>JACDJE010000105.1:113536-533340 GCA_016647715.1 Pavo muticus
CGGGCGGGCTGCCGGCAGCGTCGGCTTGTCTGGGAAGGAAGACGCCAGGAGGGGCTACCCGGGGAAGCCCCGGCTGCGGGGACGGCGGACGTCCGCCGCGAGCGGAGAGGCCCCGCGGACGGAGAGGAGGTGCTCGGAGGGCCGCGCTCGGCAGCGGCTGCACGCCGCGGGGGTGCGGCGCCGGGACGGGGCCTGCCGCTGCCCGCCGGCCTGCGGGGCGGAGCGGGGCCGGGGGGTGACCTGTTGCTGCGGGGGCTGCCGGAGCCGGCGGCCGCCTGTGCCGTGCGTCCGTCTGCGGCCGCTTCCGTGCCGCCGTGGGCCGCCTGCAGCGGGCATCCCGCTACGGCTGTCCGCGTCTGGGGAGCAGCCGAGTGGTTCTGGCGGGGAAGGGGCCTTTCCAAAGAAATGCTTACGCCGTTAGAATGTTAAACAAAATGGTTTTGAAAGTGAAGAACGTCATGTGTGCTTGGCTGACAGGGAACTGCCTCAGCCCTCGGTGCAGCATTTGTGGATATCCAGCTTCATCCCAGAAACACCGATGTGTGCACTGAGCTTCTAGAAACAGCGGTTCTTACTGAGCAGAGAGCCTTCACTGGCGTTGTACAGCTAACTGTGCTTGCTGTGCTTTGACTTTACCTTGTTGCATTGCTTGACTGTTACAGGCATGGTATAGAAGCCGTTGCCAACAGTGTAGCCCTCAGAGGACACTGGAGGTTGGACTCAGTGAAGGCATGTGCCTTCTGCTTTGTGCTGGGGCCGCTCACTCCATAAGTAAAGGGACACAGGGAAGAGCCAGCTGTGTGTATGCCAGTCATGTTTTTCATGGTTAATTTGTGAAATCTTAAGTAAAAGCGATAATGAAATGATAGTGGGATGAAACGTGCAAAAGTTCTGGATCTCTGCTGCATACCGCATTCTCTAAGTTTCAAAAGCACAGATTGATTTTTGACTGTTGAATGTGTTTCCTCTTGAAACAACGTTAGACATTTTTATGGTCTGCGTTTAATTCAAAGTGTTAATTATAAGGTATTCATCAAGCTAGCAGAGCGAGAGCAGTATTTCAGGCTGTGGTAAAAGGCTCATCACTAGGAATGCAAAGGAGTGCAGAGGCACAACAGTAGTGGTGGTGGAACCATGGGGGAACCATGAATCTCATTAGAGGAATTAGAGATTAATGGTTGTGTCCTGTCACAGGACGGCCATCGGCCCCATTGCCCAGGGTGTGACACACAGCACGTCAACAGGCTTTCTGGAACGGCTTACAGGGTTGAGAGGGGTAACTGCCAGCAGAGCATGGGTCGTCTTGTGGGATGCAGGAAAGGAGCATCTTGTGATTGCATAGAGCTTCTTACAGATGCTTAGAGGAGGGACCAAAGGAGGGGAGCAAGGTGGTTTGCAGAGCAGCAGTTACAGGAAAACAGATGGAAAAGAGGGTAAAAAGGCCCAGTCAAATGCAAACAGACACTGGTCAGTGTGTCTGTCTGGTGATACTCTATGCCGGATTTCTGTAGACTGTTCCTTTTTCTCTTTAAGCTCCATGTCTAACTGTTCTCCTGGAAGAGAGGACTTTATATTCATGTGTGCATAGTGAAGTCTCAGTGCCAGCAACAGGAATGATACTGTACACTGTAGGGACCTCTGTGACTGGTGAGAGAGAGGGGGTCTGAGTGCCACCAGCTGGGTTGGTGACCTGGAGAGAGCAGTGTGTGCTTGTTGGCAGGTCTGCTAGTGGTGAGCATTGGGCTGGGCTGGCTGGTGAGTAGGACAGGGGGCCTGGGGCCAAGTATGAGTGCAACTGGGTGTGGGCATGATGCTAGTGAGATGAGAGGATCTTTGAGTTGGCAGTGGGAGAGATCAGAAGAGAATATGAGGTTTGAAAATTGTTTTGGAGGCCCATTGGTGCATGTGTGTGAGAGAGGTGACTGGATACAAAGGGTGGCTGGGTACTGGGTAGGCTGAGCATCTGAGGCTGTTTAGTGGGGGATCTGTGATGCACCCGTGGGGAGCTGGCACTGTGAATCTGGATGAGATCTGAAGCAGCAATGGGAAGGGGTCTGTGTGGAGACCAGCAGTTCCTGCCTAGATTGAGTTCCTGTAGAGATCTGCGTTGTGTGTATGCCTGTATTTCACACTAACATACCTTTGTCCCACCTAGCCAGAGAAGGGAACAGCTTGAGGTGTGTGTGCATGTGTGCCATACAGCCTCAGCCTTGCTGATGCCGGTACCTGGGACAAGGAGCTGCAGCTGCCTTGGGCTGCCATGGCCAGCAGCACCCAACAGGTGAAAGTTGCTCTTTCTGCAAGTTGAGGATGCAGGAATCTTTGGTTCTCAAAACATAAATTTGAAGCCAAACCTACAATGACTGCTGAGTTGTGATAGAGCTTTAAAACATTTGTCGTTTTGGCTGATGTGAATAAGGCTACTTACATGAGTGTGTAAGTAGATAAAGAGATTTATTTAAGCTGTCATGATGTAGTAATGGAGCACAAGTGTAAGCTTATCCTTACAGGGTTTTTTTGTCCTTTCTTTTTAAATTGATCTCTTTTTGAAGTCAAAAGAAGTGAAGATAGAAATAGGAAAAAAAATGGGGATCTTTTAGTGACCTGCATTCTGCACTCGCCTTTTCCTTCCGCGTGTATCTCACCCCTGAATAAATCCCTTTTTGGAAAAGAGTGGTAACAAGGAAGTGGGAGTGGGAGTGCTTGCCATCATAAGAACTGCTGTCGCTTTCAGTTACTGCTGCTGGCAAGTTAAAAGACGCTGCCTGTGTCAAATAGCAACGTACTGTTAAAAAGCAGAAGTACTGTCCTGTTTGCTGCTGGAGCTGGTGAGCGTGTGGGTATGCATGCGTGTACGTCCAGTTTGTTGGTATGAAACTGACAGAGTGATGAGCAGATTGTTTCAAATTGAAAACTGTATAATAATAATAATATTGAACAATGGAACAACTTTTTTCTACTAGAAACTGCTGCAGCTACTTTGTGTGCATCCGTGGATTATTTTTCCCCCTTTTAAATATGCTGAAGGAAGGCATTGTTTTATCCTGGCACTCTCCCTTTGCTCGTTCCCAGTTCTAAGGAGACCTTTGTGGTGATACGTGGGACAAGCTAAAGCACAAAAAGATATCTTCAGTGCAGTCAGTACTTTTCAGGGTCATTGGCTGCTCGTGTGTCTGGGCCTTCCCTTAAATTGTGGCCAGGGCGGGGTTGGAGGGCACCTCATTTAAGTCCTTGGGTTTTCTGTCCAGGTTTATGGCCTATAAGACACAGAAATAAAGCTAGACACGTTACGTATGACAATGTATGATTAAAAACTGTATGTCGTGCTTGTTCATATGAAAGAATTAGAACTCCTTAGCAGCCACGAGTGTAATTGTGTGAATCTGGTACAGCCTTTCGACCTCTGGATTTTTCTTCTGTGCTTTAAGTTGCGTTTCCAGTTCTGTTTCATTTTTCTGGCAGTGTGGGAAGCAGGCCCTGTCGCTTGTTGCAGCTTCTTCCCTCTCAGGTGAGCCAGGTGGCTTCTGGAGGCCCCGGCCCAGTGGCCACACCTGCTTTCTGTCCTCTCTGCTTTCTGATCTGGAGAGAGGTCAGAGGAGCAGGAAGCCGGTGTTTGGAGCGGGTGTTGCTGCAAAGTGATGCATGCAGCTTGCTTGGGGCTGGCGCTTTGCAAAAGGCTCTTCATAGCCAGCAGGGGAAGTGGATGTGGGCTGGGTGGGTTGTGTTGGTGGCAGCGGATCTTCGACTGGTGATTTCCAGAAGGAGTTCAGCCTTTGATGAAGATCGATACCTTTGCTTAGAAGCAGCTGTGTGCGTGGTGCCCTTGGTGAGACATGGCAGCACCAGCTGACAATTTGTGGTCATCACGGTGTTTTTCTCTACTGATGTTTGCAGCTGTAATAATGTAGATCAAATACATTACAGACAGCAGAACACCAACTTGAAATACCATTTTTGCTGTAATATTGACAAGTGTCCAGCAAGCTTTTTAGAGGAATGTGCCACCCTTAAAATGTGCAGAACAGAGGTCTCGTTTTGGGACTGACCTACTGTGTTAGGAAAGTGACAGCCAGAGGTGAATTCAGAGCAACGTAAATTGCACGACATAAGGATGTTAAGAGAAGACACCCTCGTAGCCAGGCTCACTGCAGTGTCATGGAGCACTGCAACATTTCTGTTCCCTAATAGTTTCTCCCTTTACTGCTGTCTGTTCGCCTCAGACACACTTTGCAGTCTGGGTGCTGCGCGTTCTGAGATCTCTTGCCCTAGCTCTTCTGTACACCAGTACTGGTTGTTCTTCTTTCTGTGCTGTGGGGATGTTGATGTCACAGGGAGCCTGAAGGGTTTTGCAATAGAACGTCTGAGCACTTGCTCCTGCCTGCCTTATCTGTGGAGAGCAGCTGATTGTGTAGGAAGTTCTGCTCCTCTTAAATCCAATCCTGTTGCTCTGTGCATTCCGTAACCTTTTTTTGGCTCCCTACTAACTAAATTGGGTTCTGCCTCTTGATGTTAAGAATGATGCTAATGGAGGGAATGCCATCAGCTCGTTTGTAAGGTTGTGGCTTGACTCCAGTTTGTATTTAACTGTCTGTGTTTCTGTGCCTTAGTCGTGAATTATTTGAACGCATCTCAGCCCCTTTCAAAGATGGCCTCCATGGCCAGGAATTGGTCTGCAGGTGCTTAATATATATAAATTCATGATTGTTCCAGATGTATAAAGCTCATTTTACGTATGTGTAGATCTTGTCTTTGTTTAAAGTAATTACAATGCCAAGCCAAGTCCTTTTCTTTTTGAGAAGCACAGGTGTGGCCAATGGTTAGGTTTTATATGACTGGAATACATAGTTTTTGACACTTAGGAGTGGCCTTGAGGCTGATGTACTTTGTCCTGTCGTCCTTTGTGCTGTTGTCCTCTTCTTCCAAATGCCTTCTAAAAGGGAGTGTTTCTTTACTGAAATTCTGATGTTCTCTTACTCTTCTCCTGGAAGTCTGTCCTCAGTACTTCTAAAAGTGGAAGGAAAACTGCCCTGCTTTGAGATTAGAGTAGATTTACTTTGATAAGTCTTCAGCGTCTGCTTGTATTTGGCATCTGTTTAAGAATTCCTGTGATAGTCTAACTGCTGGAGTTCAAGTACATCTCATGCCCGCACGGTATCGTGACCTGTAGATTGCCTTGGATCATCATCTCTTAGTTTTGAAGTACAATTTTCTTAAGGCCAAGAGAAGTGAACACGTATTACCATTTTATAATTAAGATATTGCGCTTTAAAGTATTCTTGTATAAATGCTGTATCAGTATGGTTAAGAAAGTGCTTTCTGTTTGCACGGGCACTCTTGTAGGTTCTGCTTGTCCTTTCTAATTTTAAGCTAAACAGTACACAGTCGGGCTTTTGCCCTAAATATGCCTGTACATTTTCTGTAGCTGGTTGCGTTGCTTTTGTACTTAAACTCCCATTCCAGCCCAGGGGGTCTGGATCAGAGTTAGAGTTGAGATCTCTGCTTTAAGGTATTTTGTCCTTGATTTCTTCCTGTGTGTTAGATTTGAGTTATGCGTTAAGCTGTTGTAGTCTTAATGTATTTTCCATTTGTTTTTGACAGTGCGTTACCTTCGGGAAATGGCCTCTTCTAAGTCTTTGATGAACCTTCTGACCTTCAGTTTTGGATCTGCGATAGGATTTTTTCTATGCTATCTCCTGTTTAGCATGATACTAGAAGAACAGGTTGAGATCCATCCTCATATTCTTCACAATGATCCACATGGTCAACACTCAGAAGATACTGATAACAATCAGCTGCAAGGACAAATGAATTTCAATGCAGACTCTGGACAGCACAGAGGTATTTTGTTGCACCTGGTTTATTATATAATAAGTACCCTTTTCATGCACCACAAACTGCCAAGTATTTGTATGAATCATTTTCTTTCTGTTTGCCAGCATTCGGGTTACATCTAAATAACTTTGTTCTCTTGAGGTCTACTGAATGCTGATTTTCTTTGCTTACATCACATTCATGATTTTTGCATTTTCCCCTTGGAACCTTTGCTAGGCAGATATATTTGTTAGCATTGTAGATGTGATTGAATTGTTTTTCAGCTTTAAGGGGATAATTCTGGACCATTTCTAACGTCTGATCTAACCTCTCAGACAACCCTAAAAGGAAAAAAAAAAGAATGGGTGCCTCACTGGGCCCTCTTTGCCTTCCTGATTCCATGGCAATCCATAATTGCTGTTCTCAGCTAGAAACAGAGCAAGTCTGTTGCTCTTTGATTTTTCTTTTTTAAGAAGGTAGACCCTTCTGATATTTCAGGCACACTTTTACATTTGACCCATCTAATCATGAGTTCATTCTCAGTCCTAAATACAGATAGTATCTGAACTAGGGCAGTTTAGATGAGAAGAATTGCTTGCACTATAATGTATTTATTTCACAAGGTGTTAATAAGTAACTTATTACCTAAAGGTGCTTAAACTGCAAGCTTTGTAAGACAAGTTTGTGAATGTTTTGCTTGTAGTTGTAGAAAACTGATGCAAAGAAAAGTGTTCTTGACAAGGTTAAACAGTAATATTTTAGGAGCAGTGGTACAAATCTCACCACCCATGGGATGTTCTTTTACCTGAGTTTACATCACTGTATGTGTCAAGTGAAAGTTTCTTTGAGGGGAAACAAATTCTTGGCACCTTGGAAAATGTTATATTACGTATCTGTTGTTTGGCACACTAATACTAGGCTCATAGTATCCTATCTTACTACTACTGATAATTCACAGATGAGATTTAACTTGATTTTATAATAAGTTTTTCTGCCTTACCATCTGCATTTCCCTTCGGAAACACGTTGGTATTTTAGAATTGCTTATTAGGTTTTGTTAGTTAACATAACATTATATAACAAAGGTAAGAAGTTCTTTGACCTTTTTTTTTCCAGTCGCTGTCTTCATTATGAATGGTAGAAATATATATATATTTAGTTTTAATTAATCTTCTAATGCCATAAAGAGGGTGGCTTCTCACAGTTTTGATGTATTAGGACGTTCTAAAGTCACAATGAAAAGATACCCATTTTGATCCGACTCTTACGCTTCCCTTTATCCTGTGAAGTGAAAGTAGCTTTGAGAGTTTTAGTTTCTTGGTTTGGGGAGTTTGTTTGCTTTCTTCCAAAATTTAACATTAATTTCATTTGAAAACAAAGACCTCCTGTCCCTCTGCATGTATTTCCTGAGTTAGAGTGTCTGGGGAGAGCTTGCTCTCCTGTATGTATTACTACTCAGTCAACTCTAACGTTTGGGAATTTCCTCTTTTTCAGATGAGAATAAAAACGTTGCAGATGGACTCTATCAGAAGGTGAAGATACTTTGTTGGGTCATGACTGGACCTCAAAATCTAGAGAAGAAAGCCAGACATGTTAAAGCCACCTGGGCCCAACGTTGCAATAAAATACTTTTTATGAGCTCTGAGGAAAATAAAGACTTCCCAACGGTGGGCCTAGAAACCAAAGAAGGCAGGGACCAACTTTACTGGAAGACTATAAAAGCTTTTCAGTATGTTTATGACCATTATTTTGATGATGCTGATTGGTTCATGAAAGCAGATGATGATACGTATGTTATATTGGACAATTTAAGATGGCTTCTTTCAAAATACAATCCTGAACAGCCAATATACTTTGGAAGAAGGTTTAAGCCTTATGTGAAACAGGGCTACATGAGTGGGGGAGCGGGGTATGTTCTGAGCAAAGAAGCTCTGAAAAGATTTGTTACTGCTTTTAAAACCAACAAATGCTCTCATAGTTCCTCTATTGAAGATCTAGCACTAGGAAAGTGCATGGAGATCATTAATGTACAAGCAGGAGATTCCAGGGATACAAGTGGTAGGGAAACCTTTCATCCCTTTGTTCCAGAGCATCTCTTAATCAGAGGATACCTACCAAAAACATTCTGGTACTGGAATTACAATTATTACCCGGCTGTAGAGGTAAGTCTTTAGGGGTTTGGCAAATGTTCCATGACGTACATCTTACCATGATACAATGTTTGAATTGGCAGTTTAATGGCAGCTAAATGTATTTTAGAAAAGAAAATTTTGTTGGGTCATTGTTGGATACACCTGTGTTAAATACAATAGTCATCAGCTAAAACGGATGCTAAGAGATTAATGTTCTGGAAGAGCTACTCAATCTTGAATTACTATTACTGTTTTCCTGTGCTCATTGGACAGCAAGAAATGATGACATCTTCCTAAGAGGTTTGTCTGGTGTCATCACTACTATGGTCCTTGCAAAGTTACTGTTCTGTTTTGTACCCTTGCATCTCAGGTACAGTGTCACTAACTTCTCCAATCTCAGTGACTGCTGTGCAATAGGAAGCGAGTCCAGTGAGGTTCATTACAAAGCAGTGTTTTAAAAAATAATAGTTGTTTCTTTTGTTTTCATCATCAGCTTCCTCATCCTTCAGAGTACTTTTCTTCTCTTTGTCTTACAGTTTTAATTTTCATAGAATCATAGAATCCTTAGAGTTGGAAGGGCCCTCTGAAGGCCATCTAGTCCAACTCCCCTGCGATGAACAGGGACACCACAGTTAGGTCAGGTTGCCCAGGGCCTTATCCAGCCTCATCTTGAAAGTCTTCAGGGACGGGGCATCCAGCAAATCACTGGGCAGCGTGTGCCAGTGCCTCACCAACCTCACTGTAAAGACTTTTTCCTGATATCTAACCTAAATCTCCCCTTTTTGAGCTTGAAACCATTTCCTCTTGTTCTATCACCACAGACCCTGTTAAAGATTCTGTCCCCCTCTTTCCTGTAGCTCCCCTTTAGATACTGAGGTCACCTCATAGCCTTCTCTTCTCCAGGCTGAACAGCCCCAGCTCAGCCTGTCCTCATAGGAGGGGTGTTCCATCCCTTGGATCCTTTTTGTGGCCCTTCTCTGGACACTCTCCAACAGGTCTTTGTCTCTCCTGTACTGAGGACTCCACATCTGGACTCAGCACTACAGGTGAAGCCTCACCAGTGCAGAGCAAAAGGGCAGGATCACCTCCCTTGCCCTGCTGGCCACGTTTCTTCTGATGCAGCCCAGGATACGGTTGGCTTTCTGGGCTGTGAGGGCACTTTGCTGGCTCATGTCCAGCTGCCATCCACCAGTACCCCAAGGTACTCAATCTTTTTGTCCCCCGGCTTCTATTAGTAATGGAGGTTGCCTTGACCTAGGTGCAGCATCTTGCACTTGGATTTGTTGAACCTCATGATGTTCACCTGGGCCCACTGCTCAGCCTTTCTGGGTCCCTCTGGATGACATCCCACATCCCACGTCCCACAGCTTGAGTGGGGTGACTTGCTTGAGGGTGCACTCGACCTAACTGTTGATGTCACCGATGAGGACGTTAAAGAGTATCAGCCCCAGCACCAGCCCCTGAGGACACCACTCGTACCTAATTTTGGCTGACTTCTCTTAAAAATTAAGTTTCCAACTTGAGTTTCTGTTTTGCTCAGCCATTTGAACTTTCAATTTCATGGAAAAAAATGGTCATTTTTTGTTTAGATTTTTGCATATCTTTGTATATCTTATGCTCAGTTACGGGGTTACAAGGCGTTGCCCTGAGATCAGCACTAATAAGGAATTTCCAAGTCTGAAAATGCCTTAATAAAAGGCAGTATCTCTGCAAGCTGCTTGCTGCTGCCTGGTTCGTTTTTATGAAGTATGTAAAATGATGACGATTGATGCCCCGTCCCTGGAGGTGTTCAAGGCCAGGTTGGATGGGGCCCTGGGCAGCCTGGTCTAGCATTAAATGGGGAGGTTGGTGGCCCTGCCTGTGGCGGGGGGGTTGGAGATTTGTGATCCTTGAGGTCCCTTCCAACCGGGGCCATTCTGTGATTCTGTAAAAGCAAAAAATGCCCTCTGGCATTAAGTGCAGGCAGCAAGTTTCTTCACTGGCTTGATTACCGATGCCAAAGACTATCTATCCATTTCTGTCTTAGGAAAGATGCTTTGGCAAATCTGCCTGATTGATCCATTTTGCTTGCCTAATGCTAAGCTTTGAAATAAATACATGAATGAGGAAAGGGAATTTTTTCCCAGGAAGTCAGATGTGTGTTTGAATTCTTCCTACAGTATCTTTAATGATTTTGACTTGTCTTGTATTTTAGGGCCCTGGATGCTGCTCCGACCTTGCGGTTTCATTTCACTATGTTGATTCCATGACTATGTATCACTTGGAGTATTTGGTTTATCATCTCCGTCCATATGGGTATTCGTATCGGTACAATCCTGATTCAGCAAACAGCCTGGAGGAGCAGAACAAAAATGAAGCACAAGAGGATAATCCAAAGCCAAAGCAAAAAACTCCTGAGAATTAATTGGACTTTGAAGGAAACTGAAAGGAGGCAGTACGGTGAATAAGAGTCTTCTCAAACTCCTGCATGAAGCTTGTGGACTAGGATTATTCATGGCGATTGTTACGTTGGCAGTACTACCAGTCAGTGTCCGGGCACAAAAGAGTCCAGTGTAGGCTCTGGCTGTTTGGGATAGTGTGACATTGCAGCCCTACTCACAAAGATATTGGGCCCTAGAACTGTGAAACAGGAGGAGGCGCCGGTATGCTGGTCACTAGAAGAACTCGTATTTAAAAGCATAGTGGACAGATTCAAAGATAATCATACAGTATTTCTTTTTTTCCCTTCCAAATGTTCTGTTAGGTGAGCTCTTATACTAGAAATCTGATGTAACACGAATGCTTCATGATGTTTTTCTCCAGTATTCTCAGTATTCTGAAGTTACTGTGTGCATGTTGCCCTTTAAGGAAGTGAGAAGGGTAAAAAACAGAGCCTCAAATCTGCTTTGCCTTAATGACAGAAAAGAGACGCACCTCAGTGACTAATGTCTGAGAAATTCACTGCTATGAATTAGTTACCGTTTTTTACTGTCCATCTCTATTGTGCAGAACAATATGGAGTTAGTTCACTACTGTCTTAGGAAGAAATCCAGGGATAGTTATTATTGTTCAGATTACTGAGGTGATGTGAGGAGACTGTGTTTGTCCGTGGCTTTTTTGTTATTTCAGTCAAGTTACCACTTGGTTCAATAGATATCTAAATTCATCTCAGAACTTGGTAAGAGAAAGATGCTTTTTCATATGAAAGCTCTTCTCCTCCATTCCATTTTGTCTGTAAATCAGAAAGGTTGGTATGTTAGCAAAGTTACGGTGGCATGTAATAGTTTGGATTCAGCCAGTGTTAATTAGTTCATTTCTATTCAGTTTTCCCATTCCTGTACTTTGAGATTGTGAAGCTCCCTTATTCGTAGGATTTTACAGATACAAAGACATACTGTTTGAAAACAGCAACAAAGCTCATTTGACTGCTTGGCTTAAAGTACTGCCTTTCCCTTTTCTGAACTTTTCTTTCCCTCCATTCTTAAAGTTTCTTCTGCATTTGTTTCTGGTTGCTTTTTTCAGAACAGAGTGTTAGATGATCCCTGTGTCGCTCTTGTGAAGCTGAAGTATGTAGTTATTCAGGTAACGCAGCCTGAATGCAGGTATGTTTCAAAGTGCATTAATCTCTCCGCTACTTTATGAGTATCTCTGCCTCATAAGTGAAAAAGCCTTGGTGTGGAACAAAACAGGTTTAATTACTGAAGAATTTTCAGGAGTGGAGTCTGTGTTTTACATACACAACACAAAACTGTGGTTTTCACTTCTTCCAATTCAGTTAATGGAGCAGTTAGGGGGATGGGGTTAAGCTTGACATGCCTTTATTCCACACTTGAACAAAATTTCTTTTTAGCATTTTTCACCTTCATCATATTGATGAAGTTGGACATAACCTGATTACCTCCAGTCCCTGCTTTGGAAAGGGCACATACCGATAGCAGGCAGCCTTATTTACTGCTGCTGTCCTTCAGGGTGTTCCCGGGAGAGGATGTTACCATAAAGTACTGGAATTGGTGTTTTCCAAAGATAGTTCTCGCACAGGTTGGGGTTCTGTCTGTGGTCCAGCTGTGAGCTCATGACTGCTTTTCTGATCGTTACTCTGCAGCATAATGGCGATCACTGAAATACATGCAACTGAAATATTGTATGTCATGTCTCTGCCTGAATATAGGTTAGGTTCCTATGTTAAATCTGTTGATCTTTCATGAGAAAGATTCTCTGAAATACTGAAAGAGATGAGCTTTATTTTATGTTAACTGACTTAGGTAGAACATTATAACTGTAGTTGTTTAGAAAAAGGAAAAAGCCTCCAGTTTGCTCTAGTCAGAGGGGTGCTCGTCCACAGAGTGCCTGATAGCTTCTTTTAGTGAGGTGCTTCCTTCTGTCAGCTAAACCTTTATCCTGTGTGCCACGCAAACAATCAGATTGTGAAATCCATCTGCTGTTGTAACTCTGGTGGCATTGTTCAAACCTGCAATTAGAAGTTCTGGAATACATCAGGAAACTGTAGAATGAAATCAAGATCCCAACGTTAATCTCTTTGCCTTTCCTCTGGAGCAGTTCTAGTGGTGGTCTGCTCCCCAGCTGTGGCTCGTGGGCTTAGCAGAGCAGGGCAGGGCCTTGGGTGGAATGGAGAAATAGAGAAGTGAGCAGCACGTACCTGGAAGCCCCATTTCTTTAGGGAGCGAGGCTGAGGACGTACTGCCTTGTGACAAGCAGGCGGCCTATCTGGAGCAGTAAGAGCAGGCGGCCTATCTGGAGCAGTAAGAGCAGCCTTCTCTTCCAGTGCTCATTCTTGCTTTGTTTTTAAAGTGTTCTTCTCCCAGGCCTCTGATATCATTACTTTGCCTTTCTGGCAGTACTGCAAAGAAATACAAATGTTGTTTTCCCGTCAGTATCCAAATAGGCTTGAAAAAGTATTGATTTTACGTTCTAATGGAAGGCTGTTACTCTCTGTGAAGTTGTAATGTAGCAAGGGGCTCAGACCTCCTGAAATGAGCGGTTTGCATCTCGTTCTTCAAAAGCTTAAGCGGCCGAGATTGGAGTTTGAGCAGAGAGTACAATTTTCACATGCCGTCTTACAGAACCATTAGCAGTTTATTATTTTGCTCTCAGGTCTCCATGCTTTGACAGAGTATTTATTGAGTATTCCTGTTACCCCAGCAGGCTTCTTCACTGGAGGATTCACCCTCCTGAAGCACAGAAGCACAGAGTCTCTTTGACTCTTCAGATTTTTGCGTGCTCTCTCTCTCTCTCTCTCTCACTCTCAGATCTCTTAATGTTATAAAACATAGAAACTTCCATTGGTTTGGTTGCGATTAAAATGGTGCATGTAACATTTATGAACTACTTTTCTTGGAATTAGGAAGCAGCAGGCCTTTCTTAAACTTTCTTAAAGTTGTTTGCCCCTGGATATGGGAATGTTCCTTAGTGTAAGACAGTAACATATTAACCCTGCAGTAAGTGTGTTTTAGCTCAGAAGAAATGAGAGTGCCAAGCAAAGTTCCTCATTGGAGGACAGTGTTAAATTTGGCTTGCAGAAAAAGACCAAAATTAATCTTTCACTTCGAGTTCATTTGTGGAGTCTGTATTGCACTTAGTGAAGGGGTGAGGCTGTGCGGTGTTAGCACAGTCTCTCGTCTTGTGGGAGCTCTTTCCCCAGTGTCTTTTGCCTGTAGGAACACTGTCTTTGTTTTGCTCTGATGGGGTTACGTATTAAAATCACTTTTTCTTTACATATGACTGTTCGTTCTGTTCTGTTTCCAGAGTGTGCGTTTCAGTGAGTAGCTGGCACACCTGTAGTGCACAGTTTGCTATCCGAGAAGGGCTTTTATCTTTGTATGACTAAGAAAGATGTGGGTTATTTCTCTGATGTCCTGCTACTGCTGCTAATACTGCACACTCAGATGGACATAGGCCCTTCAGTATGGCACAACGTGGGAAGGCTGCTTTGTCCTTTTTCTGACAAGAAAAACTTCTGTGGGATTCCAAAGGTGTAATTTGCTTTAGTTTACCTTACTGTATTTAAAATACTCCAGAAATGTTGTTAATGCTCTTTAAAGAAAATAAAATGAATATTGCTGCTGGACAGTATATTCCACTTAAAACTTGTGAATGTTTCATTTCGCAGTTATAGGCCGTTGTGTCCCTGCTGACAGGTGTAAGTTGGTGACTTGTCTGGACTGATCACAGTAAGATTTGTTTCTGGAATACCTTCTTTGAAGTGCCTTTGACCAATTTTTAGCATCAAAATTAAGTTCAGAATTGAATAAATGAAATAAGTTATCTCACATACACTGCGTGTCTGTCTTCATTTGCCCGCCCTACACATCAGTAGTGTAGCTTTACAATTGAGTGCAGTAAGCAGCAGACTGCTGTTCCCTCATTGTGCTGATTTTCAGTGTCTCCATGTTATTATAGCATCCTGAGTGAACTGACTGTAGCTGATGCTCAGAGATAAAACAACGTTGTTCAAAATGCACCACATTTGGCAGGAAATACCACTTACAGAAAGCTTCGCTGGCTCAGGGGAATTTCCTGCACTGCTTTTCTGTGCGCTGGTGAGAGTTTAAAAGGAATTTAAGTCAATATCTTCCATCCAGGGACTGAAGGCTCTCTGAGTGCAGGGAGGATGCACGTGTGCATTGCTGCTTCCAACACACTGCAAAATGGTCCGCAGCCTTCCCTCCTTTTTAAGAGTTTTTTGCCTTAATGAGGCCCTCCTTTGGGTTCTGCAAATGTTGTGGTAAGTAACTTATTTTGACAACTGTGTAAGGAATCAGAAAATCAGAGCCCTGAAGTGAATATTTTCATGGTTGCACTTAGGAAATAACATAGACGTGGAAAAGCAGCTGGATCATGGGAAATCATTTCTAGGCATTAGGGTGGTATTTGGTATCATTTATAAAGGAAAGGTGAATACCTACATTGGAAATGTAGACTGAGCTCTGCGTATCTCCAGCTTTCTAGTATATGTGTATATATATTCCTGCAACCCCAGCCACCTTTCTTTGGCTTATTTGGTTCAGGCTGAAGCCTTGGGTGCTAGAGCCTGCAGCGGTGCTGAGCCAAACTCCACTGTCCCATTTCCACCTGGGGCTTCTCTGGTGTGTCATACTGCTCTTGGGATTAAAAGGTTGACTCTCTTGCACACTCAGGGTGTTACCTTCTCTTTGAGAGGCTCATGCCAGCACCTGGGCAGTCCTTTCATGCTTCAGGTGTCTGCGGCTCGCTTCAGGGCTGGATGCAAAAGGTCATACGTGAGGTTAGGAATCTACAAACTGTGTTGAAATCAGCCTGTCTAAATGAGCCACTACCAAAGCAGGAGTCAAGCTGAGGGTTGTAGATTAAGGAGATCAGAGTAGATTGAGATGTGAGTTTCTCAGGAATGTTTGTTAAAATACAAAGTTGGTTTGAACAGCTTGCGTATCTCCTGCGTTTAAACCAAGGCTTTGCTTGAGGAGGTACACGTTTGCGGGATACAGCTCTTAGTTTTACAGATCTTCCCTATGGCCTTTGTGAGGACATCCCTTTGGCATCCTGAAATCCACAGGGCTGGTTGGTTCCTTTTAATCTCTGTTCTGTCTCCCAGCAACTCCTTGCCCTCTTGGTTTGTCCCCTCCTAGGATGAAGTGCTCACTCGCTGAAAGGAGAGGGACATTGTCACTAACTTCACTCATGTGCAAACCTGGTCAGTGTGTCCAGCTCTGTTCCACCCCCAATTTTCAATGTTCCCAGCAGTTCTGAATTCTTCATAGTCTCATGTCAAGGTCTCGGCTCTTCTTCCCCTCAGAGCTGACCAAAAGGACTTTGAATTTAATTTGTTTTAGTACCCTTTTCTGAACTTTTCTTTACTGAACTTTAGCACCTTTAAAACCTTATTCTATGGTTTACTCCTTTTGTTATTGCACTTGAGTTCTTAATGAGGAATCATCTGAACATCACACTGTTAAATGTTATTACCTCCTCTCTGCCCTGGAGATGGAGAGCACAACATTGAAGATAAAAATTAACTTGGGGGCAAACCCTGGATGCTCGGTAGGAATCAAAACAAACAGATATCTGTGTAGCTGTGGTAACTGTGGTGTTGTTCTGATGAGTAACTGTTGTCTCCAAACTCTACAGCTGTAGTCTCACACCCTGCAGGGAAAACCACACCTGGAGGTCTGATGTTATTCCAGCACAGAACAGTACTTCACCAGCACCAGCAGCTCCAGCATTTATCACTGCAAACAGCAATTGCCATGTGTTCCACCATGGATTCTGCTGAAACCATGGCTCTGAAACAGCACTCGTGTTTCAAGGGCAGGGAGGGCAGTCATACTGCGGCCGTGTGCTCACCCATCCCCCACCTCCCACCGACACTCGGCAGAGCTGATAGCTGTAGCATCCAGAGACTTCTTGTGAGTTTGAGAGACTTCGCTAACAGCTTGCTAACTTGCTCTATGCTATTGAGTGACATGAAGGATTGATTGCACAAAGGATGCTTTAGACATAAAGTGTTGGCCAAGGGCTGCGTTCTGAACCTCATGGTGCAACAGGAGGGTTCCCCCAGCAGTTCTGTCTCCCAGTTCAGTAAATAATCAAGCGACCTTATATTACCAGTCCTGCATAAGCTTTGTTAAACTTTACCTCACAGCAATGAAATACGTTGCTGCTTCTCTCACACGAGAGCATTGTATGATCTCACCCACAACACGTAACTAAAATCAATTCATAAATTGGAGGCAGAGCTCTCCTATACAGCAGCTGGGAGATATTCAATGTGAACAATGAAGTCTTTGTTCCTTTTTGCCAGTTATCTCATTTTTAGCAGACAATGGGCAGTGTCTGTTTACCCAAATTGGAGCATTTGTTGCCCCACTAACTGCAGGCATCCTGCTTTAGAGCTGCTCCATAGCAGCTATGCTGGGGTTTATGGCCTTTACCTTTGTCAGCCTCCAAAGCTACATTTCATGCATCGTGTTCAGACTAATGCAAGCATTATTCACAGTCTCTAAAAGCAGAAGTTGTCTCACCAAACTTAGATCTGAAATGTTTACAAATTTAAGCCAATCCTGATGGGAGAGGATCTCCTGCACCAGCTGTATCTTCTTGCTTTAAAGCCATCACTATGAAAACAGCATTCAGTCTTACTAGCATCTGCTAAGTGAGCTTAAGGAAAGGAAAAAGGAGCACAAGTCACGTGGGTGTCCCATGCTGATAAATCCACCACCATCTACAATCCCACAGCAATTTGTCAGCGTTGCAGGGGATGTGTTGGCACCTGCAGGTTTTCCTTGCTCTCCCAGGTGCTGCTCAGCTCTGCAGCCATCTCCTCTCTATCCCATTGCTGGCAGGGCCGAGCTGTGCCCACATCCTTGCTCACAGCTCCCGTGTTGCTTTTCATGTCCCCTTTTCCTTCCAGAGGAGCAGGATATCCTGGCAGGAGTTCTGCCCATCATTCTGACTGGTGCTATGCAAACTCTGGCTTTTACGACCCATTGTATAGAGGGGTGGTAAGATCAGTATGCTTTATCTCAGTATTAACATATATTACTTCCTTCCCTTGGGGAAGGGACTGTTCCCTTCTGTGTCATATATATATGGCTTTTTTTACTGATGTTATAGGTTGTTTGCCTTTCTCCTTTCAGTGATATGTCCCTGTTAATGTACAATTGGTTTTAAGGGCACAAATCCCTCTCTGCTGCTCAGTAACTATTCCCATTGACTGCTGAACTCAGATCATGTTTTGTTGCTGTGCAGAGCCAGGAGGGCAACTCTGCTATTTGCATGGGCCTGCTGGTTAGAAAGGATCCTAACCTCCCATAAAGAGTAGGCAGCTGCTATTAAAAACTCCATAGCATTATTATGGGCAAGAATACGATCCAAACCATCTTTTGTGCATGAGAGCAATGAAGTGTGTTCATACACACCTGTGCCAAATGTAAGTCCACAGCTTAAGAATTCCTTTCTGTAGTTCCTAAAGAACAGGAAACAAGTGCACAAGGGTGGAAACATTATCCCTTGATGTTCAGTTCAGCATTATACAGACGTTTAGTATTTAATCACTGTTTCATAAACACATCTGGTCCGTGTTAGAGGGAGGAAGCAAACTGGTTGAAGAAGACACAGTTAAAGAAATGCAGTATCCAGAATGTCTTTTCTTCAAGGCCCATGGAGGATGATGCACAAACAAATACTTGGCACCCTATGACCTGGGCACCAATGGGGCAGCTGGGGCAGGTGGAGATGGCGGTGCACTGCTAACGTGTGGCAGTGAGAGCTGAGTGTGCACCTCAGGGTGGGAATGGTCCTAATGAGATGGTTCAGTTGATTTTTATACCGCAGATAACTTCCAGATCGGGCGTTAATGCTGCTCCCTCGCATTGCTGCTGCTTGGTCATAGATGAATGCTGAGAGGGGCTCTCATTACAGAAGAAGAAGCTACAAAAGATACGTACAAGTAGAAACTTTTACTATGTGGTCACTATGTGACCAACATCCACCCCTGACACGATGGGCCAACAAAATAAAATAGGAGGCATTACTATCAGAGAAGTCCTTGTAAATTGAATGGTTTGTAATTTAGGCCGAGAAGTACAAAGTAGCTACAGTGGACAGCAGGAAATGTAATTCTGTGAGAAGAATCACGAGGCCTCGGCCCACTGCTGCTGCTGGGCCACTTCTGGGAGCTGCCCCTCCACATTGCTCTGCAGCACCTGATGGTGCATTGCTGATTGCCTCTCAGAGGCGTTTGGTTGCTTTCCTCTGGTGACACCGTGGGACACAGCTGCCGTTGTTGCACTGCAGCTGCATCACCGAAGATGCTGGGATTTGTTTTCACTGATGCCACAAATTCTGTGATGCTCAGTTTTGGAACCACCACATCAGCTCACTCAACATTAACCTGAGCCAATGGTGCGAATTTAATTTACCGATGGGAACTTTCATCACATAATTTAAAACTTGTTCTTGTTTGCAAATGGTTTTCCTTTTGCCCATGAACCAGACCATGGGACAATACGCTTAACGGATGAGAGATTGTTTGCAGTCTTGCATAGTGCCAAAAAGCCAACACAGAAGATCTTTATGGATCACATTTTGGAGCCTTACCCATTTGCCTGAATTTCAAGGTAGTCCTCATTGGGAAACAAACAAACAAACAAACAAAGAAGTTTAAATAGAATTTGGCTCCAAAGTTTGGTTTTGTGTATCCATGAAGCTTGGACCTGATTGTGTCCCTCCTAAAAGAAGTGATAAAACTCCTGGAATGCATTTACAGTTAAGGCTATCTCAAATAAGAATCCAGTATTAATAATATTAGTTATATTTCTTTAGGGGCTTTGCTGTTTGAACAGATTTATGTCTTGTTCATCTGGGGGCATCATTTATTCCTCAGTTTGAGCCTCATGAAAAAATGCTGGTATTTAGGAAAGGTAAGGTGGTTATGGAATGCAATGAAATGATTCTCTCTTACTCCAGAATAAAGATGGGGTCTTTGACAAATTAATTACAAGTTCTGAGTGATGTCACTTGCTGGGTTTACACTGGGTCTAACACTCATTAATTCTCAGCACGCACACATTTTTAGGTGTAGTTTTTGCTGAGGATTCAGTGTACAGAGCCACAGCCTTTTCAGAGGTTGAGGCATAGCGTGCATTATGTCGTCTTCTTGTAGGTGCCATTTCTAATCCTTTTTGATTCTCTGTAAGGACCAAAACACAAAGCTTCTGTTTGTTTAGCTTTCCTGGTGAGATTACTTGGCTGCTTTATCCATGTTGACTTAGAGATATCAGTTAAAAAAAAGCCTTCCTTTTAGACTGACATGTCTTAATCTCACTTTTCTGTGCTTTGTATTAAGGAAAAAACCAAAGCTGCTTGCTGCTACTCATGCAATGCTCACTGCTCCTGATGCTCCTTTCTCCGTCGATTTGCACACCGAAAGTGTATCTGAACATAAAATAAGCAAATAATCTATTTTTTTTTCCATGGTATTCTACGCTTTTTGAAGATTTTTCATTGTGCTAGGTGGTTCCATGTTAGTGATGGAAGTGCTTAGCAAAGGCAGCAAGTGATGGACCAAGTTCTCCAGTGCTTTGCCAGTAGCTTTATGATTTGCCATCCAAGTATATGAAGTAAAAGAAAATCCAGATCTGATCATTTTATACCTCTTGTTTAAATATTGATGTGACCACACAAGATGTTCGAGGAACCATCCTATGGCAGTTCTGTGCTGGGAGCTGTGTGCCTTGGTGAGCACTGGGAAAGGTGTGCAGATGGCACTGAGACCACTAGGAAAGGCACTGGGGAGAAGCGCAGGAATGCTGCAATTAAGAGAGGCCTGCTGGTCATGGCTATGCTATTAGTGAAGTGGTCTTTTTTGTTTGTTTTTCCCCCAAGGAACTTTGGCAGCTACTCCCGAAGGAGGAAACATGGTTGTTGGTTTCCTGAGAATGTTCAAAACTGCATCTTCAGTCAGTTTAAAGGAACTCAGAGGAAATCTGAAGATGCAGAAGAAATAGAGGAGTGCAGCAGGATGGTTGGTGATCAGGCAGTGCCATTAACCAAGCCGAACGGGCCCTAGGGACAGGTGGCAACTGAAGGTATTAGGAAAAATTTCTTCTCCAAAAGAGTGGTGATGCACTGGCACAGGCTGCCCAGGGAGGTGGTGGAGACACCATCCCTGGAGGTGACCAGGAAAGGGTGGATGTGGCACTGAGGTACATGGTCAGTGGGCAAGGTGGGGATGAGTTGGTAGTTGTAGCAGTCGGCTATAAACAGGATTTAAGGATTTGATCGTAAAACTATTCTTGCTTTTAAAAATAACCCATGATGTAAATAAAGGCTTTGTTTCCTACTGGAGAAGGTAATGCCTTCAGTTAGTGATGGTGCTCTAGGACTTCATACAGCTTGAGAACACAGCAACAGGCATTTGCCACAGGTGCCCTCTCCTGGTCTATTCACTCCAGGCAGCACTGGGGATGCACAGCTGGGTGAGGGCACAGCACACAGTGCTGACAGTCAGTGCTGACATAAATGTTTTTGTTCAAATAATGATGAAACAGCTTCTTGCACATTCTCAGATGATCTTGGACTGCACAAGAGCACACCTAGTTATCAGAGTTTGAGCATCCAGTCTTGCAATTCCAGTGGGCTGTGGGTTTCCAGGAGCAGTTAAATCTAAAATATTTCTGGCAAGTGTGAGACGAAATGTGTCTTGGCTCCTGCTGCACTCAGATTTCACAGCCATCCATATGGTAATCTATAGTAAAATTGAATTGTGTGATTTTTAATTTTTTTCTCTGGATGAACAATTCTTTTCTCTATATCCTCATCTGGATATGCATATCTGGATACGTATCTATCCCTATATATATTGACCTATCTATCTTACTGGTTATCTAAGTCCTGTCCTCAGCTTAATTCAGCTTCAACTTAAATAACTTGCTTATATCAGGGCAATGAATTACTCCTGCTGAAGTGTAGGATGGGACACTTACCCTTACTGGCCACAGGTTGCTTTGGAATAAAGGTCCCTTTGGGATTGGTGTTGATTTTCTAATCTGATGACTTTATTTTTCCTTCAGATGATTTCTTTTCTTGTCATTTTGTGCTAATCTTGCTGTTAAAAAGGTTTGCACTGCTTATCAATTTTAGTATTTCTTAAATTGCTTTTGTCATCAAACTAAACTGAATTCTGGATACTGAATTTGAGACATAGCCAAGAGAAAAGTCTCTCAATATATCTTCCAAGTTTGATAGTATGTATGTTGATATTACACTTTAGTACTGTTTTAAGTTTTGAATCCACCTTTCCAGCCAATTTGAAACCTTCTTGTTCTTTCGTTTCCTCACACTTTGTGTTTTATTCCCATCTTGCTGAATTTATTTGGAAATCTGTTCACTATTAAATTCTCCAGCACATAGATATTCTTGGTGCTATTGCACGAGCTGTATTTCTGAGCAGTAGCTCGATCCGTCCATGATCTTTTCATGATCTTTTACCACTAGTAGGAAGGTTTTTTTAGGAAACACTTCCTTACAGAAAGGGCTGTTAAGCACTGGAATAGGCTCCCCAGGGAGGTGGTTGAGTCACCATCCCTGGATGTGTTTAAAAACTGTTTGGATGTGGTGCTCAGGAACATGATTTAGCGGAGGGTTGTTAGAGTTGGGGTAGTGCGGTTAGGTCGTGGTTGGACTTGATGATCTTTAAGGTCTTTTCCAACCTGAGCAATTCTATGATTCTATGATTCTAAGTTTACTAGCTTGAAACCTTTTGTTTGACTTGCTGATTATTCCCAGCTCTGTACATAGCTGGATACCACAGGAGACAATTCAGATCCTTTGTAGTATATTCTGAAGCTATTTATTTTACAAACGACAAACCACCAGACTTATTTAAAGTTGCATCAAATTTTTGTTCTGACTTTCTTTTTGAAAGGAGAATAATTCTTGATTTCAACAGATTTTGTTCTATAGCACTGAATCTCTTCATTTTCAGGCTTCTATAGAGTATGTAGCACAACGTATTGTCCTCGTGTTCCAGTGCTTCTTTTCCAGCCAAGATTAATTGCGCCCTCATAGTTGTTTTTCTTCTTGGAGTGACCATCATATTTAGTTCTGAGTATAAAAGCAGTGGGATCTTTGGAAGCTACTGTTTGTTAGTTTTTTAGCTTCTAATTTGAAACTCACTAACAAAGCCACATTTTTAGGAAAAAATTCTTTAAATCTCCTAAACTTCAAGCACTTCATTTCACAGAATAAGGTTATGCCCTATTTGCTATAAACAAGTCCATTTTGCATGGTATATGCTATCTTTTGGGCACCTCGGGAAAAAAAATGTGCAAGCATTTCTTAAACATAACAAGATCAGTTCAGATTGTGCGTATAGACAATAGGTTTTCTTGTCTACAAAGAAATAAGAATGCCAGACTCTTTGTCAGATGTTGCTTTCCATTTTAATTACAGACTCATAATTCTCAGTTTTAATGATAGTTCACTAGAATTATAGCTAAAAGTAGAAAGGATGTATGTAAACATTTATATGCATTTTTCAGTTCTTTCTCCTTTTTTACTTAATAGCATATATCAGAGTGAAATACATATATATTTAAACACAGAGGCCCTGAGAAATTCAAATTTGCTTACTTGCCATAAAGAACATGAAGAATCCTGGTTTTAATGTAATTCCAAAAGAAAGTCCCACCCTTATAAGTAAAAAGATTATACCGATGTTAATATAAATGTGCTTTAATGGGAAACCCCTCTCCTCTAATTACTTTTAGCTGTGGCATTTGCATTCACAAGAGGTAGTCTAATTAGTGAAAACCTTAAATTATGACACTAAATGCTGTAATAAGAGTGCTAATTTCAGGAGCTACTTGCTCTTGTTTAAAACTAGAGCACATTTTATTCTTCCAAGAGAATAAGAGACCTCTGTCATTAAATGCTGTGTGAACGCTTCCAGTATTTTAATCCTAAAAATAAAGTCTTATCCTTGCCACATGTGGTATTATGAAATTAATATCAGCTTGAAGGGAAAAGGTATGTTCCTATGCATGTGCACATGTAATAAAGTTATTGCTGTGGTGTTATGGATAACATATGCTCTGCAGGAATCTAATGAATGTGAATTCCACAGTGGGGAAAGCAGTGAAGCGTGGTGGAAATATATTCATGTTCACACGTCTTTTTAGATTCTTCTCAGCCATTTCTTTCTTAATACACATGAATTTCTTGCTTTAAAAACTCCAAATGGCAGTAATTTCTAGAAGAATGAGGAATAGATTAGTTTTCTTGAAGCGTTCAGAAACAAATATGCTGTAGTTCAACAGATTTTTCCTGTACTGAAGGATGAAACATAGAACTTAATACAGTGTACTGGGGAGGAGGTAAATGGCTTTTGTAAAGGAAGTCAAGCGCTATGGATAAGCAAGCTCTTTGAAGACCATACATCACTCAATGAGCATGTTGGCCTAAGGCAGTGAATAAGTCTGTCTGGATTTCTAAAAGATAAAGTCTCTCAGCAAAGGAAAGTTATATTGGATTAAGAGGAAAAGTCTTCTGATTTAGCAGTGGTGAAAAGGAAGGGGAATAAACGGGAATAAATGGAAGATGCATGCTACAATGGTCTGTCCTACTCAAAATGATCATAAGTGACCTAATGAAGGGAGTAAAAAGTGAGATGACCAAGTCTGCGACAATATTGTCTTTCTCTAGTGTAGAAAAGGGTTGACTGCAAGAAACTGCAGAAGAACATTGTGATGTTGACAGAATAAGCTGTGAGTGGAAAAGGAAAAGTGAGTTTTGAAGAATGTGAAATAGTACATATGAGAAAAATGTTCCTAAATCCATGTATAAAATGATGGCTTTTCAGCTAATTCTTAAAATGAGGTCTTGGAATTTTGATCTGTGAATATATCACCTTAATTCTCAGTAATAGTAAAAAAAAAAACAACAACAAACCCAAATACAACATGAGAAACTATAAGATAAGGAGTAAAGAGCAAAGTAGACAACTACTGTGTCACTGTATAAATTCATGACCACAAAGTGCAATTCTGCTCCCATCATCTTAGAAAGGAGTAAAAACTGATCAAAGGTGTAAAATATGCTATGATATGTATGCATAGTATTGGAGACAATTAAGTATTATATCTTTTTAGCCTGGAAATGAAGTGGTTGAAGGAGAAGAACCTGATGGAGAGAAAACTTACTTATTCATCAGTGCAGGTTCCTCGACATTCTTTTTCTGTTTCAAATCTATTGTTGGTACCATTACAACCTCCGTACCAGAACTGGCCACAAGAATTGGCATTCTTGTCATAATACCATTTCACCACATAGTTCTGACAATCACCTCGTTTCATAGGTTCCAAGCACCTGGGATCTGAAAGCATATCTGTAAAAGTTAACTTGGATTCTGGGTATCAGTTACATTATCCTAAAACTGCATAATTTGTTTAGAGCATGTTTTTTTTTCTTCCTCATAATGCCTGGAATATATACATATCTCAGATTTGTAGCCAAATTCCATTTCAGTTAATGAGATATATGAATAGATCTAAACAAACACATGGCTGGTTTGAAATCAGGCTACATAAATTCTGATGCAAGACTCAAATGGGCATGTAAATACCTAAGCACAATCAATACACAAGGGCTGTCATCTAGATTTGAAACTCTGAGTATGGTGGCTGCAGCCAAAACACCCAGAAAAACAAAAGATGATAAAATCTAGTAACTATATGAAGGACAGAGTAGGGATTTTTGGTTGGTTGATTTTTGCACAGATCTCATACCCAATATTCAGATGACAGTAACGTACCTTTCTGAGGTTTTGCTACCTGTGATTGCAGTGCTGTTGGGTGGCGATCTTCAGCAGCAGTTACATTGAGCGTAGTGTTGACAACTGGACTCTGAAGTCTGGTTTCACCTATGTTGGAAAGTGGAGGGAATCTCGATTCTCTACGAACAGAGGTAATCACAATGTGATCCTGAGCAGATGGCAGCGGCTCAGTATATCTGGTCTGTGGTGGACTAGGCTGCAAAAGGAGTCAAAATCTGTTAACATTCTGTCAGAGCTCAGATGTGAAGAGAAAAAGAATGACAGAATTATAAAGGAAAGTAATGGCATTTTTTACGCACATTATTTAGCAATAATGGCAGGTGGGTTCAGACCTCATTCTAGTGATTTCTCAGTAAGGGACCATGATTTTAACAAACGCATTTTCTGACACTGACAGCTAAATAAGAAGGTAAAGTAATTCCTTCCATTTAGTCACTAAGCTGAATTAGTTCCATTGCAGTAAAATTTCAGTCAGTGCCCAGTTTGTAAGATAAATTAAAAAAGCAAGGAACTATGAGGTAAGTCTATGCTCTCAGACGCCTATTACACTCACTGGGAAAGAGCTGAAATCAAGTCTGTCAAGGAATGGGAAATGGCAGGCAAGAAGAACAGGATACTTGTTATGTTACTGATAGAAAAACACATTCATCAAAGGTGATCCAAAGATCTTTTCAAGCGTGGAATCCCTTGAATGCAGCAAAAATGTGAAAATCTACATCTTAATACTAACATTATCTCACAGATGCATATTTGCCGTCTTGAACCAAGTGACAAATCACTCTTCCTGGTTTTTTTTGTTTGTTTGTTTTTGTTTTTTCCTAAGAGCCACTTGCTAATTATAAGAATTTCAGAGTTTTCCTAGTCCAAAATGCTAAGAAGGCAACAGACCTCTTCAGGTGAAGATTATTATCTAAAAATGTGCCTCTCTGGTGTTTTACTACATTCAAGAAGCTCTGCATGTTTCTTAGTACAGTATGGTACAAATGACTGCACCTGTCCCATACATCTCGTTATCTACTGAAAGCAGGAAGGAAGAAACTTGATACTATATTTAACATCTTCCCATTTACAGGACTGTACTGACGTGTCAGTCAGTTTGAGAAAACTCCTTTTAGCTACTGGTACTCTGAACCTCCAAGTCTAACTGAAATGTAAATAGACAGTTCATCCAATCCTTTGCATGTTGCATTTTACAGATCTACAAAAAGGCAATGTTTATTGTGATGGTAATTAAATTATTAAGATTCAGCTATAACCAAACAAACCCAGTCAGATCCCAGCATTTCAGCATCTAATCAGTTAGAACTATTCATATTTGTGATCCGTATAATAAAATATATAAATGTCAGCATCTATAATACCAGGTTTACATTTATATTCCATATTATTTTCCTTAATCATAGAATCATAGAATGATAGAATCACCAAGGTTGGAAAAGACCTACAAGATCATCCAGTCCAACCATCCAACCATCCCCCAGAGTTCTCACTAAAGTTCTCACTAAATGATGCAGGGTACCAAAGCTGGTCCTCTATGTCACACAGATCTATGTGGAGGTATTACAGGGCCCAAACCTAAATCACTTACACTGTCTGAGGGAACTGTCATTCAGGGAAATTAGACTGAATTTTGAAAGTGAAGTTGATTTATGTAATTAGCAATCATATTACATATACAGTGATCCAAAGGGTTAGTATTGGCTAATAATGGAGGAGTTCATTGTCTCCTCCACCATAAATCACTAATATTTAATTAGCTCCAATGTATACACAATATTCAATTCACTTAATGTTTATGTGTTGGTACGGTGGTCTACGATATCCATTCCACACAGCTACGGAGGATTATACAGCAAATATTTCAAAAGTTATTTCAGCACATTATGGGGGCAAGTATCTGTTCCATGTTTATCATCAGTTATTTTTAGGCAAAGCAATTAAAACACCCTAGAGTGTTAGTGCTGAAGTACTGTAAAGGTGACAAATATCCTACTCTGAGACTAACACAGTGACTGAAAAATACCAAAGACCTATTAAGAGAATTAAGTTGATGCACACCTGCAGAAAATATTTATTTTTGCACTAAAAAACCACCTGTCCTTTCTGTCTGTACAGCAGCTCCATGTCGGAGGATGGACCAACACAGGACAGGAGAAATTAAAACTGGAGAATAAAGAGTCGTGTGAGCAAGGAGTCCTAGAAACACAGTCCAACAAGAAAAACTGAAAGCTTAATAACACTTACAGGGCTTCACCATGACAAGTAACTTTGCACTGACAATCACATAAATAAATGCCTTGCACACTATCTGCCCGGATAGGCACACATCTGAAATATTTCCAACTCACTTTAAAAATGAATCAGAAATACAAAAATACAAGGACTGTTGTCATTTATTGAAATGATGACACAGTATTACCCTCTATTTTTCTGTAAACTATTTTAAAAAAGCTCACTCTAACTTTAAAAGTTTTCTTCAGATCTTTTGTTGAGACATTACCCATATATTAAAAGATTGGTAAATGGTGTAGTAAATAACATATGAATGTCAATAAAGAGCTACATCTTTTAAAAACATTCAATAACTTACTGAGTAACTGATTCCTTCTTTACGGGGCACTGAAGTCTCTGAAATTGTCACTTGAGGTACCTGAGTTTTAGCAACTTCCTTAGGCACTTCAGGTTCTGGACTTGGAGTTGGAGATGGAACATCTTCTTTTCTACTGTAAATTTCAGACACATTATCACAGATTTTTGTGATGAGTTTATCTGCAAGAGCTGAAAACATTAACAAAATGATGAAATTTATTAGGAGTAATAAAGAAAAGTCACAACGATTCTCTACACGCTTTTAATGGAGCATTAACCACAGCATATAATGACAGTGACTTGTGAAAGACTATCTTCTGAAGTTATATGAAAACTCAAATTGGAGTGAATAAAATAATGCACTCTCAGAACTAACTGATTTTAAGGACCTCTAGTTCTTTTTGGAAACAACAGATAAAAACACCAAAACCCATTTTAAGTATAAATTATAGCTCAACAGTCTAGAGAGAAAAACAGGGCGATGGAAAGAATGTGCTTATGTGTAAAAAGATAAACTGAGTTACACATCCTATTTCTTCTCACAAAAAAGAAAATATTCAGTGACTGAGAAAACTTTCATGTTGAATGCTGGAGACAGAGCCAGAGCCAGAGCTGTAATTTTAATACTAGCTGGCACCAGAACATTAGTGCGGATTCTGTTCTCATCGTTAATGCCTTAAATGCATTAACTTAAGCCCATCCATAGGCTCAGTGTAGCAAAATGAGTTTATGCACAGGATAAATATAGTTTATAGGGTTAGATTGCAGTTAGTTGAAACCAATGTTTGTTTCTTCCACTGGTCATTATAGGTTTCCTCTGTCTTTTTTCTCTGATTCCAGATGTGGCCATAGGATTTTTCAAGTCTGTTTGAAATGAATAAGGCAGAATAAAGCAGACTTCATCCCCTTGTTGATACTCCTTCACTACCCCTTCCCTAGAATCAGGATGAAAGCATAGAATTCCCTATGACTTTCAGAAGAAAACGAGCGTACGTAAAAGATGGTGAAGGGACTGCCAGCCTGACAAATCACCAACAACAGACATATGAAAGAGAGAAAGAGAGAAAGAGACACAGATAGTGTGCCAAGATGGAAGGAAATCCACTTCTTTTGGGGCTGAATCTGTGGCCCTACACAAAAGCACTGCGAGGAAAAGCTGATGGAAGCTCTCAGCAAAGAGGAGTGCCCCAGAGAAGGCCTCAACTCCAAAAATCACTGTTCGTTGGTTTTCACTGTTTCCAGAAGAGGTAAAAGTTTGCCAAAAGTTTCATTTGACCAAAGAGCAAGGGACACCGAAAACTGAGCTGCGTCCAAAAGACAGGAATCAGCTGCCATTCATTGAGCACGTATGGACTGCCTTGCCTTGTTTGGGGAAAGGCCAAGCACTTTTATTTGCTTATTTCAAATATTCTCCCACATAGTTTCTTTTACCTGAGAGTGTCTTGAAGTCCTCTATCCAGAAAAAATGATCTTCATCGGGGTCTGTTGCAATGAGATGCATTTCTTTCAGAAAATTATAATAATGGGGATCAGTTTCTTGAACAATTCCAATGACAAATATCTCAATATTTGCAGCATGTGCTTCCCTTACTACCACATCCAGGCGCGCTTTGTCACGAGTGTCTGCTTGTCCATCTGTTACTACCACAGCAACTTTTCTTACTGCTGGGCGTGCTGCCTGAAATAGGTTAATGGCTTCTTTAATGGCAGAAGCTGTGTACGTGCCTTCTCCTATGTAGTGCATTTTATCAACAGCAGATTTCAGAGATTCTTTGGTTGTGTATTTCTCTAGAGAAGATACCAACTCCACTTTATTGCTGAAGTTGATAATGCCAATGCGAGTTTTAGCGTGGTTGGCTGAAACCTCATCAATGACTGTTTTCATAAATGTTTTGGTGCTCTTGAAGTTGTCTGGTCCGACACTTTCTGAACTGTCAATGACAAATATTAGTTCCAGCGGTGTTACTCTACATCTCATACCGCAACCTGGAAGAATAACCATTTCAGACATCTTATGAGAAACCACCTTCCAATTATAAAAATGAATTGAACTCAAATATCAGACTTACAGTCAAAGCTCAATTAATTATTCCATATCACTTTAAAGTCATTAGTACTGAGAAATATAAACAGAGCTGGACTAAACTACTTCTCGTATTGCTCTGGCGACACAGTGAACATTTTTCACATAAGTTGTATCCTTACACACAAACGTGAAGAGGAAATATCCATTCAGGCAACATAAATTCAGTTTAGAGCTATTTTTTTCCATATTGGAATGCTTACCACATATTTCATTGATAAGTCTTATGACTTCTTCTCTCTGAAAAAAATAAAAAAAGTATTAATTAATCTGCTGTGTGTTTTAAGAATGCTGAAATTTATCAACTTACTTACCTACAAAAATGCAGGGAATGCAACGCCCCTAAATCAGCCTTGTTTAATATCACATAAACTATAAGCACATTCCAAAATAAATTTCTAACATTTAAATGAATTCATATACATACTTACTGAAAGACCCGGTTCACCTTTTCTTCCCCAAGCTCCCTGAAAACGTGTAGAGTGAGATAATTAACAAAATCCAAGTTTGTTTAATTTCTGCTGCGTAAAGTGAAGTAATGTATAACGTCTTTTACCTTTGGTCCTGGAGATCCTGGGTCTCCCATCTCTCCTTTGGCACCTTTGCTTCCCGGATCACCTTTATCTCCATAGTCTCCCTAATTTAAAACAGTCACATTAAACCCAATCCACAACTCCAGTTTTGTTGGTAGTAAGAGTTGGAGTTATGGTTCAACTAGTTTTTAAGATTAAATTTCTGAGCTTTTTCCTGAGGCTGATTTACCGTAAGCAGAGCATCTTGGAGAAAGCAAGACTGTCAACATAAATATCTTCACTAAATTTCCAAGAGTAAAGGGTGCAGATAAATTTATGCTGATTATGAGATAGTATAATTTTTACTCTTCTTTGATTTTCTTGAATTCTAAACTGGACTGCATTAATGCAAATCTATGGAGAGACTTAACTGCTTGAAATCTGCCAACATATTGAAACTCAGACCAGCTTTGTGCAGAGCCCACATGAAATACTGGGAGCTTGCCAAGGAAAGAGATACCTGGATTGTTACATACATTGGAAAATACATAGTTACATATTTAGAAACAAATTCTTCATTTTTTTTATTCAAGTGACTAGACTTTCTGATTTCCTAGAAGAGAAAGGGTTCAACCTTACTGCATTTCAGCTAATGCAGGTATGAAATATACTATGAAAAGGATTCAGGATCTTAATTAGAAATGCCTTCAAGAAGATAATTGTGCATGACAGTTTTTTTCCTTCTCTCTGGAATTTACTGATCACCTAATATTTCACCTGAAGTTTTAAACCTTAGGAATTCAGTGGGTGGAGTGCCCACTTCCATATTATTCCTCATTACTACCCAGACAGTGGAATCATTTAGATACCATTCCCTGTTACAGCATTTGCCAGGATGATTGCTATCAATTCTGTGGAACCCTTTTGACTCCCCGAGTCTGACTCTGATCTTATTCAAACCTGAAAATTGTATAGCTCCTCCATAGTGTTAAGGAAATCAGACCCCACTATGTAAGCTCTTGGAAGACACTCGCTGGTCTATTTTCACAAAATCATAATATCCAGCTAACAGTATTACTTTCCATTATTTGTCTGTGAATTCTATCTAACCTCATCAAAATTAATGTCAGCATAAGGGACAGCAAATATAATCTACTGATGCTAGATGATGGTGATGCAAGTATTCTCATGCACATAAATATGCTAAAAATAGATCTGTTTGGTTTTTGACACATTCAGTAGAAAATAGGTAAATGAAATTCCTACTGAACTAAACTATTCGTTTGTGACAAGTCTGCTTTTTTAATAGCAAACAGCAAAACTGAGAATTTGGAGAGATTTTTGGTCAAACCCTGGCAAATAAACAGGCATTTTGATTTATAATATCTAAAAACTATATGAATATAGCAGAATACATGATTTGACTAGTATTATTCTCCTGCTAAGAGGTAAGATCTCATTCTATATATTACTTCAGAGCCTGATCCTTAATGGATGGTTAGGATTTTTACAGACTCCAAAGCTGACAATAAGTAGTAAGCACTTATCTTGCCAACAATATAAGGCAGTTTCTTTGCTTTTCATCTATCTTCAAAGACCTGTCACATCAAATAAACAATAAAGATAATATAACCTTTCTTTTCCTTATTTCCTTGTTTACCTTTGGTCCAGGAATGCCAACTCCTATTGAGCCCTTTGGCCCAGGTAAACCTTGATTTCCTTTTTCTCCCTAAACAGAATATGAAAAGTAAGTTTAATGAAAAATTAAGGTAAAATCCATGCTGTGTCTATTCAGTTTATGACATCTTGCATCATAGAGAAAGCCAGATACTTGTATTAGGAAATGAAACGTGCAATTTTCAAGATAAGATTGCTCTGAATCTGAAGAAATAAACGATTGAGTATGAGTCATAATGTGTGTGAAACTTTGATAAAGTATACAATGAAGACTATATTCCTGTTTAATTAAACAAAATATTGACTTTACACTGATATGGACGAAAGACAAAAGTAATGAGTTTCACACGATGAGGTTCAGACAGTTATTCATCCAGCCTACAAGTGGAAAAACAAATTCCAACACAAAGGTTCTCTAGGCACACACACCTAGGATTTCTTCAGGGTTGACGTAATTTTTCTGATTTTAAGTAAACGAGATCTCTGTTTTTCACAATGTGGAGAGAACACCTTTCTGCTGATACTTCAAATGACAGGATCAGTCTGGCTACAAAGTGCAAATTTGCTTTGAAAGGATTGTTCTGTATGTCCTGCTGTGCAAACATAGTCTTGAAAAGCACGTTCACACTAGCAGGATGAGTATATAGCACATTGAAAACCACAGTTGTTATAAAACAAGTACAGAAAATCCTTCATAGCATGTGGGTTCCAGAAACTGTCCTGTTTTCTTTAACAGGGTAAAGTAAATAACTTTTTCAGATCAAATACTGTATACATTTAAACACAGCTAGAGAGAATTAGATTCCCTGATACATAAATGCTTCTTCCAAATTCACATTTGCAGCATAACAGCAGTGCCCTGTGCAAATATTAAAAACAGCTCTAGAGAATATCAGTGAGACCACCTATTGCCTGCACTGCACCTAGCTCAGGCATATCTGCATAGACCAGTACAAGTCCAGTGAGTTATTCTTTTCAGTCAAGAGCTCAGACTGTCTCACTAACACATCCCATGCTCATACTTGGATAGGTGTTCACAACTACGCCTAAAGTGGCTATACTGCTCATAGTGGACAGAGAAATACACATTTTTCAAGACTCCAGTCTTCACAGTAGGCATACTAGTGCTTTTGGTGGACTGGTGGACTAATCATTTCTGCTGGACTGGATAAGGGAATTACAGATTTCTTCAAGTGGAGAAGTAGCTACGTGATGCACAACCGAGTCAGACAATTTCTCTTCCCATGATTGGCTCTCTTGAGCTGAAAGTTCACATGGAATCAGACAATGAGACGCACCTTCCTAGAAGAGGCAGTATACTAGGAGTCAAAGTCAGTAAGTGTTTTTTTCCTGTTCAGATCTCAGATTTTACTGAGAACCTGCTGAAATGGGAGCCTCTGATTGCACAAGTGAGCTGTGGTTTTTGCCCTCTACTAGGCAAAGGCACCTACCACACTCTGACATGTCTTCACCAAAGGCACTGTCTGAAGAGCCCTGCCCTGTGGGAGACTCGAAGATCCACTAGACCCAACACAGGGAGCTCAAAACTTCTGCTCCTCATCAGGACAATGTACCACTGACCTGCTAATCATTAACTTCTTGCCTCTGGAAGAAGAACAACTCTCCCATTTCCCCAGTCCAAAATTTCTTACAGCCAGAAAGAACAGGCACTGTTATGTAGATGTTGGATACTGGAAAAGAAACTGCTGCAGCAAATTACATAGCTAACGCACTAGGAAAAAGAATGGGATTTCCTACAAATAGGAAAAATTAATAAGACAACGGAATGCACAAAGGAGTTTAGTTGGCATTCTTACAGTAATGTACAATGACCATTTAATTTACTTAAAGCTACTTTTCAGCAGGATTGTACTTCCTAGGTCTCCTGTATAGGTTATTAATGCAAATGACTTTTAAACACAGCAAAGTAGCATGACAGCCTGTTTCAATGCTTGCTGTCCAGCACTGGGACAGACTGTTCTTCCTAACTAGTCGTCATAGAACTGCCTGATTAACCTCTTTACAGATTTGCAGAGCGCATATATATGAACCAGAATTAGAATCTGCTTTGTATTCCAGTGATCTGTCACTAACAATAAATGTCAGATCTAAGAAAACTATAGATTTATTGAAGTCATTTGACAGTTAGGATGGTGTTCAGGCAAAAAAATCAAATGAGACCTACTTTTCTAAAAAAATCAAGCCTATGCAGCTGACATTAATCACAGGCACACATATGAATTTTATCCTTTAAATGTCAACTGCAGAACCAAATCCTGCTTCGTCTACTTGTGCAATCGATCATCAACAGAAAGGATTTGTCATAGATACCGTAAGAAAATATTTAGTAACAAAGCAAGAAGTATACTGCATACATTTTTAAATATTTGTTGTTATACCAGCTTAATGTATGTACAAAATTAAACTCAAAATTGACCATCAGTCTTATCCTAAAAACCAGTGCAGTATCCATCTAAAAAAGGATCCATAAATCCTTGACCGTAATATCCTGGTAGATCACTGATCAATAAGTAGACTTTTATGTTAAAATGCCATTCTCTGAGTGCAGACCTGAGAATGTCTAGACTGTGGTTTTGAAAGCAAACCAAGCACACAAAAAAAGAAGACCAATGGATGCTGATATTAAAATAAAGTTACTCAAAACCCATCTCATTTTTGACATTCCATTCTTACCGTATGCCTACAGAACTCTAGGTATATATAAGAATATACTTGGAGTAATATTGATAGTTCAAATCGAGGAGTATAGTAGCTTTAAGCTGATGGAGAATGGCCAAAAAATATGAAGCTTGGGATGGTTGTGAGGAGACAAAAGGACAGACGTGAGAGACTGATGTTCAACAAGCGCTAGTGAATGGAGGAAACTGGTACTGATAGATATTATTCATAGCAGTGCCAATACTACCCTCCAAACCTCTCTGTGTCCGTATATCTGTGTATCTATCTGTTAGGCACTGAAAATATTTTGACTTTTGTTTTTCTTTAGGAAGAGAAAAAATACACAACAATCAATATACTTATTCCTGCATTATATTGAGTTGTGAAACATTTCTGCTCAGAATGGGAATTGTGCTTTTATAACTAACCTCCCTACCCATGAAATTAACAAAGAAATATTCCAAGTATTAGATTCTGGGAACACAACAAAATTGTCTATTAAAGCCAGGCAGAAACAGTTTTCCTATACTATAAAGCACATAGAGATGGCAGAAACATTTCTGCTCTCCTCAAGAATAGAGCAGATAGGCTTCTGAAATTCAGCAAAGAAAGGAAGAAGAGAAGTTACCTACATTGTCACATTAGAATACCTAGTATCTTTGTGGACACTGATAATCATTAAAATAGAAGAAAGCAAAAGTGAACCAAAGGTTCAGACAGTCAGATGACTCTAACCACAGACAGATGTCTAGGAGTCTTGAAACGTGATAAATCAGAATCTGTTGAAGAGAGTTATATAATAATGAGAAAAGATGAGAAAAGGGAGAACATGGTAAAGTATGTTCTTATGCTATAAAATACTTCACAGTGAAGAAGGAAAGTGCTCTCTGCTTGTATAAAAAGGGAAATGATTAACATTATTATGGAAGATATTGAAGCTGGAGTTGGAGTAAGTACTGATGAAAACAAAGCCAGGAATAATGCTTTCCTGGTAAAGCTTGCATGAAATAATTCCACCCTGAATAAAAGAAAGATTATCTTATGAAACATCTGGTAACAACATAAACTTTTATTATTATTATTATTTTATTTTAGCATGTCAGTATGTTGCAATGAAAACCAATTTTGCCAACAAATTCTGTGGCGGCTTTAGTTTCTACAGCCTATAGCGGTATAGTGAGACACCTGTCTGAACCTGACTGAAATAGTGCTCCTCTTACTGAATTACTGGTGATTTAAAACTTGAGAGTTGCAGAGTGGAGCTCAACTCCTGATCCAGGGAAATATTCAATCACATGCTCAACTTTAAGCATTGAATTCAGAGAAATGGGAGAAACATTTTTTTTCTCCACTAGAGCCTTCAGTTTTAGCAATTTGTTTCCACACGTTTATGACAAGGCATTTCATTAAATTTCAACAGTGAGAATGTTACCATGTTTGCCTTTCTCCCTGTAAGGAGACATGTTTTGATACGGCTGGAACTGGGCTAGTAAGGACCTGATGAAGAATATGTTGGAGATGATTGGCTAATTTCTTTTATGTTCCTATAGTTAAGTGCTGTTTGTCTTGTTCTGGAAAAATACAGTAGCTCTCTGTTACTGTCTTTACATAAGGGCATCAAAAGCAAACTCCAGATGTTTTCTTTGGACAGTGCTCTAAGTCTAGAAAGTCAATGAAACGTGACAGGGATGAGAGAGGTTAAACATATCTGTAGCAATAAGAATAATAGGAGAGCAGTCAGGTGTCAACAGTAATGAAAATCAACAACTAAAGTAAATTTTACATACTTTATGAATGATTTACAAAGAATATTTGCAAGAGTTCAGTGACTCAGTGGCAAAGAGAATATACAGAGGAAGAAAAAAAAAAAGATGAAACTTCCCAGGAGAGAGATATAAGAAGAAACTGGAGACATTCTACATTAAACTGGATTACCTTATCTCCCTGTATGCTGATGCCAGGAGGACCAGAGGGACCAGGCAAGCCTTTCCGTCCCATAATACCCTATTACAGTCAGTGTGACAAAAAAAAAAAAGAAGAATTAGGAGATAAATTCTATTCCTGGTAACACTAAAGAGGTCATTTCAAATTCACTGCAAGCACAAGTAAAACCTTTTTGAAGACTCCAGTTCTGATCCTTCTGTGGTTTATGGTTTCACACAGTAGGCTTCAGTAGTTACACTCAGCAAACTCTCAGGAAAGTAAAGAAACAATTAAGCAGAAAACAATTAAAGAATAAAATATGCCCATGAAACAGTGTGATGATTTTCCCATTTCTTTCCTGGGTAGAAACCAGCAGAAGCCAACTTTATCCAACTGCTTTGTGCAATCACTGCACACAGAGGCTAGCAGCAGAGCAATAAAGCTAGACATGTTAGCTCTTACGCACTGCATAGGCATGTATTTCAAACCACATTCTCTGGAAGCACCACTCATTCAGAAAATCTTAAGTGGAAGAGGAGGAGGCAACAGCCAAAGCAACACCTGCTGATTTTTGTGGCTACAGTAAAAAACAGGTAAAGTCTTTCTACGCATCCATGGACAAAATTTTGCCACACACTTTGACAGAATCTCTTGTAAAAACTACTGGTAAACTATATTTATATCAGCAGGGGTTCACGCTAATCATTGCTGTCCTAAAAATATTATCTCAATAACTAGATGATACAAGAAGGTCCTCAGCCCTGAAAACAAAATATCATTTCCACATAGAGAACGTATTTTTCATTCTTGAAGGCTTTAGGCTGAGCACTATGTATTGTCACACATTTCGTGGGCTCTGAGACCAAGTCTAAACTGATTCTTACCAAAATTACTCTTTTTAAACTGACTGTCTATATGTTTTCTCCATTGACTTTTTAAAAATAATTAATGGATACATCCATGATAAATAAATACAGGCATGAACTGAGTTATATTTTTATTTGTCCAGATGTTGCATGCTGGCTCCTTATAGAATTAATTTTTTGGCTTTATGTTTCTTTCCTAATGGTTTTACAAATGAAGCTAACAGGATTCAATTTCACTGAGCAGAAAAAGCAAACATAAAATCCAAATTTAACATATTTTCACCCACAAAAGATTATCTTGGAAATATGATAGCTGCAAAATGAATAAATGTGTCATTTAACTCAATTATTAGCTATGTGTAATCTAAAGCTGTGATCTCATAAAATTCAGCTGCAAACGCAGTTTCAGGCAGTACTCCTTCCTAATCCAGGCAGTAAAAATGTATAGTCAATCCCCACACTTTAAAGCTTTATTTCTCCTGCAGTTGCACCAACATGAATCAGTAACTGATGGAGCTATTCTGGTGTCAGAGAGATCGGAGGGTCTGGCAGCCAGCATTACAAAAAAGCAGGAAGCTTCAAGATGGTGTAGTACCAACCTTAGGACCAGTCATTCCGATTCCTCTCGGTCCCGGGGGCCCAGGACTGCCAGTCGCCCCACGTTCTCCCTGAAAGTAGTCATAATAACATCAGTAATTTACCACTTACTAACTAGTATACTTTTCATACACTCAAAAAGCAGTTGGTCAAACAACTGCTTCAAAAAGAAGGCAAATAAATGTTACAGACATTTGCTTTATAGAAAAAAAAGAAAAGCTCAATTTATACTTTTTTTTTTTTTTTTTCAGTTTATACTTTGGTGAGGAAAAAAGCAGAAGGGCTCATCCCCTAATAAGCAAGCAAACCCAAGGTGGCAGCTGGCAGGCCAGTGGGAATGTGAGCAGTTCTGAGCACTGTGCTGCCCTGCATGCTGCAGGTAAGCCCAGTGGAAGGAGATAGGGGCCGGGGCACATTGCTGGTAGGGGAGAGGCACAGGGACATGAGAGGCAGATTTTTCCCCACAGTCTGTAATCATACAAATGGATAGGCATACATTCAGCACATTTTCATTAGAAAACTCTCATCTCTTCGAAAAGAAAAAACAAACAAACAAACAATTGTTAAGTTATGGGTGCAGAAAATTCTGAATCAAGTTCAGCAAATGTTCTTAATTATATCTGTGCAGGCAAGTGCTTAAGGTAGAAATGTTCTGATAAGCTATCATTCATCCAATATGCTAACAATAGTGTCAAGAACAGATGGTATCCCTTGACAAAATAAAGATTTTCTTTGATGAAAGTCTTCATTCCATTTGCTTTCACACTAGGAAAAGCACTAGAAATTGACATGCCTGCAGAGGGAGCAGTATAACCAGAAGAAAACTGCATGTACAAATCACACTGATCACACATGACACTTCACTGTGATAGGTGAAAAGAAAGAACATACCATACTGATTAAAAAGGATGGAAACAAAAGTACAGAACCTTTTACTGACTTCTTTTACTTTCCGTGAACATTCGTGCAGCTTTCAGATCTTAATGACTGCTTTTTAGGTGAAATGCCCAAAATTCAATCTCCAATGACAGATCACTTCAATCTGCGTGTTTTGTATATGGCTACGAAACCCCCATGCTAAGTTCTGGCATGTGCTATTTATGTTAATACATTAGGGCCTTAGCTCCATTTTGATGGATTTGGAGAGGTGGTAAACCCGAATCCAAAGACCAAGGCTTAGATTAAGCTTATAATGCTTTCCTTCTTGAGGTAATATTTGGTTACTGAATTTATTTTCAGTTCCTCTTTCTTCCAAAGCACTGGACACTGGCCAGCTTGAGTCAACATATAGGCATGGTACATGGACACTCCTGGCTTTAAATTGGTGTGTCAATCTCAGAGACTGAGGGTTAAGCTGTTTGCCAGATTAGTCATGAGAGAACTTCTCCTTCAGATTTGATCAAGAGGGGGGTTGGTTTGGTCTGGTTTGGAAAAGGGAGCTAAAGAGAGGACTATTTTTTTTTCTTCTTTTTTTTTTTAAGGATGAGAGGTGTTCTTCCTCTGATGATCTGACACTTCTCTATCGCACCTTCCCTGCTTCCCTTCAAGAGCAAAGACACTGGCAGTGTCCTTAAAATTTTGTTTTGTGGCAGATTCTATCTGAAAACATTTAAAGATTACAAACTTGAGCACTTAAAGATTGTAGCACTTAAATCTGACATATAATGCTGGGAGGTGCCCCTCTACAGTGTGACGAATGGTAGATATTCCTGATCTTTTAAAACTTCAGTAGTTTATCAGTTCCTCCTGCAAAGTATTTCCCTACCATTCACTTGAGATTGTTGTATTACTATCAAATAGTATGAGTATAGGCAAATGTAGCCAGCTTCCTTTTAAATTTCATCTGTTATCAAGAGACAAATTATTGATTCTCAGTGTCCTTGTATGAAACAGCCCTAAGCAGATGAAGCAAAGAGCAGCCAAAGTTTTTCCTTCTCAAGCTTCTGAAACCTGCCAGAGGTGTCAAAGCTATGAGGAAGTTATACAGACAATGCTTTGCAGTATACATTGTTTTTAAGAGATTCTGGGCTTCTGTGGACAAAGAAGCAATCTGTAAGCCATTGTGAAGGGAAGGTACTGGGCAAATAAACAATTTGCAGTGTTCCATTCTGCTGTAGTTGCAACCTACTCTCAGATCAGCCCTGACCAAAGCACAAGTATGTCTTGAAGTTTTGTCTGTCTTTCTCCCACAGGTAATATATTCTTACACAGGGTCATTGCAGGTGAAGGATCAAATTTTAGCCTCACATGCTTAGTTAATACCAGATGTCTCACTGAAAAGCTCTTTTGTAGAGCTTTATAGTAATTATCAAAGTTTTGGTATTTCTTGGCTTAGAGAAAAAGACTTTCATTTTGCATTATAAGTTGCAAAAGGGAGCAGTTTTTTTTCCTAAGGTGTGACACTAAGCTGTTCTCCAGGGAATTCATTTCAGAAAGGATTAGTACTGCTCTTTGATGAGTTCTAATTTATTTCCTGCACTGTGCCTGTAGACAAACTAAGTCACCATCAGTGAACTAGAATAACACCACTGAAACAAGAAATAAAAAGCTGAGTCAAGACAACTAAGGCACTAAGCCATGTGGTGCAGTTAATACAGCAGAAGGAAGGAATGCCATTGAAAGGGACCTGGGCAAACCAGGGTTGTGGACCCATATGAACCTATTGAGATTCAATAAGACCACATGCCAGGTGTTGCAAGGTGTTGCACTAGAGTCAGAGTAATCCCTGATACATGCACAGTCTGGGAGAAGAACTCACTGAGAGCAGCCCTGCCCAGAAAAGACCTGGAGGTCACGGGGGATTAAAAGTTTGACATGAGCTAACAGTGCACTTACAGCCCAGAAAGCCAGTGGTGTCCTGGGCTGCATCAAAAAAGGGGAGACCAGCAGGGTGAGGGAGGTGATTGTCCCCCTCTACTTTGTCCTCATGAGGACCCACCTGGAGTACTGTGGCCAGGCCTGGGCCCCCCAGCACAAGAAAAACATGGAGCTGTTGGAGAAGGTCCAAAGAACGACCACAAAGAGAAGGCTCCAGGAAGATCTCATTACAGCCTTCCAGTACTTAAAGAGAGCTTATAAACAGGAGGGAGACTGTCTTTTTACACAGTCTGATAGAGATAGGACAAGGGGGAATAGTTTTAAACTAAAAGAGGGGAGATTTAGATTAGATGTTAGCAAGCAACTTTTTATTCCAAAGGTGGAACAGGAAGCCCAGAGAAGGTGTGGGTGACCTATCCCTGGAGGTTTTCAAGGTCCAGTTGGATGGGGCCCTGGGCAGCCTGATCTGTGGGTGGCAGTCCTGCCCATGGCAGAGGGATTGAAAACAGATGATCTTTAAAGTCTCTTCCAACTCAAGCCTCTCCATGCTTCTGTGAGTAATAATAAAAGTACAGGACTCCAAAACTTATTTCTTGTCATTTGATCAAGAAAGCTCATTAAATGACCTAATGCTCACATGAAAAATAAATATAGGCCTCCAAGGATATGTATCTCATTTAATGTAAGACGTATATTTGGTATTGAAACACGCAATAGACACTGCAACAATCTCTTTGGTAAGAGCTGGTTGATATAAGAATTTAAGAAAAAAGACCTTGCATCTCTACCTTCCTCATTTTAGCTCAGATAGAGATGCCTCAAGCCACAGAAGCTATTTACATTGCAAATGGATCCATCCCAAATGTTCATGCTGCGCTAGAGGTTTTAATAATCCTTCTGTTATGTGATTACTGAAAATGAAACTTCCTTTATACTTGGTGCTGTGCTCTTACCCTTGCATGTCTATAAGCCATCTCCTACTTGGCAATATTGCTTATGTATATATTTTTTATTATACTCTGACATTATCTGCTTCTGTTTAAATGCTATTGAAAATAGTGTGCTGTCCAGGTTGAATGCATTCCACATGTTCCAATTTTGTTTTCATGTAAATTTGACCTCTGATATATAAAATTCCTATCTTGCAGTGTGCACATATGTGAGCCATTTCTGAGAGCACGGAGAACAGAACTACGATTCAGCTGAATGGAACATTCTTATGTAATGATACTCAAAGGAATTTCAAATTGACTAGTGAGTAAATTTATGAATCTCTTTTATCCAATAAATATTCTTTTTATATTCTGAGATTGTTGGCATTATATTATTTTTTTTTTACACGTAAAGGATGAGAGATAGCCAGTGAACATAAGATCATCCATTTTATGAACTGAGTTCTAGAGGGATTTTCACAGTCCAGGTAAATTGTTTTCCCCTGTGGAACATTTGCTACCAGAAAATTCTATAGAGATTAAAGATTTCAAACTTTATGTGAGCAAACAGGAGGACAAAATAGAAGAGTGAACAGCTGCTTGTGTTATTTGTTTCTTTCTTTCACTGTACTTCCCAGTGATGTAAAAATTCTCCTTTGGGAAATTCTACTGCAATTATTGTGGTGGTTTTGTTTCACTTAAAAGCAAGCAAACAAACAAAAACCCTTTTAATTGCATTTTGGATTTGTTTAACTCCTTACTTTAAATCCCTATATTCCCAATGAAATTTTGTTTTAAATTTCTGGGTTTTTTAATATTTCCGCCATGGTCATCTTAGTGAGAGATCACCTTATCTGATTACCTGACGTGATCTTCCAGTTTATTTTTCTGGAGGAAATACTACTCTCCAAATTATGTATTTATGAGTCAAGGGGGAATTCCAGATGTAAAGTTGTCCCTAGACACTTTGCAGCCATAAATTATATTTTTATGTAATAACTGCTTTAATAATTTTCTACAGCATTCTAGGGTTTAAATGAAATGTTATTCTGCAGTAACAAGAAAAATGTCTTGTAAGACTGTATTATATCAAGTGTGAAATCTTTATTTGGAAAAAAACTCACATAAAATATCGAATTAGTTTAGTGCTGTCTGTTTTCTGCAAGTCTATACTGACTGCCATAAATGAAACTATGTTCTTTAGTGTTGGCATGTGCCAGACTCTGTATTACTCTAGGTGGAATGTCTTGTATTGGTAAGTGGTAGCTCTGAACAGAAGCACAAATCCAGGTGTTTCGGGTCCCTATCATCAGACTAGTGGTCATTCTAAGGATGAGTGGCCCTCGGTTTTTCCTTCATTGTGGATATGTTTTTAAGACATTATTGTTATTGTTTATTTTTTATGGGAACTTTCATGTTCTGAGAACTGAAGTTAAAAATTCTGGTTGGGGAAAAAAAAAAGGTAATTTTCATTTTGCTTTCTACTACAACATGCTCTGTGTTTCCTATTTCACATGTAATAAGGAAATCATTAATTAAACCACTCTGCAGTACACTATAAAGCAATTTCTAATATGATTTTAGTCATAATCTTTTTTTTTTCCAAGTTTTTATAATATAGTAGCTACAATGTGACTTTTTAGACCAATTATACACTGCTTAGATCTTTGTAACACTTCAGCTATTTTGTGTTTTATGATTAAAAAAACAAACAAGCTTGGAAGTGTTTCAGTGTTGAATTTCTAATCTCTTTATTGTTTCCTTTTGTTTGTGTGTTCATTTTTTGCCATCAAGTTTTTCCTAAAAAGTGTTATTCATTTTCAGTTAAGATCTGTAGTCTTCTCTTGGGAATCAATAACTAGGAACTTTAAAAATACATCACTGTTTCACCTGTAATCACTATTTCTCCTTATTTGTTTGGAGCCTTGCCCTTTTCGTTGCCATAGAAGAAAGAAGGTGAGTAATTACTAAGCAATATTCTGCCTGCATTGGACTCTGACTTCCCTATGGAAATTCCAGCACATAAAAACACTGATTCTTTTGGTGTACGGAAAATCTGAAGATATAAAGCAAGAACTGGTTTGCATCTAAGAAGGTAGAAAAATCTTTTGCAAGCTTTTCTTTGAACCGAAAAGCAAAGTGGGAGATAAAATTTCAGCATTTTGTCATTGTAATGCACTTTGTAGGGAGATAATTTTCTACACTGTCTACTAGCCAGATGCATGAACTACCATTGTACATACCTTTGGTCCAGGATCTCCCACACTGCTTTCGCCTGGTGGTCCTTGAGGGCCTGGTAGTCCTGGAGGTCCCTGGTACGAGAAGAATATAGCATGTCAGTAGTTGTCCTAAAGAAGTAGTAGTTATGTTCTGCAATAAGGAAGAGAATTTCAGCAGTAGTTATTAATCTCTCTGTTTCTGTTGTATTTTCTCAAATTCGCAGTATTTCTATTGTGTACTGAGCAACAGTCATTGTTATTACCAGGAAGCCTAGACTTGAGTCCAGGCAAACCGTTAAATCTGGGCGTCAGTTCAGGACTAACATATTTTGACTTATTTGTGTTGAAAGTCTGGTCTGCTGAACTCCCTGCTCAATCCTTCACAACACCTTCAGCTGCCCTTCATACTGCTGAAGGCATCCCTACCCTCCCTTTCAGCATTCAGAGGACAGATGTCTTTACTCTATCAGAGCTCCTGAGACTTAGCTACATAACAATTGTTCATATCTGCCTGTAGTTTACAGAATTGATCTTTACAGGTCATGAGGCAAGCAAAGTTGGCCTAAGAATTGGAAAGACACATGCTACCACCTGCAATATATATATAAACCATATACATAAATACATATATGTATATGTATTCATATGGCAGGGAGAAACACAGACAGTTTTTACTGAAGTCTCTGATTGATTTGCAGAGAAGCATGACTCTTACAGCATTTGGAGATAGGAATAAGCATAATTTAAGTAATAAGCATAATTTAAGGAATACTACTTCTGAGTAAAGCTCTTTTTATTGTTTGGTCACTAATAGAAATGCATCATGCACACATACATACACCTAAGTTTTCCATCCTGTAACTGGGCAGACTATAACCAGCAATTATATAGTTTTATTAATGAATGGTTTGGCCAAGCAGATATTGAAGAGAAAATAAGGAAGGAAGAAAAAAAAAAGGAAGTGAGGAAGGAACTCAAAGCAATAATAACAGTAAATACATACGAGCAGCCAAGAAGACTTTAATTAAATTACATAAAATCTCTTTCATGGTGCTGAAACAAAAGCAGTTCAGTTTATGCCCAGTTCTGACTGTCCGTAGATCTAGTGCTGTACCCAGGACAGGAAAGGACTTTAGAACAAATCTGAGATATTTAAAATTGGTGAAGGATGAAAGAGAAGTTTAGTTACACTTAACTAAGTGACTAAATACAGAGCATACAAAGCAATTTTTGTTTTTGTATAACACTAAGTACAGAGTGTAATTATAAGCAATAAACAGTAAAGAATTAAACATATACTTACAGCTTGACCTTTGTGGCCTTCACCCTTTTCTCCACGGAGTCCAGGTGGTCCAGGTGGTCCTGGGTTGCCCTAAATACAGAATAATAAATCAGGCATTGTGCATGTAACCAGATCATCATAATGTAACACATTAAAAAGCCTCCACCAGGACACAGAGCCATTGATAACAACCCTCTGGCTGTGACCATCCAACCAATTCTTTATCCACTGAATCGTCCACCCTTTAAATCTATATCTCTCCAATTTAGAGATAGTGGTGTCACATGGGGTTGTGCCAAAGGCCTTGCACAAGTCCAGGTAGATATAATCAGTCACCCTTCCATTGTCCACTGAAGCAGTCACTCCATTGTAGGAAGGCCACCAGATTGGTAAGGCATGATCTGCCCTTGGTGAAGCCATGTTGGCTCTCTCACATCACCTCCTCTTCTTGCATGTGCCTTAACATAACTTCCAGGAGGATCTGTTCCATTATCTTCCCAGGTGCAGGTATGAGGCTTACTGGCCTGCTGTTTCCCAGCTCTTCCTTTCTCCCTTTCTTTAAAATGGAAGTGATGTTTCTCTTTTTCCAGTCACCAGGGATTTTACCTGACAGCCATGATTTTTTAACTGTGATGGAGAGTGGTTTGGCAACCACATCAGTCAGTTTCTTCAGGACCCTGGGATGCATGTCATCCGACCCCACAGGCTTGCATACGTTGTCTCATAAGGTGGTCTCTGACTTGCACTTCTCTTACAGCGGGAGGGATTTTGTTCCCCTAGCCCCCGCCTAGAGGTTCAGGTGCATGATAAATGTGGGAGGCCTGACTGCCACCAAGGCAAAAAACTTGTTGAGTACCTCGGTCTTCTCCATGTTCGTTAAGGCCAGCTCTTTATTCTCATTTATCACAAAATAAAACTTAATACTTTCATGTATCTCTCAAGGTACATTGGCAGTTTGCACTAAAGATGTTCCTAAGTGACTGCCGAACCAATTGGAATCCCTTGTTGATACTTGTAGGTCACACATCCACCCCACAACTAAGCATGGAACACATGCAGCCATACAGGGAGCACTGCACATCCCTTTGCTCAGTACTAGAGAACCAAGAAAGGTTCTCTAAATGGACTCTACTGTAGACTGATGGAAGGTTAGTTCACAGAATCACAAAAACTTAGAATCATTAAGTTCGGAAAAGACCAGTAAGATCATCATCTAGTCCAACTGTCAACTTATCACCACCATGCCTGCCAAACCATCAGCTAAACCACATGTCCCTCAGTGCCACATCTACATACTTCTTGAACACCTCTGGAGATGATGACTCCACCACTTCCCTGGGCAGCCTGTTCCAATGCCTCACCACTCTTTCTGAGAAGAAATTTTTCCTACCATCCAGTGTGAACCTCCACCGGCATAACTTAAGCCCATTATCTCTCATCCTACCACCTGGGCGAGGACACTGTCTCCTACCTCACCTCAACCTACTTTCAGGTAGTTGTGGAGAGTGATAAGTTTTTCCCTGAGCCTCCTCTTCTCCAGACTGAACACTCCCACTTCCCTCAGTTGCTCCTTGCAAGACTTGTGTTCCAGACCCTTCAACAGCTTCGCTCCCCTTCGTTGGACACACCCCAGGGCCTCAATTAAAATCATAGAATATGAGTTCACCTCTATTTTTACTTTTAATTCAGCGTAGTAAAAAACATGCCAAACAGATTTTCATTTAATCTTAGCAAACCATTGTAAATACCAAACACACATTAACATATTCTCTTCTTTAAGAACTGGGATTTTGTCAGGTAGCTGGTTTTGCCATTAGTAACATAACTATAAATCAACTTAAATCATAAACGTAGTGCCAAATCTGCTATAAGAGACAGCTCTTTAGCCCAAATTATGTGGTTGTTTGTGTGTTGTTCTGTTTGTTTTATTTTTAATGGCTGCATCAGAAATACAATAGAGATGGCTCAGGAGCATGTCTATGATTACTGCTTCTCACAGCACAGTTTTGTGGTATCTGGATAATACAATCCCAGTGACTCACAGTGAGTCAGAGTACTTGCAACAAGGCAGGTGCAATTGCTGTCACTGATGACATGCCGAATTAATTCACTGACACTATTTTCCATTCCAGGGTATGTTTTAAAGTTATTTCCTGAAGCAGTAATGTAGAGACAGTTGCTCTGATGCCCTTAAAAATAAATAAAAAGAGAAAGGAATATAGACATAAGTGCTGTGCCTATAGCTTTCACTTTCATAGACATCACCAGGCATAAAAATGTTGCTCAGGCAGTTTCTGCATTTTCACAAGAGCTTTGCACGTGTCTCAGGTTTCTTTGCTTTCCAACTCTGTCTCAAAATTCCTACCTTTGGTCCCATTATTGAATGTCCAGGAATTCCATCTTCTCCTTGTGGCCCAATAGGTCCTGGATCTCCCTATTTAAAAAGAAATAAAACTGAAGACATTTTCATCATTAATATTTGAGGTTTTACAGAAAAGAACAAGTATTCCATCCTTTATGACATTGACATGACAATTGTTGAGCTAGGTAATATGAAATCAATACTTCTACAGGAAGTTTCTACTACCACAAGCTAGCACAGGCTGGTGTAAGGCTGATGTAACCTTGCTCCTGCCGGAGAATAGAGGACAGCAAAGAAATCAAAAGTGATGGCAAAGACAGGGTATATTTAGAAAGGCTACAGATGCAATGGCACAGCACTTCAAAGTTGCAGACACCACAGGCTGAATTTTATGAAGACCCAGGAAGAAACTTGAGTTTTTCTTCAGATTAACCGTGGGTAATTTTAGCCCTGCCAGTGACTTTCCTGGAAAGCGAAGAGGCATAGATTTCACTTTTCTCCTGCTAACTCTTGGGCTTCTTCTGATGTTTAATTTATGGCAACAGTTTTTTTTACTCTACATTAAGCATCATGAAAAGAAAACTTTGGTTTCCAGTGAAACTTTTGCTATTTTCTAGAAGTATTGAGAAAGTCAGTATTTCAGGACATTCACTGGGGAATGCAGATCAAAGGTTCTGTCAAAACCATGCAGCAACTGTAACCATGAGAAAGGAATCTGAGGTAAAAACTTCTATCTAATGTTACTGTCTCCATATTAGTAACAGCATAATGGCTGTCTAGGGAAATGAACATCTAATCCCCAAACGCGGGTGTAGCTCAAAATAAATAAATTTCCAAATACACAACCACAGCTGTTCAGGAGTCAGATGTAGACCTACTATTACATTAAGTATCTAGCATATCTATACTAAAAAGACCTTAGACCGTGACAACTCCTGGGACTGCAAAATATGCTGGCTTTGCTACTTCAGATACCAGGATGTTCCAAGAACACGAATGCTAGTGAAACATTGTACTTTCCACAATGCAGAGAGAATACAGACCTGCACAGTCTGTTATATTTTTGAGCAGTTGGCAGAAACACAAGAGAAATCTGTTTAAACAAACAAAAAAATATATTATGGAACTAAATAGGCAAAGATATTTATATATTCTAAAAACCAACTTGCACTTTATAAATACTCAAACTACTTATACTGATGTACTAGTTTCTGCATAGCCTGATATAAAATCTAGTAGAGTCTGAAAACTCCTACAGGCTCCAGTGGATTTTTATTGTTATTCTGCTATGAAGGTGTAATGAACTGTACCAAACTCATCAAATTAGAGTGGAAAGGGCAATAAAGTCCACAAAGTTATTATTTTTCAGCAAGAATGTCATACAAATGTCTTACTGGTCTATTCAAAAATGTCACAGTAATGAAGAAAATGGCACCATGTCAAGAAGGCTGACTGGTGTCCTGAAACCTGTCTTCATGCAAGTCATATGTTACAGCATGCCACTTATATTTTCTTGACATAAAGTTTTGCAAATTATTATGATTTTAATCTAAAATAAGAGATATGAGCACCTCACAATACTTTCTTTCTTCTCAGTAGTTGCATTTCTGCAGCTGTAGTTGCAGCTGTACCTTGAACTTGTCCTCTCTTTCCTGCCTCATCTGTACACAAACCAGCTCAAACCACAACCTAGCCCTCTGCAATGTCCTGTTGCCAGGCTGTTAAGTACACTGAATATACAATACCTACATGTGCATGTGTGTAGGTGCAAATATGTACTGAAGGAAGAAGTAAACTGGGGATGAAATGTCTTCAGAGTCATTGAATGTCCATTAGTGATTACTATACCAAAGCTGAAGAGCATCAATTAATGCTGAAGTTAATATTATAAAAGCAGCCACTCTTTTATTTATAAAATAAAAATGGGGATGTTGTGAATATTCAACTGTTTTCAAAGCCTTCCAAGTTAGTTTTACTGTTGCTAAATCAGCATATTTTACTCAGAAGGACAAGTCCCATCCAATTCAAGTACGTTTTTGCCATAGATAAAATGAAGGGGATGTAGCTCTAGTTATCTGGTAAATGGCATTTCATTTAAAGTAGTGCATACAGTCCAGTTATTCACTTGAAAGTGACATACAAAGATTCACACACAAACATTCACTTCCAAAAATTCTTCTAGTTCAGCATGTAACTCCTGCAACCACACAAAGACACCTTCCTGCAGGGGCTCACTGCTGCATTCAGGAAATCTTTAGACTTTCCAAGAAAAAAAATACTTAAGAAAATGAGAAATAAGAGGACTTGAAAGTGATTAATTTCAAAGTAGGGACCAATCCCTTTTTTATAAATGACTTAAAGAAGAAGCAATAAAACCCACTAAGTCCAATACCATGTTAAATGGCCAGCAAACACTATGTTAATTTTTGGTACTTGACTCTTGATCTCTAAAATGCACTCAACTTTGTTACTACAAAAAGAAATTTTAACTTCTTTAATTTACATTCCTTCACCTTTGACAGAAATGTGCACTAGAAAATGTCCAGTCTCTGCTCTCCACCAGATGCATACTAGATAATCACCTTTGGTCCAGGAGGCCCCGGAATAGATGATCCAGCAACACCAGGTGGCCCATTCTTTCCTGGTTCACCCTATTATAAAACAGTATAACTCGCATTTAAACAGTATAATTTTCTGCACAAGTAACTTTTTTTTTTTTTTAATATTTTCAAAACTTTATATTATAGAAACATCTGTAAAATGTCACATAAAAATTGACAGTATTTGGGAAAAAAACATAAATCAACTTACTCTTGTGGAAGGTGGTCCAATTTTCAAGTTTTAAATAACTACTGGTTTAACTTTATATTTGATCTTTTTAAATAGTAATTAATTTTTTGTGTCTGGCCTACTAACCCAGAATAATAACCAGAACACTCGTATTATTTCAATTTACTTACCATTCAGAGTGATACTTACTACACACAAAATACTCTGATAGCTGATGTTTCCAAGACAAAATTTGCAAAATGTTTATTATTAGAATCACTCTGACAATTTTAATTTAGCTTCTCAGTTCTCAAGCATAACTATTAAGTTTATAATTACATGTTTTCCTGCTCTTTCTCTCCTCAGGACTCTTATGTCATTTAGGACAGACAGGACAAACAACGGAATTGTTTTGGCTTTGTAAGGCATGGTACACTTGGGAAATTTATACGTTGAATATATCCCACAAATTTTTGTATGAAATACAAAGTGAAGGGTTGCCCTGAAAGAAGAAGCTTACATTTAGTCCAGGTAGGCCTTTTTCTCCTTTAGAACCAGCCAGTCCCTTGGATCCTTTTTCTCCCGGGTCACCCTGAAGAAAGCAAAGCTTTGGTTTAAATCAAAGAAAAGTTTCATTCACAGCTGAATGATTAGAAAGGTACTTAGATGCTTCATTCAATCTGAAATGCCACTCAGTTTTAGAATCTGCTCCACATGCCTTAAATTTAACTAGATGAGAGTTAAAAACATTTGTTTGTTTACTCATACATCTTTCCAGTCTTTTAATTTCATATTTAGACATCTAAATAGTCACATCATTTACCATAGTTTCTCCTCTTTCCATATCAGCATGCTGAGATAATCATAAAATGGCTTAAGTTTCACATATTACATTAGGTTTAGGAAAAATATCTAGGAAAATTTTAATTTTTTTTTTGCATAATATCAACCAAATTGATGTATTAGAATGATTGCAGGTAATTCAGAAAGTGAAAATTAGATTAAAAAGAAGTTTAAACATCCATCTTTGATTTGAGCTCTTGATGGACGTGGTAGTACAGAGTCTGCTGTTGCTTAGCATCCCTGAGGGTCCCATTTCTGCAAGACATCTTCCCACCGGCATAAAACTGCCATAGTATCTCTGTGACCACTGTTCACTGCAGACATCAAACTGCTCTTTGCATTGTCCTGAATACACAAGGTAGCTGCTCAGTGCTAACATTTTCAGTTATGATGAATTACGACAATGAAGGTAATAATATCAAGATGATCATCAAAATAACGTATTTGAAAGAAAAAATCACCACTGTCAAGTACAAAAGCTAAATTTAACTTTAATTCAACCAATACTCTCAATTCTGATGTATCTTCCTTATACACCAAGAGCCTCATTTTGAAGAACTATAATAGTAGGTGATTCCCTTTCTGATGTAAGATTTACAGTCAAAAAAATACTGATTTGCTTACACTGAATAATAGAACCATAGAATGGCCTGGGTTGAAAAGGACCACAATGATCATCCAGTTTCAACCCCCCTGCTATTTGCAGGGTCACCAACCACCAGACCAGGCTGCCCAGAGCCACATCCAGCCTGGCTGTGAATGCCTCCAGGGATGGGGCATCCACAACCTCTCTGGGCAACCTGTTCCAGGGCGTCACCACACTCTGTGTGAAAAACTTCCTCCTAATATCTAACCTAAACTTCCGCTGTCTCAATTTAAAACCATTCCCCCTTGTCCTATCACTATCCACCCTTGTCATACCCTCTGCTGTTCATACACTCCCTTCAAATACCGGAAGGTCGCAATGAGGTCTCCCCAGAGTCATGTTCAGTTCATCAGTTCAGTGTGTTAGTAAGGTGCTACCCTCCTACAAAGCTGCAAAGCAGCAGACTTTGAAGGCCCCTGGAATGTCAGCATTCAACAACTAGCCAAAGCAATGAGCTTTGCTCACTCAGCAGCTTATTCTCTTTGGATGAAGTAAAATTAAAACCCTCCTCCTTGCACTAAATTGAGTGCAATTGTCACTTTGATTTACTGCCATCTAAACTTCTTTCCACCATACTGAATTTATTAACCTTTCTTGTAACATGCCTGAGATTCTCTTAAAATCTCAGAATTTCCCTTGGAAACAAGGAGCTTTGGTTTTAGCTCTTTGTGGCAGTTTAGATACCATGCTGGAAGACTTCAGCTGCAGCTCACAACTCTTATAGATACTGCAGGCTACATCAATTTAGCCTGATTTCTTTGTATCAGGAAAAATCTGAACAAACTGTAAGACACAAGCTATCTGTTGTGAAGATTGTGAAAATTAACGGAAGTCAACAGCCCACAAGAGGCAGGACTGCTAAAATAGCTGCATATTCAGATGACAGTCACTGTTAACAAAGTCTGCTGGAAACATCTCAACTATCACACTCCCTTTTCCCTGACAAATCTATTGGCACATGCCATACCCCGGGATGAACTGCTTGTCATTAAATATCTGTAAAGTATTGAAGGCTGAATTTGGTCTTCTTTTGTCTAAAGCTTTTATATGCAGGAAAACACATTTTCTTACCTTTTTGCCTGGATTCCCAGTGTCTCCCTTAGCTCCATTCACTCCCGGGTCTCCTGGTGGACCTACATCTCCCTTAGAGAAGAATAAATAATAGTATCTGCATACATCAATAAATTATTTTATTCTGTAAAATGGTTCTAACAGTGTGTTAGAATGTTAATTCATTAGATACAATATTTTTACTCAGGTGAAGGTTGTTATTCCCAGTAAGTTAAATATTCTATATCTCCAGAAAATAAGTATTCTGAATTTCCCTTAAAGCCTTCCACCTACTTCTTAAACCTTAGTTTTGTATTAAATACATTTACATTTATTCAGCAAGTAAAGACATGGATGAAAATTGATTGTTATTCTGTGCACAATGTTAACATAATAAAATGCAATTTTCTTGCAAAGTCAAACACTCAGGACTGAAGCATTGCTAAGTCTAAAATGCCTGCCTAAACGTATCATTTTTTCTTGTGAATTTGTATTATAGTCTTTGGTTTATCTGAATGTATTGCACTGCATGAATTGGATGACGCTCACAGACTGGTTTGTTCCATAAATGAAGGTGGGGATTGAAGACTACCTCGCTTGTTGTATAAACTGGTCTAGGCATTGCTTCTAAGACGGGCCTTGCGACAAAGAGTTGAAAATATCTATAGGAACTAGTCCTGCCCTGTGCTTCTTCCATGAAAAAAATCACCAAACCCAAAATATCCATGTCACTTCACCCAATTTTCGGGGAATTCCTATTTGAAATGGCAAGATCCTTGTACACAGCTTTTATAATGGCAGCTGAAGTCAAAGCTGTGAGCTCACCATGTTTTCTAACACGAAAGCAGTAAGAGCACCGCCATCAAATGAGACTGCATTTTTTCCAGTCATTGTAGAGGAATAGAGGTCGCGGCAGCCTTTCTAACAGACCACAGAGATACCTCACTAGCTTAGAAAAAACGGGAACAAACTCTTTCTGTTATGGCTGCAGTAATGGTCTTAGGAGCATGGGAGCCTTAGAAGAACATTTTGATTTTAAAGAGTAAAAATTTAAAGTTATGGGAATATCTATATCTCATATTTTTTGATCATAGTTAATTTATAAAAACAAAATCTTCTACTTTGTTAATCAGTAACCTGGGAAAAAAATAGAAATCACTGTAAGAAACAGTTAAAAACACTTTTTTAAGGCTCACTTTTATCCCTTTTTCTCCAACTGCTGGGAGTCCTGGTTCTCCTTTTTGTCCACGTTCACCTGGTTCACCCTAATAACAAAAAGCACTTCTGTTTGACAAGGCATACAATCTAATTTCATTCATTACTTGTATTACTTAAATAACTTCTTTATACATAGAAATGGTCAAATTTTCAGCCAAATAATTTTTGACTGGAATATTCTTTTCCATCAAAACTCCAGTAACTTATAGTACTGCATCTATTTTATTCAGCCGTGCAGTATGGGAAAAGTAAAAGTAAATAATTCCAACTTCCTTCTTCTTGTTCTAACTCATTTAAGTGCATTGTATTTTCTATTTTATGTTGATATATCAAAGACACTTCTTTCACTGAAAGAAAGATAATTCCAAATAAAGAAAAATCAGCTCCTCTGTTTAACACAAAGTTTTGCCCTTGTGATTCTTCTTTCCAGTAGTTATAAAACTAGTTCTTTCTAAAGAAATAGGAATTTAATTTTCCAGTTACGTTTTTCAGATTGGTTTTCACAGTAAGGAAAATATTTTCATATATAATATGTTTCAGAACTACCTGTGATCCTTTTGTAAATCAAGGTGATTACGAAGGTGATTACCTCCACTTTACAATTTATCAGCTCGTTCCATTTGCTCTCCTGAATATTTTGCCAAATTCCCTTTTTCCTCTCATGCAGTTCTTACCTGACGCTAGACATTGCTAGAGGCTTGGACTTTGGAAGCAGTAATTCTTTACTCTATTTTCTCGTTCTTGTACTTCTTGCTTTGGTGCAGTGTTGCCTACTAAATATATTTAAGCTCTTTTCTCTCTCCTAGTGTTTCTACCTCTGGTTTTGGTTCTCTCTCATGGTCACCATGGAAGGCTGGAAGGATAGACAAGCCTAACAAGTCTCCAAACTATCGCTGGTTTACAGCTAAGTAGCTTACTAAAATTATATATTTAAATGCAAAATGTATGAGGCACCAAATTCATTTGATAGAAACGTGTCTGAAAGATACTTTGTTTATAAATTTGTGTTCACCTAGAAGCTAAAATCCATGTTCAAAAAGCAGAAGTCTCATGCTCCACTTTGAAAACATGAGTAAAATTTTTCTCTCAAAGATTCAAAAGTGAATCGTTATTTTCAATGAACAGTTCTCCAGTGAACTTTTTCATCTCACAAAGCTCTTGAAAATCTGGCACAGATACATTGCTTGTTGCTTCTTGCTAGTGATAGATATTTTTTAAAATAATGTATTAACCATTACCTTTGGACCCTGTTGACCATCACCTTTAGCTCCTTTTGCCCCAGGATTTCCTTGTGGACCCTGTATGCCCTATAAAACAAAAATGCATTATATTCTTCTATATTTGAAATTAACCATGAGTCTATCAGCTTACAATTATATTACTTCATCACTGTCATTTTTCTGTGGATTTTACAGCCTTATCCAAGTGTAATGACCAGAGTTACTGTTTAGGGAGAAAGCAAATGGGAAGCATCTCAGTATCTGCATGTAAGACCTGATTCACTGGTACAGTATGTTGTAAGCATGAACTTTAATCTTCTTTCCTGAAAACAAAACAAAACAAAAACAAAAAACACAAAGCAAAATATCTTTTTGGACATTTCTGTTATTCTGCATCCACCTATTCAAGGCCATGTTCAAGCTTCAACAGAGCTTGAAATTCAGAGCTGGTGGAATTCAGGGGCAGCTCAGTGTTCAGTCGTGGCTGGGTCTCTATGAAAAGACTAGATTAAATGCAGGACAGATAGCACAATATATATCTAGGCTGTTTATAGGTTTCCTCTGACTTAAGAATGAAGCAGACAAATACATGATTCAGCTCATGCTAGCTGTCTCCAGCACATCTGCAGCTCAGTGTCTGTCTGTCCCTGATTCAAACTTACCTGGCTTCCTGGATCACCGATTCCTGGTGGTCCTGCTGGGCCCTGTGGTCCTACCTGGCCTTGTTCGCCCTATACAAAAAGTATTCCAGAGAGCTAAATTGCAATAAACCATGTTAGCTGATTAACATGCTTCAATTAATCACAGAGTACTAGTACCTCAAGCTGCATTATTTTGAATTGCACTGCTTCTTTTTGAGTGAAATGAGAATTTTGAATAGAATCATAGAATGGCTTGGATTGTAAGGGACCCCAAGGATCATCAAGTTCCAACCCCCTGCCACAATACCTTAAAGTCTGCTTATGGCAACTGATCTAATGAAAGTATGAGTTCTTCAGTCCTTCAAACACCAACTCATTTATAATAGACAATGAAGGCTAGAAGGATCTGTAGCTTATATTTGCAGACAGATTAATTTCAAGGATTTTCTTGCATTGAAACATACAGTTTCTTGCACAACACTCAGAAGAAAAGCTTGTGACCATAAGTAGGGCAGTTAGAGAATACTTTCGAAAAATCTTTGTCAAGTGGTATTACAGAGGTTTTGCACAGCACTTAAGAAGGGAACAGAGGAATTATGGTGGGGAGGTGGTGGGAGGGTATGGGTACTGGGAGTGGCATAGACCCACAAAGATATCCAGGATGTGTGACACCAGTCCCTAGAAAACAATAATTCATTTCACTTACACCAGAAAATCTTAATTACTGAAATTGTTCCAAATACTACCCTGGCCATCACTGCATTTTTGTGAGCCTGGGCACCAAAAAGCTAACACATTTCAGAAGCCAGAGTGTCCCAGGTCCATTATACTATCTGACTGAAAGTGTGTTCAATATTTTTAAAATATTCAAATGACATCTTATACATCATTTTGGAAATAAATTTATGCGGAACAAAAAAAGTCTATTTCTTCCCTCATACTCCCTACTGCACAGAATACAGTGCTTGGTGCTTGCAGTTAAGATTATGAGACTCATTTATTGATACTGATAAGCATAGTCTACGAAGCTGCATTGAATGGTATAAAGTAGTTCCTGAGATTCCAGGATTCTCACAGATTCCTGAGATTCACACAACTTTGTGCACTTTTGTATATAATTCATCATTAATTTACTATATATATAACTAACTATAAATATGATTAGGAAAATATTCTGTCCCTCACCTTGTCACCTTTTATCGTTTCACCTGGCCATCCCGGTGGACCAGCTATGCCTTTGGAGCCTTTTTCACCCTAGAAATATGCAAAAGTTTGGAACTGTATTAAGGAATTTATAAAGAACATCCAAGACAAACTGATCAGCACAATGTGGATAATGAGGAAAAAAGTATTCCTTTGCAAACAAACAAGAAAAACAGTCAACGGAATTACTAGTTTTACAGAAAAGCAATTCAATTATAGTTCATAGTTTCATCTGCATTCATTGTGTTGTTGAAAAGAGCTTCAAAAGGAGAAAACTAAACTCTAGGAAATGGGAAGGCACGTTTTGAGAATGCGAAAATAAGTTCATTTTGTCAGTAAATAGAGTGGTTCAGAACCTTCCAGTGTAAGGAAATGGCTAACACTGTTTCCATGAAAGGAAGAAAAATCTGCTTTATTTAGTAGTTCAGGGCTCTAGAGAACCTTGAAGTCACTCAGAAGGATTCTGAAGAGAAGTCCAGGCACAATTTAACCATAAATCTTTTCTTGTTTCTATTTATTTTTAAAAAAAAGAATGTTTACTTATATTAACAAGTGCCATTAATGACATAACTGTCCACAGAGACTCATAGAACCCATTTTTTAGCTTCCCAAAATGGTATGACAGAAAGAAAACAGTTCCTGAATGTTTTCTTCCAATAAAGAACATAGATAGTTTTTCAGAAGACAATGATAACAAAAATATCTTAGTAAACACATAAATAAGACAAACACTGACTTCTTGAGAGGAACAGTACAGATCTTTTGTAATTATCTTGATAGAGTTTTGAACTAGGAGGGATATTCAGAGAGCACAGTGATTCAGAAGACCAAGACTGGAATAACCAATTCTCTTAAATAGCTTAGACTTTACAGCAAATTCGTTCCGCAATGTTTAAAAAGAAATAAATTCCAAAGAACTACCTTTTGGCCTTGAATACCCTCTCCTGGTACACCTCTCTCTCCTGGCAGACCACCAGGGCCAGGTGGTCCCTGTAAGAAAAGAAAATAAATTAGATGACATCAGCATTTCATTTCTTACTGACTTTTTCTCTAACTCGCTAATACATAGCTATATGGATAGTATATATATAATATAATATATAGCTATAGCTTCTAGCAACTCTTATGACACTGATAGCTAGCAACAGTTGCACAACAGCTGGCTGAGTTTGGGTGATTAAAACAAATTGTTGTGAACCATAATTGGAGGATTTCGATTAGAAGAAGCTAATGCTGAAATGCTCTGAATGACATAATTAATGTTTAAAGATGGTGTCTTTAAAACCCAAGTGTAACTGTGGAATAAATTACAGTAATGATATTTACTGCTATGAAATTTATTCCCTATAATTTCATGTACCTGAAATGATGACAGTCACTAATTTGAACACAATGTTTTCCATGCAAAATGACTGGCTTAACATACATACTCAGAGAATGTCAATTTTGGTTTAAATAAATACTAATTATTTTTTATTATAGTAGTAATTTCTATTCTTCCACAAAAATCAGCCCTTTTATTATTTAAACGCACTGAAGAGTTTTTAAGGATGATCTTGGTTAAATTAAAATGTTCCCACTTTTTTTTTAGTGGGAAAAAAGTCTTTTACTATCACTAGGAGAAACTCAAAGCTAATATTAGAATGACTTCTAACAGCTATTCACATTTGTGACTTCTGAATTAACAATCTTTTTGTGATTTTTAATGGAATAAGAGAACTACACATTTCATACTCCGACCACCAGGAAGAAAAAGCCCCCAGCAAGCACTTCTTAACAGTGAAAGAAAGAGTGCAATCCTTTGCTAAAAACTAAAAATACCTTCCAAGGAGGCTTTTAGAAAAAGAGAACTGTTTCTCAAAGCTACAAAAAGCTTGCTAAAGGTAACTTGCTCTAGGCCGGGAGTTAAAAATATAAGTAAAAGCATGTCATTTTGGAGCTTTGTATTTTATGCAAATCACATTACAGATAAAAGTTGCAGAATATCTCAGCTCCTGGATTTTCACCTTCTTACAATAATATTTTAGACTATTTTTAAATATATCCTTATCTCAGAGAAGTACGAGTACACCTATTAACATACAGTTCCAAGTCTGTCTGCAAACTGAATACTGTAATCTTGCTCGCAGGGACCAAATAATTTTTTATTTCACCAGAACAAATTTGGACATGACTTAATTCTTCTACTCTGGTTTATCACACAAAATTTCTGTTGCAATATTGGGCTGGCATAGCCAAAAATACTCCTGTTGCTCTAGGTTATGCAGAGGGGTTTGTGGAATCAGTACAGCAGCTGCTGTTGATCACTAAGGCTTACTAAAGCTCACCAAGGCTTTCTTATTTTCACTTCCAATACATATATCAATGACTTACTGTCATTCCTGGCTCACCAATTCCGGTAGGTCCTGGAGGTCCAATTTCACCATCTAGACCTCGAGAACCCTTGTGAAAAATAATTAGAAAATTCAGTTTTAGTTCAATTTGATGCTTCTGAAAAGAAAAACATTTATATATAGAAGACTTAATCATGTCATCAGAAAGGTCTGAAATCAAACATACAGAATGTCTTGAAGTAAAACAAATATAAAAGATAAATTAGAAGCATTTGAAAATACATTTCAGTTAACACTTGGAATCCAAGATTGTATTTCAGCCCTCATGCCAACAGCAAAGGGTAGAAGAATATTGGCTCACTAGTGTAGACATAGTAAGACAAATCTGTCACTTGACTGCGTATTTCAGTGATTGAGATGTGTTTCTATGCCTTGAAATATGTTTACTCATTAGTGCTTGACTCTGACCTTGCACATTCAATCCTAATTTAAATGATCTTATGTCTGATATATTTCAGCACAATCATAACGAAAACTTAGGGTTGAGCAAAAGGCAAGCCAGTCACCTCAACCCTATGTAAACATGCAAACCTATCAATATTAAACAAGTTTTATATTTAGATTAAAAGAATTTGAGTTTGATAAAGTGAGAACTTTCACCCAAAACTGTTTGTACATTGTTAGCACTTCAATGGATGTGCGTATAATTGAGACTTACCTTGGGTCCTGGCTCTCCAATGCCAGGGAGTCCTGGAGGACCATAGGGACCTATAGGACCTCGTTCTCCCTAGAAGAAAAAACATGAAAGGAGACTCCTAATGCAATAGTCTCTTTTCTTAATCAAATTCCCCCACAGTACCTGTCCACTCCATTGTTTAGGTTAATAGCAAGGTAAGCATCCCAGAAATAAAAGTTGCTGCAGTAGACAATGATGTTAAAAACCATTTGAAATATATTTGTTCCCAATCATGTCTTTGGTTCTGACTTTATTTGGTAATTTGGTATGTGCTTCCTTTGCTCCTTTTATTTCCAGAGAGATGTTCATTTGGAAATTGAGCCACATTAATGTTTTAAATGTAGGACTAAAATTTTTTTCACCTCATAACTGCTGTTCTTAGTGCTATCTTTGAAGCAGCTCCTAATTCTCTTGTAGGTTTAATAAATTTCTAACAAATCCATAAGATCTTATACAGAAAACAAGCATCAGATCCCCTCAAAACTGACACTTGGAGATATAAGCAGAGGTCGGTCAGGCAGATATAACCCTTTGAAGCTTTGAAGGTCTGAGCTTCATTGCCTGCAGTGCCTGCCATAGACTGATGCTGCAAATGCTAGTCCTGACACAATGGTGGATACATTCTGAAATCACTGCCTCAAAACATTATAAAGATCCAATTTAACCTAAGAAATTTTCAGATTAAAACTTTGTGTAGCTAATGTAGTAATGATTTCCAATCAGTTGCAACTAAAAGTACTTAAAAGTTCTCCAAAACAGAACGAACTCAGTTAGTTGATAACAAATACACATTCTCCTTCCATGCACTTCACACAGATTACAACCACTGTGATGAACAGGCTCCACACTGCTCTGTTTAGAAATTCCAGTAAATCTGCTATGATATCCCCACATTCATTTGCCCCAAGACCCTGGTACAACAAGGGACCCTGAACGTGATCTCATTGGGCTCACTTGTGTTTAAATACATACTATTGCCAGTACGTAGGAAGGCTAAACACTCAGTACTAACAATTTCTTCAAAGATTAAAGTTCAGCTGGAAATTCAAGTATTATAGTTAGTGAAAACTAATGCAACCTGCAATGTTATAGGCACAAAGAATTCCAAAATAATTTTATCTCAACTGAAGAATAACATGCCTCAAATGCATTTTCATTTTATTTCTAGAAAATTCATACAATGAAGATCTACAAATTCAAAGACAACTTAAAATTCCTTATAAATAGGATAGTCTGGGATAATTATAGAACGATATGATAATTTGAAGAATAGCTAAGAAATTTAATGCTTATTCAAAAGAGCACACTTTCATAATTTAGTAAGTTAATACAGCGCCAAAAAGATAATTCTTATCAGGCAGATAAAAATCAGAGAAAGCTGGTACAACTTTGAAAACGTACGTAACCCAGAAGAGTTGAGAAACTAATGGGATTTTACCAACATCCATGCTGCTTCAATGTGCATTCTGTGCATGTAGCTCTTGCCAAAATATAGGATATAGCAACCAAGTTTAATGTATTTCTTGATACAGCTTACTGCCTGGATTAAATAACTGTATTTATTTTCATGAAGGCTTTGGACGAGAGTCCCAAGTCAGTGCGTATCCAGATTATCATAAATGATGCATTTCTTTACTGATATAACAAAAATAAGAATAATAGAATCAGAGAATAACTGAGTTGAAAGAGACCCACAAGGACCATTGAGTCTATCTCCTGGCTTCACACAGGACCACCCAGAATCCAAACCCAATGTCCGAGAGCATTGTCCAAGTGCTCTTGAACTCCAGCAGCTTGGTGATGTGCCCACTGCCCTGGGCAGCCGGTTCCATGCCCACCGCCCTCTGGTGCAGACCCTCTCCCTAACCTCCAGCTGCCCCTCCCCTGACAGCTCCATGCTGTTTCCTTGGGCCCTGTCACTGTCACTAAAAGCAGAGCGTTTTATATTGTGGTGCCCAAAACTGCTCTCAATGCTTGAAGTGAGGCCACATCAGGGAAGAGTCGGACAAACTCTCCCAGCTGGCACTGCTGGGTCTGACGCACCCCGGGTTATGGTTGGCCTGTTTTGTTCATAGCTGTTTTGCTTTTTCTCCTCAAAAGGCCCATCTTCTGGACATCCAGTTCCCCCATGGAATTAATTTGGAATTGAACATAATGTCATCCTAAGTTCAGCTGATCAAAACCAATTTTATTATTTCCCACCAGCAGGAAATTTAAAGAAAGCCAAGAACAATACAACTAAAGCTAGTACTGATCTTCATTTTAATTCTCTTTACAAACTCTATTTTAAGCACTGCTGTCCCCTAAGTGAACAGTTAGCTGAATTTTAGGGAAATGTTTCTATTTCTTTAGAAAATAATAAAGCCACATTTTCAGACATGACTTAGAAACCTCCTTTTCATTTTCAAAAGGAGTAATTTCGTCTACTGAATTTTGTAACTGTTGACAGGTCACAATGACTCAAATATTAATGGAAGTTCAGCTTCTGAGTGTGCATCAGTTTGTAGAGGTGCAGAACGGTACCAGCTGTCTCAGCACTGTAGCAGGGCACACCCAGTGCCCCATAGTGTGCTCCACTTCCAGGGCAAAAGCATCCCCATGGGATGTGGCAGACTGGAAAACTGACACAACATAAATAGCTGACCTCTGCTGTCTACCCATTTTCTGAGCCTGCATCAGAAGACTACTGAAGTCAGTGCATTTTGATTCAACAGGCATTGAGCAAGTTGGTTTCTTTGTAGGGATGGGGAAGTCCAGAAGGTGGCACAGCAATTGCCTTGGCTTCTCTCTCCTCCATCATCCATTATCACTGAGAATTTCTCCCACTCCTCCTTTTAGTATTCTGCAAGACTTGCTTAAAACATGCTAGTGTGATAACCATTCCTCCCACTAAACTCACATGCTGACAGGATGAGCTGACTTTGACAACTGCTGGAATGGGATCCCGGCTCTGGCCCCCAGCCTGAGCAGCTGTAGGCTCTGCCAGGGATCACATCCACAAGAGATGCCCTCTCACCCTGCTACTGCTAGAAATGGTGCACACACATGTTGACAAGCCAGTTGTAGCTGCTGCTGAGCTTGGTGCTTGTTTTTCCCAAGGGCACATCTTCATGTTTTGCCATGGTGCCTCCCTCCTGTGCTCTCTCCCCGTCCGTCCCTCTCACACATTCACTCACAGAGATCTAAGTTGGCAGCCATGGCCAGGCTAAGCACATTGGCTCCTTTTGTCAAAGCTAAACCTGAAATCATGTAGGAACTTTTTCCGTTCTGAAAAATGGCGTTTGGTAAATACAGGCTCCTCTCTGAGCTGAAGCAATAAACTGTGTCCCTTTGTCCTGTTTGGAAAGTGTTTCACATCTATTTATGACAGCCTCTGACAGAACATTCCAAAGACAATAACTCTGAGGAAAGCTTCCAATTACAAATCCTTTGTTCCTTCTTAAGTTCACCCATGTGTTAGAGCTATGCTAATACACATGCTGTCTTAATGGGAGTCCAAGTGAAGTTAATATTTTTCCAAATGCTTATTTATAATCATGATAAAAAACTATACACTTTTCTCTTCAGTAACTGGTGTCCTCTAACCAGCTTCACAACAGCTTTCTTCATAGGCATTAGTGCAGACATTATAAGGAGGCATTAGAATAAATAGAATCTAGACTAGTATGACAATTCTGATTTTGTTAAATTTTTTACTCTTTGATAAAGGAGAATGCCTGAAAGTGACTGGAAAAGAAAAATAACCTTTCCCAGACAGGAAGCAGAATCAGAAACTTAAACTATTTCTATCTGTTCTAAAGACATTATTTCAAACTTCATATTATTAATAATATGAATTACTAATAAGACTGGCTTTAATCTTCTGCAGTCATGGTGCTACAGTTAATAGGAAATTTATTAAAACAGTTAAATGCTCTCAGTGATATTACTGACACTCAGAGGTAAAATTCTGCTTTCCAAAATAGCCTCCTTGTAATTATCTTTTTTTTTTTGTTGGTCACTACTCAAATTCTACTTTCCTTCTCTGTTGGGATTTTTCTTCAAGCTGCATTTAATATCAACAAGAGCAACAGGAAGGAAAATTTCTCTTCATCTGAGCTTAACATTTTAACATTAAAACTAGACAATTTTGGGAATATAATTAACACTCTAACCCTCAGCAAAGAGTTTGTTATGATTAGTGCTGCTATAAATAACTTCCTTACTTTTAAGACAGCAAGTACACACTGCAAGGAGCAGAAAAACTGTATTTCAGAGCCCTTAATACTATAATGACTGAGTGATAACAATTAAGCTAAAATGAAAAATAAGCTTTCAAATTTAATGATCTTCCTTTCAAAGTAAACAGTAGAAAAAGCAATGTGACGAGATACAGATATTTAATAGATATTACTGATATTTTATATCTCTAAGCGAATTATGCTACATTGGAACTATGTTGCTTTACCAGGAAACTGCACTTTTCTGTCTCCTGGGAAGGATGTAACTTGCCAGATAAGCAAGGAAAGAATCTGTAAGTCATGAGAGAAGGAGCAGGAATAGTTTATTCTGGGACACGTTTTCAGGGAAAAATGCAATAATGGATTTTGCATAACAGTATAAACCCAAGATGTTTTCGAGGAAATAACTAATTGGATATCTGCATTCAAACTTAACTGTTTCATTCCTCAGAAGTTTGAATACACATCAATTCTCATGTTAGATGGTAATTGAGCATCTTACTATGCATATGAAATTTTCCAGAGTGGCTTTCACTTTAACAGTGGCTTTTAAAGTATGTTCTCAGTCTTTCCAGTAAGAAATATCTCTCAGTTCCTGGAAACGTGCTTGTTTCTTTTCAGTAGCTTGTCTAAGAGTTTAAACAAGCAACCCCAGTGTTATTTCTGAAATGAGAGCCATAAGAACACCTTGTAAGTGACTACCTCAGCCACACAGGTCACATCCACTCCCTGATTTTATGCCCCAATTTTATAATGTGTAACCAAACCTGTTTGTGAATTGTCCACTGATTTTTTTTTTTTGAATACTCATTCCCTCCCTGATTTTGACAACTGCCTTGAATACAGTTACAGAGCCTTACTTGTGCTATTGTATAGACGTGCATTTTTACATTAAAAATTAGTTAAACAATTATTTTTGAGTAAATTAATGAAAAACTTGATAACAGGCATATGCATTTTGCAAATTCATTTCTGTAACACCAAGAATACTATGCAAAAGTGTATCTGTACATCTTACATTGCTGATCCCTATGAGGTACTTTCATTCTGCAAAAAAGCAGTAAAGCTTAGAACTGAGAGTTCTGCTAGAGCCATATATGACATTAAAATGATTTATTAATTTAATGGCATTAAATTCATTCTTAGAACTCCCTTGTTTTCTAGAAAAATATGGTGATTCTGTTTCCTTTTTAGAAAGGAAACCAAGATGCATGAAATCTTCCATGTTAGAATATTCACACTTTTCCCTGTAACCTTTCTTTTATTGCTTTTGAAAGGCACAGGTGTCTTCTAATAAGAACATAACCACATGGTATAAGTAGTAATAAATAAATCTCAAAAAAATCAAATGCAGTAGTCAGTTATGATGCTATTTTCCTGTATTAGCCAATGCAGTTAAGTGCTATGTAGAACGTAAGTACCTAAATCACACAAAACAGGCTACTAGAAATGTTGGAAGAGAGACGAGATTCTATTCAGATAATGTTTCTGGGCATTGCAACCTACAGCAGAGTACATCATATTCACAGAGCAAGTAGATGTTTTGTTTCAGTCAGCAGAAAACACTGACTTTACCTACTATGTCCCTTTATGAAAGCCTGTGCCTTTCTGTAATAAGCTCAGCGTAATCTTTGAGAAGCGCGCCTAACAAAAGCAAATGCTACTGATTTAATCAAGATACCATCTATTAACAAGCCATCTAACCTGCTGCTGTCAATCCAGGCAAGAATGCAGGATATTACCGCAGCAGATCCAAGCATAGGTTTCCTCTTTGTGGACTTCCTGTTTATTTCTCTTTCTGGTATTTTTAATCTTACAATCTTTCTTTTGGTGAGATAGTAGGGGTTTTTATTTGTTTGTTTGCTTTTTTGTTTGAGAAATAATAGTTCTGTGTCATCCAGCAAAAACATATTGTAGGCTAGGGAACACAAAATCTGAGTTTCTTTCTCCTAGGAGACCAAGAGTCAAATCTCTTTACAACAGATGGAGGGTTATAAACTGAAGTTCTACACTTTTAATTAAGCAATTTGGTGTGTTAACTTTGAAAGAACTACAAAAGTTTTTTCCTCCGGGTCTATTGTAATTTTCTTTACATGTACAGTATGCTTTGATGAATGTTTTTATTTCTTGTTACAATGCAGATAATATGTTGCAGTTGATGAAGCTGAAGTATGCCTTAAAGTAAATGACCCTCATCAGCCTTCTTAGAAGATACATTAAGTACAGCTGTGAAGGGTATTTTTTCCTGGTATTCTAAATTAGTATGAGGGACAAGACAATATAGACATCGGCTGTAACAATTTAGCATCTTTCTAGTGAAACACTGCCAACAGAAAACAGAAAGTAAACCAGAAACCAAATAGAATTTTGGTCATTTTCTCAGGACATGCCTGGAGAACAGGACCATGACGACTGTTTCAGAAGATTGGAGACAGAAATTGAAATTGGTCAGTTCCCAACTCCTAACCATGAGCAAAATGTCCTCTGTTTATTTTATTCTAAAATTATTGTGTTTTATGCTGAGTGGTAGGTTTTCTGCTAGCATGCAAGTTCAACATTTGGTTAAACAGAAATGTATTTAGTCAGGGGGATTAATACTAATATAACATAAGTAAAAGATGAGTTAACGTATTATTATTTTTATAGAAATTGAGTTTAAATTTGTCATCTTAGACACTTTGGCATCTGTATGGAAAAAGTTGATTTGGTAATAAAACTATTTAGATGTGTTTGAGACGTAATAACTTTGCAGAAATGCAAATAGAGAAAGCTTTTTAAAAATTTGCTTAATAGCAAAAATGGTTTTTAGTTAATGGCTGCATTCTGGCAGGATAAATGTTCTTTAGTATGTTCCCACATTCCTTCCTGAAAAGAAGCCAAAAGTAAGATGACATTGTTTGATTTTATAATAAAGATGTTATTAAAGAGAAGGGCTGATTTTGAAGTGCAACAGAAAGACTTTAAGAGATTAAGGGTATGATTCAACTCTATATGAATACTCCTAAACTTAGGTGCCTACATGGAAACAGGCTGTAATTGGAAAGCTGGTGAATCCAAGCAGTGGGATTTGGAGATCAGTTCAACTGATCACCGACGATATGATAGAGCAGTATCAGATTGTGCATACAGTAAGAATTGTGTGCTGATAAGATTAGCCAGCATATTAAGAGAGAATCAAAAATGCAAATGAATAACAGAAGGAAATAGAGATGAAACTTCTTTCAAGTAATTTCTTGGACAGTGGTTCTGGATCCCATATTATGTTGCTTCAGATGTGTCAAATTAAAGCAGACAAGTTAAAGTTGCAATATTGTCAATCCTCTCCTGCCGGTGGCTACCAGAGCCAGCAGTGTCTGGGCAGCACATAGACAACACTGTCTCCAGCTGTGTCTGCCACCAGGCACTGCAAAGCAGGGGAAGGGGTATGGCACTGCTTAAGGAGGCGGGGGATGGACTGGACTGGGCAGATAGATGAGTGACCTGCAGGCTTCACAGAAGAGACCCAAAACATCTGTAGGCTGAGCTTGATCTGGAGTTTGTATCGTGAGGAACTGAATCTCCCCTTTCAAACCTCAACATGGCCCACCAACAATGAACATAAATGTTCAATAGTGGTATTCTGTTTTATGTCATATTGAACTGCCTTCATCTCTGTTAAATCACTGAAGTCAGCGCAATAAGCAGAGAGCAGCAGCATGGAAAGGCCATGGGTGCAAGGAAGTGCACTAAGAATAGCCTTATTTCTTTTACCCAGGGCAATTATAAATAACTGCTACTTCTCAGATATATTGTACTATGTGTCATGAAAACTAATTTTAAAAGAGCAACTGACTAATCTTTCTGTAAGGACAAAAAATATTGGAAAGTTCGCTATGTGTCTGAACCAAAAAAGACCTTGACCTTTAGTAGCTGAATGGGTGTTTATTAAGCTATAAACAACTACTGATTATCTGTACTGATCATTAAAAAATTTTTCACTCATCTGAAATAAGCTCTGAAATGCCAAAAGCTGGCCTTGGCACTAGGTAGTGATAAGAGAGAAACTAAACATACATATGTGGTTTTTTTTTCCTACATTCTTTAGCTTTAAGTATAATTACCTGTGTATTAATTAGACTTCTCTGATAGAGTTTTTATTTTCATGGATGTCTGATCCTGGAGAAACCTTGTCTATAAACCTTAGCCAGAAGGTTGCTGAGTTGGAAGCTGACAAACAAGGAAACTTTCTTTTTCATAGTGAAAATCTACAGCAAAAGTGAAGCAAAAGGCCATGAATACTGAACCCAGGTAGGTGAATCATAGAGAGTGAGCTGCATGTATTTTACAGACAGGTAAGTGTCTGAAGAGATTTTCAGGACAACAAATAACACACAACAAATACAATTTAGTATTTAACTAAGGTATCTAGTAGTATACTATCCTGGACTCATCAATGTGCAATGACAAATTAAAAAATTTTGTCATATGCTCTGCTAAATTAAAGAGAGGCATGACTTTTCCACCACATGCATGAATAGCTTCTTTCAGATCCACTGCCTTCTTTCTTTCCTCACTTCTGAAATATTCTGTACCAAATCTCCTAATCAAGCATTTTGTAAAAAGATGAAGAAACAAGAAGAATGAAGAAGCACTTGTCAGGAGAGGAAAATCATGGTTGATGCCAGTATTCCAGACCTTTTACCATAAATGCTTCCTACATCTGAGTTTATTTCTGTGGATCTTCAAATTAACTTGTTGCCTAAGAAACGAAGTATGAATGTTGCATCTTTGTCAAATTGCTCTATGTGAATTTTGTTGCCTGTGGTAAAATATATTTGTCATTAGACTCTGCATTTTAACTGATAAACAAAAGATCTTTCTGTACTGAACAATGTTAATAGCTGTCCCATGGGTAAGACAACTGCATTTAATTACATAATGCAATTTGCAAAAGGTTTGCAAATCAGAAGTCTACATTAATACATTAATTAGATATCCAATTGTTTTTGCTTCACAAGCTGCAGTCAATATCTCCAAATGATCTATTTTCACTGTAACTAACCTTACACCCCTACTAATTTTAAAGTTGTCCTGAGTTTTTTCCAGTATATAAGCAATACAAAAAATGACTTTAAAAGCTCATTCTCAAGATTTTTTAATCATGATCTAAAAATTAATTAAATTTTTTAAACCAACGCTCCTTGTGCATCTACTACTGTGTGTCAAGTAGATGATGTATATTATGTATATTAAATATATTATGATGTATATTGAGGCAATCTCAAGCACTGATACAGGTTGGGCGGAGAATGGCTTGAGAGCACCCCTGAGGAGAAGGATTTGGGAGTGCTGATTAACGAGAGATTCAGCATGAGCCATGTGCGCTTGCAGCCCAGAAGGCCAACCGTATCCTGGGTAGCATCAAGAGAAGCAGATCAAGGGAGGTAATTCTGCCCTTCTACTCTGCTCTCATGAGACCCCAATGGAGAACTGCATACAGTTCTGGGGCCCCCAACACAAGAAGAACATGGAGCTGTTGGAGCGGGTCCAGAGGAGGGCCCCAAAAATGATCAAAAGGCTGGAGCACCTCCCCTGTGGGAACAGGCTGAGAGAAATGGGGCTCTTCAGACTAGAGAAGGCTCTGGGGTAACCTTATAGCGGCCTTCCAGTACCTGAAGGGGATCTGCAGAAAAGCTGGGGAGGGACTTTTTATAAGGGCATGTAGCAACAGGATGAGGGAAAGTGGTTTTAAACTGGAAGAGGGTAGATTTAGACTAGATCCTAGGAAGGAGTTCTTTACTGTGAGCGTAGTGAGACACTGGAACAGGTTGCCCGGTGAGGTTGTGAATGCCCCCTCCCTGGAAGCATTCAAGGCCAGGCTGGATGGGGCTTTGAGCAACCTGGCCTAGAGGGAGGTGTCCCTACCTATAGCAGGGGGATTAGAACTAGATGATCTTGAGGGTCTCTTCCAACCCAAACCATTCTATGATTCTGTGATATTACTGCTGTCCAAGGAACACCACTAAAATTATTACTGATAAAAAGGGATAGTACAGTATTAATATTCCACACAGACTTTCTGTATCCTCTCTTCTTATGTAACATCTACACATATAAAATCACATCTTACCTTGTTTCCTTGAATGCCTTTCAGGCCTGGCTCACCTGGAGGTCCACTGATGCCCTACACAAAAGTCAAAGAATAGAATGTTTTCTTTGAAGGTGCATATAATGTTTCTCTCGAGTTTGGCCTGAACTGCATACAGTAAAATGTAGCATAATGCTAAGCTCTGAAGGACAAGCAACTTCTGCTTCATATCCTGTTAAGTGCCCAGCACACTGATACCGTATTCTTAATATTCAAGAAGCAATCCTGGCAGAAAAGATATTTTACTACTCCATACAAATTTCATCTTTTTTATCTAAAGCTTTCCTTTTGTCTCCTGTTCCTGACTTCAAATCCGAATAATTTTCACATTATTTCTTCTGCCCAAGAAAATAAAATAAGCCACCACCTCCCCACACTTTAGCTCCGTTTGTAAGAAATCACTTCTTCTAAATCATGTTCTCAGCTGATGAGCTGAGATTAATTTTAATTCCCTGACATTATATAACTGTTGTTGACAATACTATAACTGTTGTGTCCCCTCACACAATGAAATCATTAATGGCTCTTTAGGAGCAATGACATGTGAGCAGGCCACTCTGAGGCAGGTTAGAAACTTAAAGAAAATAATGTTTTTTCTTCTATTTGGTATCTTTTACTTCCCTTACCTGAGGTCCCCGAGGTCCCCTAGGGCCAAAAGGGCCTTCCAAACCCTATGGAAAGATAAATTTCAATTATCAAATTAAGAAGAAATTGCAATTACCAACTTCAAAGCATACCTCTGTTCAAATATTTTCAAGTAAGTCTCTTCATTCTTCACAGTACTGCTGTTTTCCTTCTGTACTCAGTAACTGTTAATTCCATATTCAACATATGGCTAAAATACTTCTCATAGAACAAATGTTGTGGATGGCTACTTAACATCATGAATGACTATTTGGTTAACTGGTTGTTCTTTGCCATAGGTCCTGAAATTCAATTTCAAGTCATATATCAGATACAGAATTCTTAGAAAACATTATGGTGCTAATACCAGAATAACTTCAGCTAACTTAGTCTCAGTAGCTCAAACTGTAGGAACGTAGAATCACACTAATAGTTTGCAAAAATTGCATTAAGATGCCATATTTTATCATTCCATTAGCTATTATTTCTCCATGGAAAGAGTCCTTATCGGAAACTGCTACTGCAGATTGCTCCCAAATCTTTCACAAATTCTTTGCAGTTCAAAAATCCAATTTGCAATATTGAAGTTATTCTTTGCCATATCTGCTCTGTTTCTGATGATTTTGTTTTGCAGAGATTACTTTCATTAAAAAATAATAATAATTTACATTTCAGAATGTTAAGCTGGGAATCATGGAAGTGGAAATTTAGGTCACTAAATACATCATAATCCCTGATCCTGTACAGATGTCAAATTTCTTTTCATCACTGTCCTTGACAGAATGAATCAAGAACATTCCCAGCAACACTAGCATATGGTTTCCACATCTATTTGGCTGATTCAGTTATGTTCTATGCCAGCTTCTGGACAACTTCCTTTGATTTTAGTAGACATTTCACATAACCTCACGCTATTTCTCATATACTGCATGGAAAAAGAAGCTAAGAATTAATGACCTCTTTTTATTCCTCAGAGAGATGCAACTCTTTCACACTCTTTAATGGTATTTCAGTCTTTTCTGGCTCACTTGCTGCCACCTTGAATCCCAGCTTCTTAAAGGATACACATGATCTTTTATTTTTTATTATAATATTCTTTTTTCTTTGTGACAAATAGTTCTGCATTAAGTATTTCCTAATTTCTACCTGTAATTCATCATTACAGAGCAGATGACTGGAACCACAAACATTTCAATTTGATCTTTGACAAAGATAAGCAGAATGCAGATGTTAAAATAGAAGAAACGTTTTGACTGAATGAACACCTGTCTTTAGCAGGTATCTAATCATAAATCAGTGGCTTATATGAGCTCAACATAAGATTATCTCTACCAGTATTGCATTGTCCTTTCAACTTTCAGATTATAAAATCCAGATGAAAACCACATTCAACTGTACGAATTTTACACGTCATATTAAAAGAAGAGGAATGGATAGAGGTGTGAATACATATCAGTGCAGATGGGCTAGTGGATGTCTTCTTTAAGTTGTTCAGGTTGTAAAAGAACCTGTTTCCACTGTAATATAACTTTATATATTTGAGTAAGAATGTATATTTAAAAAAAAGTCTGATTAACCCTGTTACAACACCACAGTCTTTTGTAAACAGTGCCTGGCATCAGTTAGGATAGCCTTTAAATTAGGTATTCAATTACATTTCTTCTGCAAAATGGAAAAAAGAATATGGTGTTTTGGTTTCTATGAACAATATTTTTACTGCACATATACATCTAATACCAGAGAATTACAAGGGGTTCAATTTTTACAGTAATCTTTACAAGCTATTTTGTGAATAGTGTTTTTCGGTGTGCCACAGTTGAAATAAAAACTGTACTTACTCTTTCCCCTTTTACTCCTGGGGATCCACATTCTCCTCTTTCACCCTTTATAAGAAATCAATATGTTAAGATCTAATGTAATCAAGACATCTTGTTTAGATGCATTTAAGACTGTGCAAGCAGTGCAATAGCACAACAGGCTTAGCAGATTTTGAGGACCTGAGAGTTGCACCATTAGGCATGATCTACAGAAGATGCGGTGTGCCCTACTCAGGATGCATACTTTTTCTCCCTGAAAACATCTACAAAATTTTCAACCTACATAGTAAGAGGATAATATATTTAATATCTAACAAGTTTTGCTGTATTTTTTCCACTTTGCTGTGCTGCCTCCAAAGATCCTGTTTCTCTCTATATTCCAATTTCATTACTCTGATGTCCACCATTTTTCTGAGTAATAATTGTGTGATTATATAAACAAAATGAAGAATTAAAGTCAAAATCAGATCAGATATCTTTTTCTCTACTGGCTCTGATGGCCAAGTTAGTCAATTTCAGCTCTAGAATCTGACAAGATCCCAAATAATACATTTTTTTTTTTTCTCTGTTTGAAGAGCCTACCTTGGGATTTGTTTTGGGCAAGCATTAACTGTATCAAGTAATAGTCAGCTTAAGTCATCTTCCTTAAGGCAAGTTTTTTAATAGCTAATTAATTACAAATCTACTGTGTTTGTAACAAATAATTTTGAATTCTTTCTATTTAACACATATTCAGCACTCACCTTTCTTCTTTCTAGCAGCTTTTTTCACTGGTCTCCGGCATTTTAAAAAATATTTAGATTATATTTTTAATCTTGTACTTTTTTGTTTTTTATTCCATCAAACCAGTCTGCCAACTCACATAAATTACATACATTTTTGCTTTACTTCTAGGGATTGCATTGGGAGCTCTCATGACAAACAGACAAGACAGGTTCTTCTTTCCATTCTTTCACATAATCATCAACAAGTGATAATTTATTTTTACAGCTCATCCATTCTATAAAAATCTTACCTTTTCACCCTTATAACCAGGAGTTCCCTGTTTGAAAACAGAAAACAAAAAAAACAACAACAACAAAAAAAGGGGGGATCATAAAAGAAAATGCAAAGGCATAACACGCTGTTAATTTACACAGGAAAAAAACAATAACTAATTATGCTTAAGAAGTTTGACTATTCATTAAAATAAAATATTTCTCTGGAATCATTTAATTTGTAATTATCTCCAAATTTAGAAATGTGTATTATATGGTCATGACGTTGGCTGTAAGTATGTCAACCAGATTGCCTGACTTTTAGCAGATATACACTACATTTAAACAGGATTTTTAAATTGAACTGATCTTATGTGTGGAGTAATGTTAATCTTTCTACATGGAATGAACAAGAATTCAAGCAGAGAAATACCAGATGTCAGAAGCCATTGTAGAACTACTTAGATGCTGTTAGTGATGACATCTTCAACTCCGTCTTCTCAAAAGTACAATGCAAAATCATGTAGCCTCAAAAGTTTGTTTTGTCAGTGGCATCCCAACTCTACACTTAAGCACATGAGTAGAATGAAGCAAGTTTTAATGTGTTCATCTCAGTATAGATGCTTCTTTAAGCCAGAGCCATGCTTAGGTGCTCTGAATAATTAAATAAATTGGATTTGTGAAAAATGGAAAACACATTTTCAATTCAGTGGAAATAAACATGGATACCCTTAGGATTTGGAAGACATTCTGAAAAAAAAAAACAAATATGAGTTAGCTCTGTAGTACTCACATACCTCTTCACCTTTTTCTCCATGATCTCCTTTTTGAGCGTCACCCTATTGGAAGCAAAGGAACATAATTGAAATAGGCATTGTTCTTTTATTTCTTACTATTACACTAGAACCTAGAGCACTATTCAAAGATTAAAAATTGCCTTTCCTATTTAGAAATATCTGCACTTCCTCACACAATAATGAACACACTATTCTCAAAAATTAATATAGAAAAACTAACTACTCTTATTAAATGACAGAAACCTTAATCATCAGAGCAAGCTGCTCCATGCAAGAGATTTGTCTGTTGTTAGAAAGTTCTGTGGAGCTTTACAAGCCTTCAGACAGATCCAGAGATCTCTGCTGTTAGAGAAACAACTGCATGACTAGTAGTTTTAACTTGGTCTTCTTTCTGACTATTAAAGCAGCTAACTATAAATGTCTCATAGCAAAAGTCAGTTTTTAAACCTCATTTTACTATATCTCTTCTTTGTTATTTTCACCTCTATAGTCTGGACAAAAATAGATAGAAATGTGCCTATATTTCTTAAAAACTCTCTTAACCTTGTTTCCTTTTGGTCCTGCTTCGCCTTTTTCCCCTTTGTCTCCAGCAACACCCTGAAATAAAGCAAGAAAATGATATTACAATGGTAAGGATAAAATTTCCAGTTCCTTTGAGACTACAGATTTGGTGCTGGCAAAATTATTCTGGAATAAGCTAAAGGATAAATCCACACTGAATCAGGTATGGCACACGTGACATGACTATCACTTAGCATGTATAAACAAACAAATAAATAAATAGATGTTTTTCTTTTTGGCAACGTTCAATGACAAACCACTTTCTACCTTAAATTATAGCAAAATACAGCATTTCAAAATCCAATCAGCAGGGTATCACAGAAAATATAACACATTTTCTTCTTCCCATTTTACTGAGGTACCATAACTATCTGCTGTCTTCATTTAAAAAAAGCTATGCATAGAACATCCTAATGGCAACATTCAGCTCCAAAAAAAAAAATTACTACATCCTTGGACTGGTTGGGATAATCATGAAGATGAAGAACAGAAAACTTGATGAATGTGTGTGGTGGATATATACATACACTGATTTATACGTGTATATGTATATAAAAATAGTGTATTATAGGTTACATCTAATCACTTTGAATAAAATAGACTAAAATTCCGGAATCTGAAACTTTCATCTGGAAGCAAGGGGCTGGACATTATTCAAAGGCAAAAGACTGGATGATAGGTGCTGCTGTCATAACCTGCTACGCATTTAGAATCATAGAATATCCCAAGTTGGAAGGAATCCATAAGGACCATCTAGTCCAACTCCTGGCTCCACAGAGGACCACGAAAAAAGTCAAACTCTATGCCTGAGAGCACTGTCCAAATGCTTCTTGAACTCTGGTTCTTGGAACCATGCCCACCACCCTCTGGTGCAGACCCTTTCCCTAACCCCCAGCTGCACCTCCCCTGACAGTTCCATGCCGTTCCCTCGGGCCCTGTCGCTGTCACAGAGAGCAGAGCTCAGCGCTGCCCCTCCGCTCCCTGTGAGAAGCTGCAGCCACCATGAGTCCTCCCTTTAGCTCCTCTGCTCTGGGCTGAGCAAACCAAGTGAACTCAATCACTTCTTATGTCTTCCTCTCTAGACCCTTCACCATCTTTGTACCCCTCCTTTGGACACTCTCTAATAGTTTTATGTCCTTTTTGTACTTTGGTGTCCCAAACCTCACACAGTACTTGAGGTGAGGCCACAGTGCAGCGTAGAGCAGGACGATCACTTTCCTCACCTTGCGGCAGTGCTGGACCTGGTGCCCACCAGGGTATGGTTGGCCCTTTTGGCTGCCAGGGCACACTGCTGGCTCACATTCAACTTACTGTTAACCAAGACCACCAGATCTCTTTCTCTGGGGCTGTTCTCCAGTGTCTCATCCCCTGTATATATAGCAAGGGCTGCCCCATCCCAGGTGCAGAATTTGGCACTTGCTCTTGTTAGTCTTTGGGTGGTTGGTGATTGCCCAGCTCTTTAATTAGCCTGGATCTCTCTGCAAGGCCTTCCCACCATGTTGACAAAGTCAACAGCTCCTCCCAAGTTATTATCATTGTCAAACTTGTTCAGAACAACTTCTAGTCCTACATCCAAGTCATTTATGAAAACATTAAAGAGAATCGGCCCTAAAATGGAGCCCTAAAATGTTTATTCGGTTACTCACTGTCTAGGGAGAAAAGCAAAAACCTTCATATGTACCTTGTCTGTCTTTGGGAGAGCTATTAAAGATACAAAAGAGTTCAGAGGTCACACACACTGTTCTTTGCCTGGGCCAAGAAGCTCTTATATTCTGAAGTGTTACAAGAGAATGGTAGAGGAAGAGTTTTAGAACTTCCTTCATATAAGCCATCATTTTCTGGTAGAAACAAACCTTTGTCTAACAGATCTTTGCTTCCTTATTGCAGGTTTCAAGGATAACTTTTTGATTTGAGCTTCAAAATCATGCATCTGTTTAGCAATGGTGTTTACCTAGTAATATAAAGATATGTCCAAGACAGTATGTGATTACAGACAGATTTTTTTTGAGCTCTTAAAATGGCAGGAGCCTTTCCAGAGATGTCAGTGACATACTATGATACCTCGTTTCTCTTTTACCATGTATGCACAGATAATATCTTGATTTATAAACACATTAACCAATTATAATACAGTGCAACACTGATCACAATGATTAAAATGCAAATTCTCAAGGTTTTTCACATGAATGCATACTTACAGGATCACCTTTGTTTCCTTTTATTCCCATTTCACAGACACAGTTCCTCTGCATACACTAAAAGGTTACCAGAAACATTAAATAGAACATTTTCAAATGTGTTATTTCAGATTTCTTAAGCAAAAACTCTGCTTTGCCTACTGACACATTAGAAAACATAAAAAACATGATATATTAATAAAAATTTCCTTTATCATCAACATTACACTTCAGTATAGCCCAACCAAAATCAGTTGTTTGAATTCCAAACTTCATTTATAACACAAATCATTTACTGATGTAACTACAAATATTTAAAGCTGCATATACATAGTATAAAGTACTGTGAAACTTTATATGATTTTTGGACATTTCTGGCATTGCTGTTGTTTTCTAGTGAGACAACTAGTGAACTTTCATGTAATGTAGTGTTCTTTTTCCACTTCAGAAGGAAAAGATTTTTATGCCTTACTACCAATACTACCAAATGGAAGTTGAAGATTTATCAGGAACAGGGTGGGAGAAACTATACTCAGGAAAGGAAGGGTGATCCATTCTGCAACACTGTTGCTGTACAAGAGAAACAGACATCAGGAGGAAAACATACCATCTAGTATTAATAAGAGTAACCAAGAGTAAGAGGAGAAGAGAGTAAAACTCAAAAAAACCTACTTTCTTCCGAAGTAAGGCTTCCTGTAAAGGAAAAAAAAAAAAAAAAAAAAAAAAAGTATTATTTCTGCATAGAATTCATTTAACAATGTACTAATTTAACTATTTTCCCTCTCTGGTTTACAGAATTCCCAAGGTAAATGATAAAGAATATGAACACCTTCATCTGTCATCATTTATAAGAACTCGTCTATGAAACTAGTCACATAGAAATGATTCTCCAGTGTGAGAAGGGGGGTAAGCTATAATGGCCAGAAAGCAACTAGACAGCTAAAGAGACAATATTAAGAACCAAAAGTAAGAAGGGGAATATGAAAGGCGGAGGAAAGGCCTTACTGTGGAAGCTTCTACTAACATAACACATAGAGGAAGGTCTCAATGTTTTATCAGTGTTATGCATGACAGCACCAGTAAACAAAGTTTTACCATATGCTCAGTGACACACTCATTGAGCCAGGGAATACCCTGTCCCTTCATTGCTGTGCTATCACTGTTCAAGCACACAGCTCCTTGGGAAGTGGATGGAAAGAAGAAGCCAACTCGATCCTGACTCTTGGTTTAACACAGAGACATGAACTACAAAAATAGTCCTTCCAACAGCACCATTCCCTGAGATCTCTTTGATGAATTTTTGTTTTGTAAATATATAAATTAATAGGGGTAAAATATATACTTGTAACAGGAGAAATATTTTAGAAGTGTCTTTTGTTCTTTACTGCAAAACTTTGCACTGCCTTCAGGACTGACCTGACAAAGTTAAAATAAATTCACCATGCATAGACGTGGGATCATATTACATCAGCATTACTTACCAATTCCAATGCTACATCAACTATCAGGTTCTGGTCATCCAGGCATAAGACGTGTTTAGAGGATGAATCACCAGATATCAAGCGCAATTTTTCTTCCTTAACATTTTTCTTGGAAAGGCCGATGGTAAAAAAGTGTATTCCAAGACTCCTTGCTGCAGTGGCTATACCCTGGACACTAGGGCTGTTTGGATGATCCACACCATCAGTCATCAGAAAAGCCACTTTTATACTTCTCTCACGACCTTCAGTTTTTAACAGCTGAGTGGCATTGGAAATTGCATAATAGGAGTAGGTCCCTTGGCCAATGTAGACCAGAGCCCTGATTTTCTCTTTAAAATTCTGCACATTTTTCCATGCTGTAAAAGGATGATCAATGCTGACTGTGCTGCTGAACTGCATGCCTGCTAGTTTGACACTGTACTTCTGAGATTTAACTGGCTTCATCTGGAAAATGTTGTCAGTTAAGCTTAAAACAAAATTCTTCTGCAAATCAAACAACTGATTTTTGGCACTTTCTGAACTGTCCATGATAAAGACTATGTCAATGAGACACAAATCACCTGAAATGGAACAAGGAAGTTAAATCTGTGAGTGATGGGCACACCTGCTTTACAGATTCTCTGCAACAATCCCAATCTTCAAACCACTTCCCCCAAATGTTTTGTCTTTTCAGTAATGTTCTGAAGAGAATTTCATTGTAAATGTCAATAAATTCTATCATAGTCAAGTAATTTAATTTAATTTACTTTAATTCATATCAGTATTATTAAAGCCAATCTACAGACAAACACTTTCAAATAACGTTCTTAATCGGATTGGTTCAGAATTGTAATTGGTTTTATATACAAAGTACAAATTTTCCACATGCGATTTCAAAATGAAAAACAGGCGCCTTATCATTTAAAAGAGAAACATGGCAGTTGAAATAATAGGTCAAATTGTAATGCTTAGCCAAGAAAATGCAGGATATAGCTCAGTATTTTTGATTATCAATAATCAAAATAAATTACATTTATAAACGAATTCATATTTATTCTTAAACACGAGGAGATATGCAATATGGTTGATGCGGATATTTAAGAAAATGGTTTTACCTTCATCACTTTGCACAACAGAATAAGGCTTTTTTCCATTCATTTTAGTTTGTCCATCTGCTATCTGGTTTGTTGCCACAGCCAGAAGCAGAAAGCAAAAGAAAGAATGTTTTTTCCTCATAATGACATCTATCCCAAATTAGATGACTTTTGCTTCCTGCTAAAAGAAAAAAAATAATCTGCGAACCCTTCATGAATAAATACAAGTAAATAAATACACACATTCACAGACAGAATACACATTTATGGGAAGCACAATTCTAGAGGCAACTTATTAAAAACAGTTATAAAAAATAATCATGTAGGTGGTTTAAGCGTAGCAGCCAGTCCAATTGGAGCTCCCATTTATATTGGAACGTGTTTTACTAGAGAAGATTTATGGGTAGAACACAGCGCCCACTTTTCAGTCTTGAAAACATCAGTGCTATCTTTAACTTTCATTTGAACATACAACAAACTAGGGTAAAAGAAATTGCCATTAATTTATGTTGCTCTCAACATATTTTGCTATTAGTATATTTATATTAAAATAGTAGAGATATTACAGAAAATAAAAATATAAATATTTTCTAGAAATTCTTAAATTGTTAGGAATAAATAGATTTGAGTGCTTTAGGATACAAATACCTTACCTACAGCTGGAGAATCAGCATGAACAACTTCTTATAAAAAAACAATGGCTTAGCAGTGAAATTCAGTACGTGAGTGTACCATTAATGTACATTATCATAACAGAATGTGTGCAATATTGTTTGTAAAGACAGTAGATTATTATGACAACATACACTAATAAAGTGAATATTGCAATATTTAAGTCAGTAATTCAACATATTTAAAGAGAAAACTGTGCTCCATTAAAAGATATTTTTTAAAAGCCTTTAATTTACAGTAATTGGAAATACCATTAATAATGGTAACCAATAATATCTCAAATTTAGCTATCCTTCCTAAATATTACCTCCAACTCCATCAAGCAGTTACATCTGTAGAATTTATCAGTGTGATCCTCTAAAATACAATGGAAATAACTTTTAAGTCTCTTACCTTCAAAGGTATTCAAAGGGCAAACTGTGGATTGAATGAGCTGTCAGCATAGAAAACATGTCCAGTAGGTTACACAGCATGGGAAAACAATGAAAACTGCAAATAAATAGTCTATCCACTTGTAAATGTCTCTGTCTTGCCTCAAGACCTTTTATGGTCCATTATTCCTGATCAGTTGGCCAAAATTTAAATGAAAACAGTCAGGCATTTTGCCAGTGCTGAGTGGGAGACCAAGCCACCCTGTTAAAGGGACAGTCAGCCCAGGAGCACAAGTACTTTCCCTTTTTACACAGCTGAACTTTCACACTAAAATACTTGCTTCTAAGCAATTCATATCTTTACCTATCAACTTTATCAGCCACACCTCTTTAGCTTCTCCAAGCAGCAGTGGCTACACCAGAGATGTGACATTAGTATAGCATCCCTTGCAACCTGAGCTCAGGCTTGAAGAGGAGTACCTGGGTGCATTGCAATAAGGAGAAATTGGCAGGACTGAAGTTACGGTTGAGTGTCTGAGAGTAAAGAGGATGTACAACCTGAAGAAAACTAGCATCAGTTTCATTGTTTCACAAACAACTTGCAAGGCACATATAAATCCAGATACAATGTTATATTCTTTTTGAAAGAAATTAAAATAGTTGTGATCAGGGAGGGAAAGAAGTAATAAATTCCAGAGAATTCAAAAATTCAGATTACCTTCAAATTCTGCAATATGAATGTATTTAAATGTCTAGTAGGCCAAAATAGGAGGCATTACTTCCAGAGCAGCCCTTGTACATTTTAAATTGGCAAATGGATTTACAGATGACAAGTTCTAAACCCCTTTGGGCATAACTTTTACACAAAACAGCTTTAACCTCTTTGAAAGCGTAGGCACTTCATCACTAGTGTGCCATAGCAGCTCGCTGTATCCACTGTATCTAGTGACCTTTCACACTCCACCTCTCAGAACTCCATTACCAGGGTAGATAACCCTACCAGATTGAAATAGGGGATAATAAGACATCGGTCGATAAATTTTACATTATCGTTCATGATCTGAGAGAATGTGGATACTGTCTGATATTTGAGTTACTGCAACTCAAATGACACAGAAGAAATAAAAAGAGAGAGAAGTGACAAAGATGAGAGAGCTTATGGATGAAGGGAGACAAGAAGGTCACAATTCTTTCACTTGGATAGCCACAACTGAAAGTGAATACGATACAGATCTATAAAACCAAGAAGAAGGTGACTACTGTATAGTACAAGAATATAATATGTCAAAAGATGTTTTGGTGCTGCTTGTTCAATGATATAAACCAAATTTGAATGCCCTAAATTTACATTTTTCTTTCCCCAGTATGTTATTCACCTAGTAAGAATGACAACATTCCCTAGAATACGTTGTATATTTTTTATCTGGTTAGGAAACACAGCTAACTGATGCAATTGAAGTACACACTTTAAACAGTTTTTAAAAACAGCTTTCCTAATGCCTGGGATACCTTCATTCAGTGACATCCTTATTCATGTATCCTGTAACATACAGTCTTCAAAAATAAGACTGCAATATACCGAGCAAATAATCATTTCATTGCTGAGTTAAATTAAATGTGTGAAAAATATAAAATAAAGAGCTATTATTTATGCTGTCTAAATTCTGCCCTCTGGTGTATCTACATGATTATGCACTGTGATAAGTCTGGGTGTCTTATTCAGTCTTTTATCAGAATTAGTAAACAAAGCTACTGTAAAACATAAGGGCATTATGTATAACATAATATAAGCCAACTGTGTAACAGTGTAACATATATCCCCTTGTAATAGAAGGTGAAAGCAAAAGACTAAGATAATAAAAGACTGAGATGCTAGGCTTCATGAGAGAAAATATCTCCTGGAATAACTAATTCCACTCCTTCATTCCTGTCTGATCCTGATAAACTAAATACTCATTTCAGATATTCTTCTTTTAGATACCCAGACAGGGAGCCTCAGAACCTGATGTTCTGTGCCCTACAAAGTCAGTAGTTGCTCAAAGTGACCAGTGAATGTATCAGCAAATTAATACAACCTGCTGAAGAAAGTTGAGCTTGGGGTTTTCAGAGAATTCAAACAATAACCTAATTGTGACACACTGGAATACATGTGAATGAACTGTTCTTCCAATTACTGCATTAAAGAAACCTGTTCATTTGTGTTCTCTGTGTAATACTCCAATATCAACATTTGCAGTGACTTGACTTTCTACCACCTCTCCTTGCTCACATTCTCACAGCCACTAGGTAAAAGGTAACATGTGTCCTTACCAATTACACTGCAAGTCAATAGTGTGCTTACACTATCATGAGGTCTCAAGAAATGAGTAAGATGTCAGATATTTAAGCTCCTCATTCCTTCATACCTAAAGAACTTCCTCTTAAAATCAAAATTATATAATGCAATTATTGCAAGTAATAACCAAACTGATTTCTTATACTTTACTGTGAAAAAAAAATGTTAAGAACACACAAACTGATCTCATCTTTGTTGTAAACAGAAACTATAGGTGATTACTGAAAACAGATGGGAACAAGTCAGTATGTCCGACTTCAGCAGTACCAAAGAAAGTGGACTGCTGAAGAATAAATAGGCAGTGAAATAAGCACAAAAATACAGGCTGCCAACATTGCCTTTGATATACGATATATTACTCTAATTGAAGTACTCTTATTTTTTCCATAAATTTTAGCCTGCTTTATTTATCAAAACCATTGCTAAGTTCCTAAAGAAGACCATTATTACAGTAAAAGGTGCTGTATTTTCATGCAGAATGTGATCTCTACTTCCAAAAATGAAACTTGGCCCTTTTTAAAGTACAACTCAGTAGCTAAGTCAACAGCTGGAATCACAATTTAGTTTGGAATGCCACCTTGTGTGAATACAAAAATCTATGAATCACATCATTTTTAGTTTCAAAATGTAGGAAATTGAATTTGATGCACTGGAAAATGAGCATGTTTATTAAAATCGTACTTTGAAGGATTCAGATAGAAACACACTGCAACCAGTTGGCTTCCTGTGACCAGTTCATGACTTCCTGTGGTGGGGAGTCCTAGAGGACCATGAAGACAAGGAGAGCCTTGCTCTCCCTGAAGATGTTAAAACAATTAAGAGAGTGCTATTGTGGGTGGGGTTTTTTGAGGTTAAAAGCATTATTTTAAAAAGAAATTCTCTACTCTTCATATTTTGGAGAGTACGTGGCTTAAGGAGGAGAAAGAAGGTAAAATAACGATGTATGGGCTCTAGTTCATGTGCAAATCTGTATGGCCAAACTGTAAGCCCTTGAATAATGTAATCCTGTCATAAATGACATTCCTCCCGTTTCCTTGTTGATTGAGTACTCCAGGTTTACAATCTATCTGATTCTTGCTATTGTATTTACAGCCTGATTCCATCAACCTTGGATCTCTCTCTTATTCTTGCCACATAATTTATTACCTCCTGTTTATCGTGTTTTCCCATCCGTTTCCCTAATCTTGACAGCTGAGCCCCTCACTATCTGCTCATCTGTTTGTCCAAGAGTACCCTAGATGGTATATGAGGCTGGCAAAAAAAATCCACTACTTTAACTTTCACAGCTCCAAGGGCACACTGCTGGCTCATGTCCCACTGCCATCCACCAGCAGCCCTGTTATTCTTGGTTGGGCTCTGCTCTATCCTTACATCCCCCAGACAGTACTGATAGTGCAGGTTGCCATTACACAGGTGTAAGGCTTGCACTGGGATTTGATGAACCTCATGATGTTCACCTGGGCCCACTGCTCAGCCTGTCTAGGTCTCTCTGGATGGCATCCCATCCCTCGGGTGTGTCAGCCACACCATACAGCTTGGTGTTGATTGGGAATAATGAACAGCTTTTTCGCATACCTTGAGCAGACAAACTGAAGGACAAAATGCTTGCATAAATGAAAACTCAAGAAAAAGAATGTGGAAGCTGAAGGAACTTGGTGTCAAGTAAAGACAAGAAAGCAGAACAGAAGACTTGCTGTTAAAGATAAGACATCAAAACAGATGCCTCAGCTCAGCACAACACAGTTTGGGTTCCCCCCCCTTAAAAGTTAGAAGTTGACAGTGAGGATGACTACAAGCCTTCATTCAACGACCACCAGATGGAGTCCAGAGACTCCTCACATTTTAGGACGCATGCTCGGTGTGGTTGGACAGGATTTACTGCACATGTTGTTGTTAATGAGATACTCAGAAAACACCAGCTGGAAGAGCTCACGAACGCACCCACCTCCCCAAGGGGCGGGGAGCTGTGGAGCCGCTGCGTGACGTCACCACACCAATCACCCGAACATTCCCAACCCGGAAGTGAGAGCGCACTCCTGACCACCGGAAGGAGCTCTGAGGAACGGCGCTCATCGCGCGCCGGAAGTGTGGCTGTTATCCCTTCCCGACCGCCCCGCAGCCGGAAGTAGAGTCCGGCCGTCGCTTGTCTTCGCGGCCGGAGACGCCGGCTGGCCGCGCGTCGCGCCACGGCGGTGTCGCAGCGTTCGTGGGTGGGTGAGCAGCCGCCGCGCCCGGGGACGGGGCCGGGGGGTTGTCTGCTACTCTTGCTTCGGGCTGGCCCTGCTGTTGCCGTGTCTCTGCGGGCCTCGGCGGCCTCCTCGTTCCCGCAGAGCGGGGCAGCGGTGAGGTGGGCCGGGCTCCGGACGAGGTAGGGGCTGGGCTGAGGCAGGAGGAAGGGAGCGCTGAGCGCTGAGAGCAGACAGCGGGCGTGGAGATGAGGCCCGGAGGCAGTAACTGATGCTTCCTTCTGTCCTTTCCTAATCCAGTAAATCTTTTCTTTTTCCCATCCATAAGAAAAACTTGTAGGAATCACAAGGTCGTTTCCTTTGTATGTAGGAGCGTGTAAGGATTCTGGCTGTATGGCTCCTGGAGGTATCAGTGGAACTAACAACAACCTGAGTTTATGTGTGTTGCTGGGCCATATGCAAAGACCCAGTGACATTGGGGCAGAAGGTGGATCTGGGAGCAGCAGAATGAGATGAGGCATGTAAGGCTTTATATTTATAGAAATCTTCAAGTAGGGTAAGCCTTTGCAGATTATAGATGAGACTTCAAACAAGGCAAACAGACTCAAATATCTGTGAATTAGTGCAATCGGGCAGAGACATTTTCTACTACATGTTTTAGGGAGTGGCCCTTTCCCGGCAGCACACCCACGCGTCATGCCTGCATCATATTTTGTTTAATGCTCTCTTCCATAGTAAGAAAGCAATACTGGTATGGAGGTTGTAAACACACTGCTGTTTGTAGATGGCTGTGTGGTTTCTGCCTCAGCCAGTGTATCTTAGCAAAAACAGGGCATATCATGGGAAAAGTGGCTTAACGTGAGAAATGCGTAAAGTTTTGGCCTTAAATGTGTGCACACAATAAACTTGGGCTAAAAGTAATGCAGAACAATATTCTTGGATTTTTAATGATGGTCTGAGATAAAAAAGGAATTTGGCTTTTGATAACATTCCTACAAATCATTTTCTCAACAGTTTTTGTATGAATGGATGTCACCAGAATCTTCCTGCAGGAGTTTAAGTTGTTTGTGAACTCACCCTAAACATGAGTGGCTCCAAACCTGATATTCTTTGGGCCCCGCACCACGTTGACCGTTTTGTTGTGTGTGACTCAGAATTGAGCCTTTATCACATTGAATCTGCTGTAAGTTCAGAACTCAAGGCAGGGTCCTTGCGTTTATCAGAAGAAACTACAGCCACGCTGTTGTCAATAAATTCAGATACACCGTATTTGAAATGTGTGGCTTGGTATCCCAAGTATGATCCTGAGTGTCTTCTTGCTGTTGGACAGGCCAATGGTCGAGTGGTGCTTACGAGCCTTGGTCAAGATCACAACTCAAAATCTAAAGATTTGATAGGGAAAGAGTTTGTTCCCAAGCATGCACGACAGTGCAACACCCTAGCATGGAACCCACTAGATAGTAATTGGCTTGCTGCTGGATTAGATAAACATCGGGCTGACTTTTCAGTATTGATCTGGGATATCAGTAGCAAATATGCTCCAGAGACTGCAGTTGCTACAGAGAAAGTGAGACTTTCAACAGGAGATCCGGAAGCAGGACTGGTGGTAACAAAGCCACTTTATGAATTAGGGCAGAACGATGCTTGTCTCTCCCTTTGTTGGCTTCCACGGGATCAGAAGCTTCTTTTAGCTGGCATGCATCGCAATCTGGCTATCTTTGACCTGAGGAATACAAGCCAAAAAATATTTGTAAATACCAAGGCTGTCCAAGGAGTGACTGTTGATCCGTATTTCCACGATCGTGTAGCTTCCTTCTATGAAGGCCAAGTTGCCATATGGGATTTAAGAAAGTTTGAGAAGCCTGTTCTGACCTTGACAGAGCAACCAAAACCTTTAACAAAAGTCGCATGGTGTCCAACAAGAACTGGGCTGTTAGCTACTTTAACAAGGGACAGTAATATCATTAGGCTGTATGACATGCAGCATACTCCCACGCCTATTGGAGATGAAACTGAGCCTACAATAATTGAAAGAAGCGTCCAACCGTGTGAAAACTACATCGCCTCATTTGCCTGGCATCCCACAAGTCAAAATCGAATGGTGGTAGTGACTCCCAATAGAACTATGTCTGACTTCACGGTTTTTGAGAGAATTTCTCTTGCGTGGAGTCCAGTGACATCCTTAATGTGGGCTTGTGGACGACATTTATATGAGTGTACAGAAGAAGGAAAGGCCAGCTCCTTGGAAAAGGATATAGCGACCAAAATGCGGCTCCGAGCTTTATCAAGGTATGGTCTTGATACTGAACAAGTTTGGAGAAATCACCTCCTAGCTGGAAATGAAGATCCTCAGCTGAAATCACTTTGGTACACTCTGCACTATATCCTTTGTTTTACCGTGGTTTATATTTTAAAGAAGTAATGCACCCTTTACCTGTAAACCAGATATATGAAATGCGTGAAAGTTTAAATACAGTGTAATGTCCTGTGAAAGGCCTACATTAATAGAATGTGAGTTTTAACTTCAAAGGAGTGTTTTTTCAAATTCTCTGGGAAAAATTAAGCTTCCTATACACGTTAATACTCATGAAGCAGTATACTGAAGATATGGATCAAAAACTTACGGGAAACAAAGGTCCCCTAGTTTATGCTGGCATTAAGTCAATTGTGAAGTCATCTTTGGGTAAGAATGTTCCAACTTTGATAAGTTATATTACAGTATATTTACAAAATTTTGTCTTTAAAGTTGTTGAAGGAGGCTGTAGAAATACATAAAGTGTATCAGTCTGTGTTTTGATATATATTGTAAGTGCAGAAATGTAAGCGAACAGTTTGTTATAGTAATTTCCTGAATTTTTTGTTTTCTTTGAAGATCATCAGAAGAACAAAATACCCCCAGAGGCAGAACTTCAACTGAACTGTTTCAAACATTTAGTTGTTGACTATGGCACCAAAAAGTCCCTGCATAACTATTTGTTGTATTTTTCAAAGTTCTACATGAGAGTATAGTTCTAGAAAGCTGACTTTACTGTAGCCAAAGTACATTTGTATGCTTAAAGAAGCTACCTTATTTTGAAGTGGCAGTCATTCACTGTTTTTTACTTTATGCCTCTTACGCTCACTGAGGTATTTTTTTAGGGGATTCTTATTTGAATATTTTCCTTTCTGTTCATTAAGTGTCTTATTAATATTTGATCTGCTTGATGTGGAAAAAAATAACAAAAGCAACTCTCGAGTGTTGGGAAAGTTTCTAGCACATCGATGCTTGCTGAGGAGAGCTGGTAGATCAGGTGCTTGACTGTATTTTCAAGTTGAACACACTGATCAGTCCTGTCTTGGTAACAGGAACCTCCCCAATCTTAGGATGAAGAGGAAAGAAAGACAGACTTAGGGAGTGAGTGTCACGTTTAGATGCGTGACTTTTAGGAGATCAGAATAAAATCATTTGCTGTCTACTGCTCCTCACCATGTAGTTGTCAGTGATGTTAATTTAGTAGTAAAGTAAGATACTCGGCTTTTATGTTCTGTTTTATAATTGAAATCAAAGCGTTGCAGTTGCAATTTAGATTGTGGTTTAATCATAATTTAACATATTGCTCCCATTTTAGGAACAACAGAGAACCTCAGGCACAGCAGGAGTGGATCTGATAGACAGGCAGATATTATTCAGTATCTGAGCGAGGAGAGATCCTTGGCTTTGCAGCTCTGTGGGTGGATAAAGAAGGGAACAGACTTAGATGTGGAACCTTTTTTAAATTCATTGGAACAGGAAGGAGACTGGGAGCGAGCTGCTGCTGTAGCACTGTTCAATTTGGACATACGGCGGGCAATACAAATTCTAAATAAAGGTGCTTCCTCAGGAAAAGGTTTGTATTGTGCTTTGTGTCTTTTCTTTTGGAGGTACGTCACTTGAGTAGGTGCTTATGTAAACAGGAGTTTGGAAGGTGGTATGGAAAATATGCCTGCTGTCTTTTACAGTACTTACTTGGCTGCATTGGAGCCTCAGAATCTGACAGATCCTAATCTTTTCAGTCCTCAGACTGTAGTATGCCTTACAGTGTAACTAAAACATGTTGCGTATATTGATACGTACCACAGAAAGTGTTGCACTCAAAAGTGGTGGGATTTTTTTCTCATAATGGAATTGCAGGTGGGTCAGATGTGAAGCGTGTCTGCTTCAGTTGGGCTGTATGCAGCTTTCTGCCAGCGCAGTGGCTGGAATAACTGAAAGAAAGAATTCAGAGTTTACAGAAGACGTTGGTTCTGAAATATTGTTTGGGAAAGTGACAATGTATGAAGGTAGATTTAATGATTTTAGAGCTGGGAAGTGGTGCTATTTCCTAGCTAGTATTCCTCCTGGGACTCTGATTTGCATCTGTGTTCTCTTATTAAATTTAAAATAGTGACTTGGCACCAAAGTGTATTGGTATGACATGAAGAGAACTGTTAAGGTTCTTTTGTTTTTAATATTGCACTTTTGGGGGCTGGGGGGGTTCAGAACAGGGACTGGCTGTGTTTCCTTTTTTCTAATTCAAACATTTTTCTGACAGAAGAATATTTAGATGAAATAAATATAATGATTTTAGGAAACATATTAACTTCAAACCCTTGTATGTCCTTTTATTTTTAAATCCTGAACTTAATATTTTTTCCTTTCTTCAATAAACCAGGTGATCTGAACCTTAACGTGGTAGCAATGGCTCTGTCAGGCTACACAGATGAGAAGAACTCACTTTGGAGAGAAATGTGCAGTACTCTAAGACTGCAGTTGAACAATCCCTACCTGTGTGCTATGTTTGCTTTTCTGACAAGCGAGTCTGGTTCATATGATGGTGTTTTGGTGAGTAAATTTATGTTAAGTTTCTTTAAATAATAGGTATACATATAAACACACAGGTGTCGGTAAAATGTTGCAAACTCCATGAATTAATCAGCTTAGAATGAATAGTTTTGTCCTGATGCTCTCACATAACATCTTTATCTTCTAAACAGAGTTCTTGCATTAATAAGCATTGCATCAGTGTGAAAACTATATAAAATATGCAGAGGCAGTCAAAGCATCCAACATAATTGACACAGTTCTTAGGGGATTTTGTTCATCTTTTTTAGCATGGAATTCTTAAGCCATTAGATATATGTTATCAGAATAATATAAGCTGGTAGGAAAAAAGCAGGAGAGAGGTTAATGATTTGGATGTAGGAGGTGAAGTACATCCTCAGCAAGCTTGCTGATAATTCCAAACTGGGAGGTGCTGCTGACTGTCTGACAGACCTTAAAAAGGGATCCAGATAGATGGGAGCACTGGGCCATTGGCAGTGGCAAGGAGCTTAACAAAGAAAAATGCCAGGTCTTCACCTGGGATGGAGCAATGCTGGATAAAAACAGAAACTGGGGGATGAGTGGCTGGAGAGGAGCTCAGCATGAAAGGACTTGGGGGGTACTGGTGACAACAATTCAGTACAAGCCAGTAGTGTGCCCTGGCAGCCAAGGGGAAAACTGTATTTTGAGTGGCATTAAGCACAGCACAGCCAACTGGTCAAAAGAGGTGATTATCCCACTGTATTTAGCATTAGTACAGCTTCACCTTGAATACTGTGTGCATTTCAGGGCTCTGCAATATGACAGTGGTGTTAAGGTCCCTGAAAGTATCCAGAAAAGGCGCCAGTGCTGGGAACAGAGCTGTAAGGTGCCTCCTGTGAGGAGAGGCTGAAGGCACCTGGGTTGTCCGGGCTGGAGAAGAGGAGGCCAAGAGGTGGCCAAGAGCTCTCTGCAGCTCCCTGAGGAGGGGAAGATGCTGGACTATGCTCCTGGGAACTGATGACAGAATGCTCAGGAATGGCACAGAGCTGAGCCAGGGGAGGCTCAGACTGGATATAAGGAAAAACTTCTTCCCTGTGAGGGTGGTCAAACACTGGAGCAGGCTTTCTAGTGAGGTGGTTGGTGTCACACACCTGTTGGTTCTCATGAGGCATTTGGGCAGTGCCCTTAATAACATGCTCTAATTATTGATTAGCCCCGAGGTGGTCACGTAGTTGGAATCAATGATCTTTGTAGGTCCCTTGCAAATGAAAAAAGGTTGAGGGAACTGGGCTTGTTTAGTGTGGAGAAGTCTCCAGGGAGACCTCATTGTGGCCTTCCAGTACTTGAAGGGAGTGTATAAATGGGAGGGGGTACAACTGTTTACAAGGGTGGATTGTGATAGGACAAGGGGGAATGGTTTCAAACTGAGACAGGGGAGGTTTAGGTTAGATATTAGGAAAAAGTTTTTCACACAGAGGGTGGTGATGCACTGGAACAGGTTGCCCAGAGAGGTTGTGGATGCCTCATCCCTGGAGGCATTCAAGGCCAGGCTGGATGTGGCTCTAGGCAGCCTGGTCTGGTGGTTGCACATAGCAGGGGGGTAGAAACTTGATGATCATTGAGGTCCTTTTCAACCCAGGCCATTCTATGTTTCTATGAACTATTCTATTCTAATAACAGGAATGCAGGAAATAGTAAGTGCAGGGAAGTTTACAGAACTTTTGTGATGCTATCTTTGCATTGAATTGTATTTCATTTTTTCTTGTTTAATTGTTAAATAAAAAAAAATTATTGGAGTGGTGAAACAATAAACAATTTTGCATCTTCTAGAATTGATATAAAGAGGATGCTAAATCTTTAATTGTGAGATACTTTGAGGGTTTGGAGAAGTAATATATTTGATCCTTAGAGAACAGCGGATATGCTTGTGTAAGGTTAACAGGTATACAGAGAAGTAAGGCTGGCAGGAATAGTTAAATATAAAGTAAAGGTGCTCACTGGTGTTGTAGGCTCACTAAGGAACTCCACAAGGAGCAATCTCCAGGAAGAGATCCTTCCTCAGTGGAAGTCAGCCTTTAAATTGGGTCTAGGAGAGGTGGAGCCTGGCTCCACCCCTTCCGGGCACACAGGTGAATTGCCTTCACCTGTGCTCCCATGGCTGACTCAGTGCTTGCCTCAGGTGGTCAATCAGAGGTTCAGGCCGTGATTCAACAGTTCTCATACAGCTTGATTTAGCCCACATGTAGAAGAGTAATTGGCCTACACATGTTGAAGACAAGGATGACATAATATGATATATTTAGGCTATTAAATAAGAATAAGCTAAGAATTCCAGAGGAGAAAACATATTCTTTGAGCAAGAGAGAACACTTTTGTTCTCTGGGTGTTAGGTAATGATTTTATATGGGCACAGCACCAGGGTGAGTGTAATCAAAGTGTTTCTTCTTCAGTTTTAGATATAGCAAAAAGATTAAAAAGCAGCAAGTAAATGTTGTTGCATGCTGCATGTTGGGTGCCAATATACTTTTGAGAAATTGATGTTTTGGGTATTGTCATTTTATTATTACTGTTTTCTTCAGTTGTGGTTTTCGGAAGAAATAAAGTAGTTGGGCTAGGCTTTTTATATATATGGAAGAAGAAGGGTTGGTTGTTCTACCTTTTGTGACTTATTGAGACTCTTGGCTATATGTGCTAGAAATGCTATAGCCTAGCCCTATGTGATCTGTAAAACTTCTGTTTACTGTAGAGTTTCGAAAACCACGTACAGTGTGTTGAAAAGGCTTTTCAGCCACAGGAGCAGGTTGTTCAGGTTGCCACAGTCTCAATCTGATGCCTATATCTGAGTATAAACAGATCAGCTGATATTTGGTGTTAGCTTTCTTTTGGTGCATTCTTCATACATAATCAAATTCATAATATTAGCTATACAATAAGATAAATGATCTGACTTTTAGAAGCAGTGTATTGAAAACTTGGAAGTTTTCATGGCATGTGATGGTGACGTTCCCATTTTTCTCTCCAAAGTATGAAAATAATGTGGCAGTACGAGACAGAGTGGCATTTGCTTGCAAGTTCCTCAATGATGCTCAGGTAAGTCTATGGTTACACGTTCAAGCAAACTGTTAAGCTGGGATTTATTTAGTGAGATGAAAGCTCGGGGTGGAAGGGTGAAGCAGTGTATCATAAGGGAGTTGGTTTTTCCTCACAGTAGGATATAAATTATGGTATAATTTCTTTCCCTCTCTCTCTCTTTTTTTTTTTTTTTAAAGTAAACAATGTTCTAGACTTGCTGGTTTTAAAAATCACATCACATTAGCTCAATGTTTTACTGGGCAGTATTTGTAATTGGTATTTATTTATTTCCAGACATTTACCTTTTCTTGAAAAAAAAACCTTTATTTTACAGTAAGAATGTTTTCCTTTAAATTCACAGAAGTGTGTGGAAAAACTGGTGACCTCCTTCTTTTTGCTCTTTGCATCAGGAGGTTTAAAGTACATTCATATTTAAATTCTTGGTATATAATAGATGTTTTACTGTGTAACATGCAGCAAGCAATGTATACTGTTAGCAAAGGACACTCTTAAGGAAAATTTAAGAAAGTTTTGCTGGATGCATTAATTACATGGGGATGTACAAACAGCAGAAGTTAAGTATTGTTGTTTTTTATAGCTGAACAGATTTATTGAGAAGCTGACGAATGAAATGAAAGATGCTGGGAATTTGGAAGGAATACTGTTGACGGGGCTGACAAAAGATGGTGTGGACTTGATGGAAAGTTATGTTGACAGAACTGGAGATGTCCAGACAGCAAGTTATTGCATGTTACAGGTTAGTTTCTCACTCAAAAATGAATCTTTACATAAGAGAACTAAACATAGTTTATTTAGCAGTATAGCACTGATTCTTGCGAACTAAAAAGTATCTTCTGTATTTTGACAATATATAGCCTGCCTGTTTTGTGCAATCACCTGAAACACTTGATGATAACTACAAACATATATTCAAGCTGTCTCAGTCAGAGAAAGTGAAGGCAAGGGGAAGACAGGAAAGTAAAAATAGTTGAACAGAGAGTACCCATTTCTCTACTATCTGATAGGTTCAAAACAGGCTTTTTTACTTCCAGGGTTTTGTTAGAGAACTACTGTAAGGTGGCGTTTTTTTTGTCTTTGGATGGATGTTGGTTTTGTTTTTTTATTTTGAACGTATCTTGGTCCTTACTGGCACAGTTGGAGTTATTACCAGTGCTGTGTTTGACTACATATATAACCATAGTAATAGTATGAACTCAGATATGCTACAGAAATGTATAATCTGAGTTTTTAGGAGAACAGCAGCACGAGCATTCTCAACCTGAAAGGCAGACTGAAGAAAACTTTTATCAAACTTGTGTTAAATATTTCCAAATATCATCTTTCTCTATGCAAATTATGCTATTATTTATCGTATTTTGTATTATGTAGTAGGAAAGCCTTTTGAAAAAGTGAATAGCTTGTGTTGTGCGTGTTCAGTGTATGTCTGGCATTTTTTCCTATCTCTTTAGGGTTCTCCATCAGAAGTACTTAAGGATGAGAGGGTTCAGTACTGGATTGAGAACTACAGGAATCTTTTAGATGCTTGGAGGTTTTGGCATAAACGTGCAGAATTTGATATCCACAGAAGTAAGCTGGATCCCAGTTCAAAACCTTTAGCTCAGGTAAATATGATTCTTACATGAAGTATGACCAATTCAGAAAGGAAGGCAACGTGGTACTTTAAACAGAAAAAAATAAATTGCTGGCTGCATCTTGGCTTTCATGAGGAAAAGAAAGGAAAAGAAAGATTTCAATTAAGGATACTCTGAATCAATGTTTTGTGTTCTATTTGTTGTTTTTATTTTTTTTTTGTTATTAATATTTTTAAAAATATTGTTCAGAAAAAGGACTTAACTGCTTTGGTAGGGGGTAAGGAAGTAAACAAATTTACATAAATCCTAATCTAGGAAGTGCCATTTTATTCAATCATTATTTGGTGTTCTTTTTTTTCCTAAGCCTTTCCTTCTAACAAAAACTCATCTTCCAGAATCTGTAATGTTTCCACACTTTTTCTGGTGAAACTGGGTTTTTTTTTCTTCCAGTGTTGAAAAACAAAATCAGAGACTTATCCTAGTGAGTTCTTTATCATGAAGAGGATGGTGCTGAAACTAGGGAAAGGAACCAAGAACCCGTTCAGATTGGCTTTTAGTTTAACTGAGCCTTTGAAACCTTTGAGTCTGAAGTGAACAGCAATTTTCCTTATCAGTTCAGAGCATAAGCTAAACTGAAAACTGACACCCTATCCAAATATTATCTGGTACTGTTTTTACTCAAAATGTTCCACCCACAGCAACTCCTACTTGCTCATGCCTGCTCATATGTGCATTATAAGCCTTGGGGACGCAAGGATTTCTAAGGAAGGCTGTTTTTTGATTCACGTATTCTTCACAACTTTTTAAAGAGAACTCCATCTATACTGCTCCAAGTGAGAAGGAGTTGAATTTACTGCTCCTGCCTTACATGAGCAACATAAATAATTCCTAAAGAGCTTGAAATATTGCTTTTCTCTGTATTATGCCTCAGCTTGTGACATAAGGTATGCAGGTAAAGATTATTAGGCAAATCCTCATGTTGTGGACTCTAGAGTGAGTCACTTTGAGTAGGAAGAGGGAGAGGCCAGTAGACTGAGTAAACTTAGTTTCTTTAATTACCTGACATATAACTTCTTACATTCTTAAATGATACCTCTCCCAGCAGTAACAGTTTTACATGGTTTTATGTGCTGTTGAAGTACATGGGCGTCACTGAGGCCTACTCCTCAGAACTGCATGTCAAGTCTGTAAGCCAAGATGTTAGCAACGCCTCACAAGACTTTCCAACACAGTCTTTAGAATATCTGGTAAATCAAGTCTTTGCTAGCTTGAGCAAATTCACTTATAATTATAGCAGAAATGGAAACAAACTGAAAAATTAATGGGCTTTTGTTCTCTTTAGGTGTTTGTGAGTTGCAATTTCTGTGGAAAATCGATCTCTTACAGCTGTTCAGCCATTCCTCATCAGGGGCGAGGTTTCAGCCAGTACGGGGTTAGCGGTTCACCAACGAAGTCCAAAGTTACCAGCTGCCCTGGGTGTCGTAAGCCACTTCCTCGCTGTGCGCTTTGCTTGATAAATATGGGAACTCCAGTTTCCAGTTGTCCAGGTATAACATACTTGTTTTAAGTTATTCAGCTGGGGTCCTCGTTAGAGGCCTAATTAGCAAGTCCTGAAGGAAAACCTTCTGTTGCATTTTTTCCTCTTATTTGTACTCATACTGTAAATATTAATACTATAATTAAAGAGAAAGAGACTGTAGTAGAGAACACGTTTACATCCCATCCAATATTTTGATTAAACCTGTGTCTTTTTTTTTTGTGTCAGACTGTATGCACAGTTACCTCATTCTGGCCATTTTTTCCAGTGAGATTGTTAGTAAAATTCCATAGCTTAAACAGAAAAAAGGATTTGGATATTGTGGTGTTTGGTATTATGAGCTTTGATGTTCTAAGAACTGGGAGATGTGTTTTCTTGGGATGAACTGCTGGGAGGCTGCAGAATTCTTGTAATGTAAATCAATTGCTTCCTTAACTGGAAGAAATAGTAGTAGTAGTATATATATACTCTCTGTGACTAAATATGAAAGAACGTATGACTCCTGCTGGCACAGCTAAGAGATACTGTCCCTAGAATCTCTTGGTTCTGAATGTCTTGGACTCAGCAGTATACAAGGTCTAAGTAAAATTAATTTTTTCCATGTTTTTAGGTCAGTCTTGTTAAAGGGCTATAAGCAGCTGTACAGTTGTCATCTATTTATGTATCTCTCATTCTTTCACTGGTCAGTGTTATGACTTGTTACTGAATTACTCCCAATTCATAACTGAGATTTTGCTAATCTTACATATTTTAAAGCAGAACATTCCATGTACAGTAGAACAGGTGCATAATTCATTGGAACACAAATCAATCACTGAAACATAAATCACCACTGAAAGAGATTGTCTGCAAAATTTAATAGGCAGGATTAGCATGTCCGTAAGGTGTGAAACATTAGCCAAGCAATACAATTCTTGATTCTCCACCAGTTCTTATATCTTCAATAATTGTACTGACATCCCTTTTAGAATCAGGCTGCTACTTCACCTGAAGTTCTTAATTCCAAACTCATTCTAATGGTGTTAGTGAGACTGAAATATAAGCCATTATGTTTCATTTGTCTGTTGTGATGGGTTTGCTTCTGTGCAGGAGGATCCAAGTCAGATGAAAAAGTGGATCTTAGCAAAGACAAGAAGTTAGCCCAGTTCAACAACTGGTTTACTTGGTGTCACAACTGTAGGCATGGTGGACACGCTGGGCATATGCTAAGTTGGTTCAGGTAAGTTGATGTTAAGATCTTCTGCATTTCACTTGTGTATGCTGCATGAAGTAGGATGTGTCTCCTTTGTTGTATCTACAATTAAAGTGTCTGTTTGTTTGTTTTAAAACATAGGATAAGGTTACTATGCTGCAAAGTTTTCTGTGAGGTGCTGTGTTCCTGCACATACTTAAACTTATAGATTGCAGAAGTCTTGTTAGCTTTATCTTACCTGCTTTTCCCTTTTTTTTTTTCTATTGCTATCTAGAGACCATACTGAGTGTCCTGTGTCTGCCTGTTCGTGTAAGTGTATGCAGCTGGATACAACAGGGAATCTCATTCCAGCAGAGACTGTTCAGGCATAAATATTCTTTGAAAATGTGAGGATCTCTAATGGATGTCCATTACAGTCCAAGCATACATTTTAAACAGAGGTCATCTGTGACTTACTGACTGTGAAAAAATAAATTGCTATCAGATTAGTAAAATGATGTGTGTATGACTGTGCATGGTAGAAACTGATAATCTGGAAATAAGCCTCTGGATATATCACGTGGGCCTCATTCAGTGGATTTAAGCAGTTCAGAGGCCAGGAGGCTTTGTTGAAATTCAAAGAATTTTAACAAATTGTTCAGGGTAATGCTTATGGGCCCTTTCATCAGTTTTCCAAATAAAGCAGTGTTTATCTGTTGTGCTCAGTGAAAGTAAACCTTCAAAGCAAATGGCTAAAAAGTGTTGTTCGGAGGACGGCAGAATGATGCTGCGCTGTCCTTTCACTGGTCGATCACACTTCTATGAATGCAATCACTTCCTTGTAAGTCAATTAAGGGTGTCACTGTTAATTATATTCTAAATAATTTTATTTTACAGGAAAATCTATTTCTTTTCTCAACTTTTGTTAACAGTAATGCAATACCTTTGCAATTTGAGAGCTTATTTAACGTACCTATGTGACTTAGCTGATGTAAATTATAATGCTAAAGAGTCTGGAGAGATTATCCTAGGCAAGAGTTCCCTGAAAACTCATGTGTCAGTTTCATTGCAGAGTGCAGACAAATTATTAGAAGTTTGATACGACTGTTTTATTTTTAACATAATACTGTGAAGATCTGAAATCTCAAGGACTGGAGACTTGTAAATATTTCAGGTTTCAACTACATACTGAGTTTTGTCTACAAGCATTTTGAATATTTGGGACTTTTGGATAATCGGGATTTTCTGGCACTTCTGAAATACACTGGGAAGTGTGAAGTGAACCTATTTAAATCCTGCTTCAGGTCACTGCTGGACACCAGTCTGCTCCTAAAGACTGCACAATTTGATGTCATTGACTACAAGTGGAAAATTATATGTTACCAGCTGGAATTAAGTATATTTATTAACTTGAGAGTCAATGATATTTTGCCAATGCTGTGCTAGGAGCTAATCAGTATTGTTGTCCTTGATTTTGTAGGCAACAAAATTCATATTAGGGGAAAAAAACACCTGTTTTAAGGTATGTGAAAATAACATCAGTTTACTTGGTGTGTGTTTATTTACTATTAGAAACAGTATATGAATTACTTAATACTTGCGTGCTATGAAATACTAAATGGAATGCTAGCAATAAACTGGTACCGTATTGCCAGGACTGTGAAATTTGTTGTTTTAAAAGACATACCACAGGTTCTAGGTGCTCTCATGTAGTTGCAACAAGATAGAAAGTAGAAATGTTATCTGTAGGTGTACATGACTACATTTGGGACTTCCAGTCATATTTTCTGATTAATGCTGTACTACATCTGCTACGCTTATCCTGATCTGAAATTCTTGCCTAATTGACAAAGATATAAAGTTAAAATCTAAGAGGTACTTAATGTTTGTAGTCAGACTATCATGGAGAAGCAGCTAATGTTTCTTTTCTTGTTGGAATATTTATTTCTCTTTCTAGTATTTTTGCACACTTTATGTTGCTGTTGAAGTGCTCTTTAAAATGTCCTCCATTAATAAATGTAAACTGGGGTTTGATGTATGATACCCTATTTATATTAACATGGGCAATAACACTTTTGCTTTATGGAAGTGAGGATTTGTAAGTGCAAAGGATATATTTTTATTCCTCTGTAGTACCATTGATAAGTAAATTTTCATGATAATTCCATGTCCAGGAATGCAACTGCTTAAAAATGTCTCATTTTCTTATGTAAAAAAAAAAAGTCTCAACTTTTTTTGACTTGACTATACCTGTTTGTTTCACTTCCTATCATTTCATTAAATAAGTTGCCTACTTCAATGTTCAGTATGTCTTTGAAATGTTTTAGGTTATGAATATGTACATATTCTGGTCCAGTGTAAGTACCAACTTTTGCTGTTGTAATTGGTATTCAAGCTTTCAGACCAATAATTACACTATTTCTAAAAACTTACAAGGGGTGTACTTAATCATCCTTTTTTTTTCTTGTTTTGCTTCTTAATTAGTAAAGCTGTGATTTGGGGAGCTGATTTGTAAGTACAGCTGCAGACGTTTCATTATCTGCAGGTAACATTCACATTTACAATTTTCTGCTATCTTCTCGACTCTGTTATTTAAATAGCTGAAGGTGGCTTTGCATGCCAAATTCCTTTTTGAACTTATGGTTCGTGCTGACTACATTTCATTATTTTCATTTCATAGCAGTCCTTGCCTCCCAGACTTGATTAAGCGCAAGCACTTTCTCATCTTATGCACTGGAGGCTTGCAAATGAGCACAAACTGACTTGAGTATTTTATGGTGTCTGTCACCTACCAGGGTCACAGTCCCCTGCTGCCTGAACAAGGAGAGCGGAGCAGGCCTGGTGACAGATCAACATCATCCAAGTGTCCAGCGCTCCCCAGACAAGTCACAGTGACAAGGCAGGTCTGAGGTCAGGTTGGGAATCACATCAGCAGGTTGGGGTCACCGACAGGCACAGGCAGTCCAGGTGGTGTTGCTCAGGCCAGGACCATGGGCTAAGGACCGTGAGGCAAGGAGAGAGAGACCTCTGACAAGTGGTGAGGTACTGGCACAGGTTGCCCAGAGAGGTGGTGAATGCCTCGTCCCTGGAGTCATTCAGGGTCAGGATGGACGGGGCTCTGAACAAACTTATCGAGCTGTGCCATGTCCCTGTTCATTGCAGGGGAGTTGGACTAGATGACCTTTAAGGGCCCTTTCCAACTCAAACAATTCCATGATTCGCCTAACTTCTCCACTGTACCCAAAGGGAGCCCAGCGTGGGAGCTGCTCAACCTCCCTACTCTGCATTTCCAGCAGCTCTCTTGTCCGATTTGTGTCTCCCAGTGCACTCAGCAGGCATCCATTCTATACTAAAATTCATTTTTTCCAATTATGCTTACTCAGACTACAATCCTACCAACTATGCTAGATGTTTCAGGAGGAAAAGGCAGTGGGATAGTGTACCCCTTGGCTGAAGTTAGGAAGAATACTTCAAATGCTTCTTAGCCACAGCAAGGAAGAACATGCCCCAGTTTTGCTGACCTGATATTCTCCCTTGCTGTTTATGGTTTGGTTGCCCTTGTGATTCCCCTTTCATGAGTTAGCCACTAAGCCAATGTTTCTCTTTAATGTTTCTAAGACCTGGCAGTTTCTCATATATTTACAGAGTTAGTGAAATCCTAAATGAGGGGAAGCAATGCAGTCCCCATGGTTATTTCTTTGATATGTGAAATGTCTTGCACTTTCCCATAGTTGCATATAGTTCCCTAAGTGCATATAGAACCTGAGCATTACTTTTCCTTTCATAGCAAGAATACGTTACAGTTCCTTATTAGTATAAGCCACACAGTCAGCTTGATACTACTTGTCTGTGTATCACTGCTCTGGGATAGAAGTCTTGACAGACAAAGGAAAATTGTAGCATTTACCACTTAGATGTGATCAAATATTTACACACAAGATCCCATATCCAAGGATGGTCTCTGTGTCAGGGTAAAGTGCTACAGCCATCTAGTGGTAGAATCCATTTTATTGGGCTTAGATAACCTCGATAAGAACTATTTGCATGCAACATTTTACAGAATATATATACATGCACAAAATAGATTTTTTGCTATGGTAGAGTAATTCTAAAGAGTTAAATGCCAGTAAAACAAGCATGTAGTTGTTGGCAATGACATTTAATTTTGTTGAACACTAAAATACAGTAGTGATAGTACTATAGAGTAGAGTATGGTATCATGCCATAGGGACCTTCTTGGTCTAGTTTGCAGTACGAGACTGACTCATACTTCTCAGGTCCTTCTCCCTCCCCATGACAGTAAACCTCACTGTCCAGCTTCTAAATAGTGAGAGAAGAAAATAGAGCGCCTGGTTAACCTCATCATCTACCAGGTGGAAGAACTAATTCATTTATGATTTGTACCAATCAGAGTAGTGCTGTAGTTTGTAGTAACTTTGGTTAAAAAAAAAAAAAAAAAGACTCTTTAAAACAAATTCTTTGACTGAAAAAGGAGATATTCATAAATAAGCACAGTGCTAGCGATCTTAATAAGGTGTTAATCCAGCTATGAAAACTGCAACCAAAAAAGGCTAGTGAGCATGGATCCACCAAAAAAAAAGAAGTTATTTAAAATGCTTTCAAACTGTGTTATTAATTCACGGAAAATATTTCAGAAGTTAGATTTAACTTTGTGTTACGTGAAGAGGTGTAAGAATTCTGCCATGAGATGTTAAATAGCCTGGGTTGTAATACAACTGGGGACTGTGGGGAAGTTTACCTGAGTAAAGTCATCAAGACGTGCCAGCAGAGTCCTGGTACTTCTGCCTTGACATCCCCCAAGAATGAAGGTTGTGATGGGGATTTCAAGCGTGACTGAGTTACCAAGCTTAATCAGACACTTAAATCTCTCAACTGTTTAACATCAGTGCAAAAGGCAAGTACCTTGTGCTCCACTTTGTTAAAATTAAATTACTTGTGCTAGGTAAAATGGAACAGGAATCACCATGTATCATTGAAAATAGCCCTGGATAGATAATATAATACTACCAGAAGTAGTTGAACGTAGTCATATCTTTTTTTTATTGGAGAAGTGACCATTATCAAGATGCAAAATAAATCTTTCCCCCCACGTTCAACAAATTTATATCAAAGCAAAAGAAATTTTAAAATATCTTTACATTAAAACCCCACCAAATATCTTCAGTATGAGTTTTGTGTTAAGTATCCTGGGTCCTCTGTGGACAATGGAAAAGACGCCTACAAAACTTCAATTTCTAGCAAGTCAAATCCTGCAAGAGAGCATTCCTCATGAATGCAGAAGGGTTAAATATATACAGACAGTAAGATAGCCACAGAAATGTTCTGCTTCTTGCTAAGCTAATTCAAAGAAAAGTTTCTAAGAAAATACATTTCACTGGCCACATGTGGCCATTTCACTGGCCACATGTGGCACGTGTAATAGCATCTTCTTAGTATATTTGTTGGAAACTAATGCAACTCTTACCATGCTGTCAGGCAAGACAGCCAAGGTAATATTGCACATCTGAAGCTCTAAGAAGAATCAATTGTTCCTCCCAGTACCGAAGGGGAAGTATTCAGGGAATTCATGAATAATTTTCAGTGCTTCATTGTAGAGTTCCAGATCTGAAAAGGGGCAAAAAAAAAGGTACAGCTTAACTTAAATTCCCCACTAGTAAATTGCAGCATTAAAGCACTGCCAATTTTAAAGCAATACAGCTGGGTGTTTTCCCCTACATGCTCCCCAGTTTCCCAAGCCTGCTCTATTCTCATTGCTTTCTTTCTGAGGGATTATTTTTAGGCCTGTTAATAACTGGACAATCACACAAGGTCCAGCGCAGGACAGAGAGGACAAAGAACCATGTAGCTGGGACTGGGAAAACAATCAGGCCCATGGCAATGACCTAGATCAGCTCAGGCCTTGAATCAGTCCCTACAGTTTGGCAGTAAAACAATGTATTCAGTATGTAGTTTTTCCTGATGCCATTGTCTATTTATATATTCCACACTGTATCAGGCAGCTTGAAGAATGATCTTGTCCACAGGATGGGATAATGATGCTCTCCTTATTTAATTTTGTGTTCTGAACATTTATTCAGTAATTTGTCATAATATATCCTTACTTACCAAATGGACTTTTATCTTCCCTGAACTGGACGTATGACATGCACATGATGGTTGCCTGATTTGTTACTCTTCCCACCACTTCAAGAATTCCTGAGATCTCTTCATCTAGCTGCAGGACGTACCAGAAATGAAATTAGCATCACCAAATTAGCTGCTGTTTCCACTGCACAGCACTCGAACCAGGAACTCTGCAGGTTTGTTCGTTACAATAGATTCTGTTCTATGTCAAGGCATACATTAGTACTGGGAGGGGGAAGAGGGGAAAAAAAAAATCAAAAGCTTTGCACCTCTTACAGATTTGCTGTTTTTGTAAAAGGCAATTCAGTACCTACACAGAAAAGGTATGAAGCAGCAGCAGATGGAAGACAGAACTTTGAGGGTGTATGAAACCATGCCATTTAAACAGTGAACAGATTGATCTAGGGCAGCAGAGACAATTAAAATCCAGATGTGAATGAACTGCATTCAAAACTTAGTAAACTATAGAACTCTATAAAAGCTAAGGAATTATCATCCGTGCCAGAGAGCGATGCCAGTAATTCTAGATTCAGGAGGTATCATCCAAAATTATTTATTTCTTAGCCTAAAAAGCCTTTGGTTGAATAAGAAAAATATAAGGCTAAAAATTTGATCTTATCCCAAAATCATTTGTTTTCTTTTCCTCTTTGTTTTTAGGATATTCATTTGAAGACTGTGGTGTTATTTCAGTAATACCCTTCCAATATCTAACTCTAGAAAGGTCATGCAAAACACACCCGTTTCTTCCTTACACACAGCAGCACAGACTGAAATGCCCAGCATCCAGCTATGCATTTATGACGTTCACCCATTTACTCTGTCATGGAAAGTCAGAGAATCATTGGTGAGATGCTGATGTCCAAAGTTGCAACAGCTCAACACAGGAAACCTTTTCAGGAGCTCAACTAAGAGTTAAGATATAGGGCAGAACCTCCAGGAAAGGCATTTTCTTGCAGTTTGGAGATGAACACAGTTTCATATTTATAAGACCAAACTCTTCTCCAGATTGCATTTTACAGCAGTGAGACTCGATTCTTATAAGTCAGAGTATCAGTGCAATTATTTCACAGCAATGCAGTCAGACTTGCCAGTATTTAACAACTCATTCAGAGGAAAAGATGGAAACACTGCTGACACCCTCAGTTAAGCCATAGCACTTGCCATCAGAAAGTGTCACAACTACAGTAATCCTTTAATTACAACCTATCTCAGAGGCAAAAAAAAAAAAAAAAAAAAAAAAAAAAACATAGAAGAGAATGCCTGGGTGATAGTCCTTTAGTGGTACTTGGTTACAAAGGAAGCAGTATTGCTGCACATGAAATATCAATATAAGACTCTTAAAAACAACATATTCTTCAGGCTTTTTTGGCTTCTCCTCACAAAGTATAGGATGGTTAGGGTGGTGACGCACTGGAACAAGTTGCCCAGGGAGGTTGTGGATGCCCCATCCCTGGACGCATTCAAGGCCAGGCTGGATGTGGCTCTGGGCAGCCTGATCTGGTGGTTGGCGACCCTGCACATAGCAGGGGAATTGAAACTAGATGATCATTGTGGTCCTTTTCAACCCAGGCCATTCTATGATTCTATGAACTATTCTGTTAGGGGCAGGAAAATGGTCAGTAAAGAGATGAAGGAAAAAAGTGAAAGCAAAAGTAAGGCAAGACATGTAGTGGAACACACCACGCTATGAAAAGTGAATAGAGCAAGCCAAAGTATCCAAACAGGGATGTGTCTGGAAGGGGGGAACGAAATCTGTCTGCACAGCGGCCAAAAATTCCCAACAACGTACTCGCTTACTTACAGGTTCGCTCAGCTCCACCGTTGCGTTGCAGCCTTCTCCGTCCGACAGAACTATAAGTTTCCCCGTCGGGTGAATCTACAAAAGAAACGACGCCGTGCGCTCAGCAGCGGCGGAAAGGCGAGTGGGCGGACGGGCCTCGGCCCGCAGGGAGGCTGCAGCCGGCCCCGGGCAAGGCCGCACCGGCGGCGGAGGGGCAGCGGCACTTCCCGAGAGCCGCCCGGGGAGAGGGTGGGGCTGTATACGGACCTTCTCGACGCGCCCCACGAAGCAGACGGGCCGCCCGATGTGCTGCGCCAGCTGCGCGGCGGCGATGCGCGGCCGCGGCGCCTCGTGCACGTCGCCCATGGCGGCGACCTGCTTCCCGCGCTGCGCTGGAGTCGCCCACCGTTATCCTTGGCAACGGGACAGCGGCAGGGCGGGGCTTTCTCGCCGCCGGCCAATCGGCTCGTCGCTTTCCTGTGACGTCATGGGAGCGCGCCGCGGCCGTCTCCTGAAGCTGGGGGGGGGCGGCGGTGTCGCCTCACGGAGCCGGAAGCGGCGAACGGCGGCGGCCGGCTGGTGGGTGACCGAGGACAGAGGTGGGGGAGGCGGTGGCGGAGAGGCCGGAGGGAGAGGGCCGAGCCCTGGGAAAGCCGGCAGGGAAGCTCTGGGGCTCTTCCTCCTCCAGCTGGCCTGCCCGCCGCGGCCCGAGCTCTTCCAGTTCTTGGCGATGTCCGCGCTGTCGCCTGACCCCTCTTCCCCCCTCCCCTGCCGGCAGCCCTCCGCTCGCTTTGCAGGGAGTGTGCGCGCCGCATGCCTTTCCCGCTGCCCTGCCCGAGCGCTGCGCAATCCCACCGCTTTTCCTTGCCCCGGGGAACTGCAGTCCTGCGTGCTGAGCGGCGTCGGCTGACTGACTGACTGACTAAACGACTGACTGACGCGAGACGGAGTTGGCGCCAGGGCTCCGCCAGTGCACCGCTGCCGTGATGCTGAGCTCTGTGAATGTCTCCGGTGTGCGGAACGTCCTTCTAATTTCCTTTCCCAAACCGGTGTCCTTAACCGGAGGCTGTCCTCAACGCTGCCATCTCCTCAGGGTCGCTCTGCTGCTCACCTCTAGGCGGTTAATTTGCCAGAGCTCCTTGTCACGTCAGCATCCCTTCAGAGCTGTAAAGGAGATGTCTCATGAAGGTAGCACAGGGTGCAGCAGCCTGCTGCAAAAGCGCTGCTCCTGGGGCTGTTGTGTCTGGTTGGAGCATCAGTATGATGCTATGCACTGTTACCAGTAGCGTTACATCTCTATTGCGCTTGGTTGCCGCTGGAGGTTTGCTGTTAGAGTTTGCAGAGAAGGAAGTTGGCTCTCAGGCAATTATGTATTGCATCTGGTGAAAGCCTGGTTTTCTGTTTTATCTGCTGGTTTTTTGAGTGTTTTGATTGTTGCCAGCAGCCTGACTATGCCTGGCTCACCCCTGGCTTTCTGTTTGTCACCTTAATCGTGGTGGTTGTTCTGTGATTCCACACCCTTGTGTGTTTTTATATGAGGGTAGCTGAGGTTGCATTGGCACTCAGTAATTCAGGTCCTCTATTAGAACTTTGTCAATACATATTTGGGGTTTTCTTTAATGTCTTTATTAGTGTGTTAGGAAATGTATATCCCATTTCTGTATCTGTCTTTATCTTCATGAAATCCATAAACTAGAAGAGTGTGACTAGAGTTAGTGGCAGATAAAGACATGATCTGTCATGGGTTTTCTTTCTTTTTCTCTTCTAGAGCAAACCTTTATTAGGCCAGAAGCTTTTAAATTCTTTTGATGTCATAGGGAAATCTTTCTGACATGCACCTTCTTGACTCTGAATTAGTTGGTTTCATGTTATAAATGGGCCACACAGGGCTGTGAACATGTTGCTCACTTTCTTGTTGCTAATTTAGTGGTCAGTCACAGCAAATGCTGATACAGATGAGAGAGTTGCTCTGATGCCCTCTTGTTTTCTCTTTCCATGGGCTCTAGAGCTTAGACAGCTGGATTTGAAATTATTCTGGTTCTTTCTTTGAAATCAGTCTTTGTATCTTTTTCTGACCTCATTTCATCATTTATCTAAGTACCAGTATTTTCATCAGAGTTCTGCTTTGCTGTATTCCCCAGCATCTTTTTTTTAACATTAAATTATCTTTCTTCTCGTGTTACTCGTGAACATGCAGGAAAATGCTAAAAAGTAGTGCTAAATAGGTTAGGATCCTTCCATACACAAAAATCGTATTGGATGTAATGTATTGGTTTGGCTCAAAGGTCTCCCATACCTCTTGTCAAAGCAGGCTGACAAAGTGCACCAGGAATACATTAACCCCTGTGTGCAGCTCTGTAACTCATCGTTGCCCAGCGCCATGTATGTTCTCAGAGCCTCACATAAAGACCAAATATTTCTTGCAGTCTCACAGAATTGCTGTAGTTCACAGTTTATTACTTGCTAATGACCGAAGCAGTGCCAAAAGCATTATTTTTAACTAACAACAATTGAGACTGGAGAAAGGAAAAATTATGTCCCCTTTTCTGTTGAGGGGGAAACATGAGGAGAAGGGAATTGCATATTCCTTCCAAGGGAGATTTTTATCTATAGGCAGTGAATTCAATTTTCAGGTCTCCTATAGAAATAAAATTAAACCCATCTGGAAAGAAGAAAGTGGCGTGCTATACTATAAAGGAGGCGTTACTGCAAGGAATGTGGCACTCTCTGAGTAGTGGGTGTGTTGTCTCTGATTTTGCGCTGACAGCTTTGTAAAAGCAAAGATGTCACGTGTTTTTCTCTCTGGTTTACCCAAATTCCCAAACATCAAACTTAATTTTTTACTCTGAAATTAAATTTGTGCCAAAATTGGTTGTTCTCAGCTTTCGTGAGCTGAGCTCATCTTATCTACGAGTGGTAAGACTCAGCCTGACTCTGCAAGTGCTTAAACTGTGCTCTTATCTTCAAGAGCACGCGTGTTTCCATTCAGCTCGGTGTTTCTCTGTTCTGTTTTTGACATGTAATGCAGGAAACTTAACGTCTGCGTTTCATGTTGCTGGAGAGATTTATGTTCGCTTTTGAAGTACCGCAGTTGATAAAATTCTGAAGAGAGCAAAGATGGCGGATATCGCAGTGCTGCCCATCCTTTTCCTATATGTATGCCACACTTTATATGCCTCTGCTTTTTCTCTCTTTTTTTTCTTTTTTTAAGCTCTTATTTAAAGTTAATCATTATGTTGAGGATGGATACTGAAAAAAGGGAAGTTGTTGATGCAGACCTGAGGGCACTACAGGTTTACAGGAGAAAAAATGGGATACTTAGAAAAAGCTTGCTTTCTGTCAGTGACGGGGAAAAAATCCAGGCTGTAAAAGTGCTTGTAAAGCTCATTTGGCTATATCAAATTGTACTTACTGCTCATCTTCTCTGAAGGTGGGGCCACTTAGGGCCACTAAGATGATCAGAGGGCTGGAGCACCTCTCCTATGAGGGAAGGTTGGGGGAACTGGGCTTGTTTAGCCTGGAGAAGAGAAGGCTCCGGGGAGACCTCATTGCGGCCTTGTACTTGAAAGGAGCATATAAACAGGAGGGACAATGGCTATTTACGAGGGTGGATAGAGATAGGATAAGGGGGAATGGTTTTAAACTGAGACAAGGGAGGTTTAGGTTAGATATTAGGAGGAAGTTTTTCACACAGAGGGTGGTGACACACTGGAACAGGTTGCCCAAGGAGGTTGTGGATGCCCCATCCCTGGAGTCATTCAAGGCCAGGCTGGATGTGGCTCTGGGCAGCCTGGTCTGGTGGTTGGCAACTCTGCACACAGCAGGGGGTAGAAACTGGATGATTATTGTGGTCCTTTTCAACCCATTCTGTGATTCCATGAATTGAAATGCCTCCCGTATCGTTAGTTTGTTTGTTTTAAAGCACTGATGTTTATGCGTGCAGGATTTAAAAGCTGATAAACCCATATTTTCCTGCACAACTCTATTGTGTAGACGTTACGTATGCATTTAGTAGGATGCTTTACTTTGTGTGAGTAATAGTGAAGGGAGGTCACTGTTTGGAAGAGTTAAAAACTGTAAAATAATGCAGATCTCAGAGAGGAAAAAGAAGTGATTGAAGCAGCTGCAGCTCTGGCACCTTGGAGCGGCTGCCTGCAATTGGAGTCTCTCCCAAAGCTACCTGTGAGATTTTACACATCGAGTTGACTTCACTTCTTGTTGTGTGCTTGGAAAGAAGGTAAAACTGCATTTTAAACTGTTCCACAACTGCCTCTCCTTCATACATCACTGGAGCGGAAACCTGACTCTTGAGCATTGCAGCACAGGTTTTTACCACTTGAGCTATGGGACTGACAGCCCTAATTGGTAGCAGGAGAAGACTTATTCCCTAAGGGTTAAAAAAAGGAACATGCGCTGGCGCCATGTGTTGAGCCTGGGTGTGGGGGGAAGGTAAGGAATAAAGGAGGCAATTAGGGGGTTTCTGCTGTGTAATCTCCATGGGACTGGAATACCAGTATTTCACACACTAAGGTAAGGAAATGCGCACAAAAGAATAAAGTGCACATAAGTAACATTCATTTTTTGTATGACTGTATAGCTGAGGCTGGCTGGCTTGGTGTGTTCTTGTATGCATCAGTGTGGTTTATTTGACTGACAGAAATTCCACTGCGTCAGCATAAGCCAGCAGTAGCTGGGCGGCCTCTGGGCTGCTCTGCGTTTCATTCGGAGGTATCACTCCACGCTTTGAATCATTGCTGGTTTGGACCACATTCTATTTATATACCATTCTTGAAAGCCAACGCTTACACTTCATAAAGGACTCTGTATACTCTGCTCTATGGAAGGATTTGATATGCTTGTAACGGCAGAGTGGGAGGCAGTTCATAAGTGGTGAATAGTCAGGGCTGGTTGTGAAGAAAATTACTGCAGGTCACTGAGCAGGGCACGAGTCTTGCTTACGGGATCACAAATACTTGGGTGGGAAGGGAGGAATTTGGACAAATAACTAATCCTTTTTTTTAATTGTTTTTAAATATAAATGCTAGCATTGTAGTTTTCTGTATTTCACTCATAATGATTCTTTTTTATTTACATTTAGCGTAAAATAATATTATCACTAGAGTATACCTCTTTTCTTTAGACTTGACTCCTCTTGGGTGTATATATTAGGATTTATACATTGCTATTGGATTGTCAGCCCCTCCTCTATGCGTATCTTCAAAATAAGTAGGGATTCAGTTCCTCAAACTCTGCTTCAGACTCAAAATTGCATTATTTGACTTTACCTCCTTTGTTTTGGTATTTCAGTAGAGAAAAGCTTTATGTGCCTCTCTTTACCTTCACTTCTATTTGACGTAGCACTTCTCAGCCAGTCCGCTCACACAGTGCTGCCTGGCTCAGTGTTGCCCAGGGTCCCACTTTGGCCCTCAGGCACTTCTCTGCCAGGGAACTGGAGGTGAGCGGCTGTCAGCTGCTGGGCAGTGCTGCTTTCCTCCTTCATTGTCACAGCTCTATAGATGGGAGCTGCTGTTGCTGGAGGAGGCAGTGGGAGTTGGTTGCTGCATTTGGTAGCGCACGTTACGTAGAAAACAGAAAGTGATGCTGTACTGATAGTCCACTAAGTAAGCTGAACCTGTAAATATATACTTCATGTGGTTCTGTTGTTCAGTTTTTGCTAGAGTGGGGCTTGCTAATGAAGTCTTTCTTGTAACTTTTTATTCTATTTATTTATTTTAAGGAGCGTTCCTTCCTTGATTCTACATCTTAAAAGTTCAGAATAATTAGATAACTTACATAGGGTGTTTTTTGGTTTATCCAAATACATGGTGTGCTTCATAGCTGGCCCATTGGGCTATCTTTTGGCTAATGCTTGTGAGGCTTTTCCAGATGAGTTCATCCTCTTTAAGCTATTAAAATTGCTTCAAATCTTTCTTTTCTGAGAGAGATACTGAGCACAATCATTTACAGCTGACACTCTTCTCCCATTAATGTTATGCTTTACCTGTTTTGTTCCAGCTGATGTGAAGTCATAGTTACAGTTGGTTTGGAAGGTTCTTATCATAGAATGGCTTATTGTTATGAAAAAGCTGTTTTATTGTATTGTGGCTTCTACTAAGGGAATATTCCCAAGTGTTAAGCTGTATGTAAGACTATGAACTGGGAATATGAAAATGGATGCTATGCTATTATTGCATCTGTTTTTATTTTCTGTTTGTGCCTTTGTAACTGATGCACAGACATGTAATATAGTGTAATTTGCTTCATTCAAGTACTGCTGCATTATAAAACTGCATTTCCCATGGGATCATGTTTTGGGCTTTAGGGTTTAAAACCTCGAGAACTAACTGTGGTGGGAAAACTTGTGTAACAACAATTCAAAAACACAAAAGAATATGGAAAGGTGCTTAATAAATGCTAAAGAGAGTTTTCTTCTTTCATTTTCTATAAGTTGTTGTTTGTTTTTTAAATGGTTTTATTCCATTCTTAACTTCATAAAAAACCCTGTTGTAATTTAAACTTTTTGCCTATTGAAGTTGATTGCTGTACCAACAAGGAACTCTGTCTGACATGCAAATGTCTGATGTTTCAAATCTGGTAATAAAGATCTAGCTGTAATATCATGTATTTGGTATTTGGGGTGGTATGAACTTCTTATGCTAAATTCTGCTATCTTGTATTTAACATAAATTGTCTTCATTTTAGATAACAAGCTAGAAGAAGAGAAAAAGAGACTATGTTCAGCTTCTTCCGAAAAGGTCAAGATACAAAGAAAATTACAGTGCAAGAGAGAGAAGCAGATGGATTTGTTATTGTGGGTAAGTGATGCTTCTGTATATAATGATTCTTGTCATCTTTGAAATGACAAAAGGTCTTTGAGATGCTTAGACCAAGAGAAAAGAGTTAAAAGAAGCCATGACAAAAATTACTCAGCATTCTTGCTTTTCCACAAGTAAGCCTACACTAATACAGACTAAATAGCTAAAGCTTTATTTCTTCACATTGTTTTTTGAATAGGTACAAACTCTTCTTCAAGATCATAGAAAATACAATTTCTTATTTTCCCCTCATGTTTTAAACAATGGTACATTATTTCTTTTCAGGACAAGAAACCTCAGAGTTGCCACTTCTCTCTGCAACTCTAATCGTAAAGTTAGAATATCTTGTTTCAGCTGTTAGCTTCCCTCCTTCTAATGTTATCCCCAAAGTCTTTTTATACTAGAAGGCAAGATGTGTCTGTGTATTGCTAGTCACACAGTGAATGTAGATGTTCTGATTCAGAATATGACTTCTGATTAGTTTGATGAAAACTAAGCAGTTTAGGATTTTCAAAGTCTTTCTGTTACTCAAAACTTAATCTGAAGTGTACTTGTGCCTTTAAGTATGTCCTGTCACAGTTCTATAGGATGGCTCATGCACGCAGGAGAAACAATTTATTGCTGTAGTGCTGGAACTGATCCTTTTCTTTTACCTCTTCTGAAAATTTGTGTTTTTCTCCTTGTAAAAATGTCATAATCGGTGTTCAATTTGTGTTGCTCTGATAACTGAGTTCTTTTCAGGAATCTTATAGGAATCTATGTGGTATTTGAGCATTCTGAAGTCAGGAGAGCCTCTGAATTGTCAAAATCTAACACTGTGAGACCACTGCATCCTCATTCTTAGGATAACTTATTCATGTTCTTAAAACAAATCATAGAATTGTACAGGTTGGAAAAGACCTTAAAGATCGAATCCAACCATGACCTAACCATACTACCTTAATTCTAACAACCCTCTGCTAAATCATGTCCCTGAGCACCACATCCAAGCAGTTTTTAAACACATTCAGGGATGGTGACTCAACCACATCCCTGGGGAGCCTATTCCAGTGCTTAACAACCCTTTCTGTAAAGAAGTTTTTAGGTTGGATATCAGGAAACTTACCCTGGCACAACTTGAGGCCATTTCCCCTCATCCTGTCACCAGTAAGAAGAGACCAACCCCACTCTCGCTGTAAGCACCTTTCAGATATTGGAAGAGAGCAATAAGGTCTTCCCTCAGCTTCCTTTTCCCCAGACTGAACAGCCCCAGGTCCTTCAATCTCTCCTCCATAACTGGATATCCTCCACAACTGAATATCCACAACTAGCTACCAATTGTTAAAATAGATCCAGTTTCACATGTGACTGTGTTGTCATGGTGAACAGTTGTCTTTCACTAGATTTTTTTCATATGGACTTGTCTACTCACCTTGGTTTTGGTGAGCGCATTAAATAATTCCAGCACTTGCATTGTGGAAGGGTTAAAAGAGAGAGCACCATCATCTCCCAAAAGCTTGGAGACCAGAGTTTCAAATTCTGCAACAGAAAGAGAGGTAAAAGCTGCTTATCTGCCACTGTACAAACAACAAATACACAATTAGCAGAGTGGCGTGGTTAGGATGGTATTTTACAGGTAGTACAATTAAAAAGATTATCGTGGTGGAAAGGTAATCAGAAATAAATGAAATACTCACCTGTGTTGTAGGCTCACAGTAGAAAACTCCAAAGGGAGCAATCTCCAGAAGAAGATCCTTCCCCAGTAGCAGTCAGCCCATAAATGGGGTTTAGGAGAGGTACAGCCAGGCTCCATCCCTTCCAGTCACACAGGTGAATTGCCTTCACCTGTGCTCCCAGGGCTGACTCAGTGCTTGCCTCAGCTGATCAATCAGTGGTTCAGGCCGTGATTCAACAGTTCCCATACAGCCACAGCTGTTCACTCCACTTCTGTATTTAACTTAGCTTCATTCCTTTTTCTTGAAATACTGTCAGTGAATATTTAAAATTTATTCCTATAAATCTGTAATCTCTTAAACATAAACTGAAGAATTATCAAGTATGCTTGAATCTTCTGTTATTTCTATTTACTATTTTTTTTTTCTTGGATAGCAGTTAATTTCACAGGCTGTGATGAGATACCATATTGTCTTTTCATCCAAACTTTTACTTGGCAGAAGAATTACTGCCAGTCTTGTCAGTGGAGCATATCACTGTCCTGCTGGTCAGAAGCAGCTGCAGAATTATAGGTCAGCACCTAAGCAGATACTTATGTAGAAGTTTTGCCTAGGAATAGTTATTCTCCTAGTTTGTTTTTTATTGCTTGGATGGGAGGTATTGAAACTTTTCAAAATGAGATGTAGAGCATTCTGGAACACCAGTACTAAAGACTTTAGCTAATCTTAGTAATAATTCTAGGACAGCTGTTCTTAGGACTGCATCTTCAGGTTATAAGTGTGAATAATGCCTTAGGCAGTAAACAAACAGTCTTAAAAGGGGGTCAGAGCTAAATGTTGTGTGTTTCAGGTTGGTTTCTAAACCCAGTCTTTCATTTGAAGCATGTAAGTGGAGAACGGAGGAAGCGTTTTGCTTTACTTTCATGGAGAAAAAAAGAAGAGGAAAAAAATACATCTTCAGAGAATGCTTGCTTCTCATTTCCACTGTTGTAGTTAGGAGAAGCTTGCCTGTCACAAATCCTTTCCAAGGTTTTTCATACCATGCGCCATTAATGAGAGCATTTGGGAATCCTACTAAAAGTCTCAAAGAGACCTATCAAGAAATAATCAAATTACAGTTTATTTGCAAAATGAATTCCCTTCTACCATCCATTTGGTTTATTCTTGGTAGCTGTGCGGAAGAAGACACGTTAATGCCAGTGTGTTGGTTTTGCACACAGCTCAAAATCTCCCATCGGTTAACAAAGATCTGTGATCTGTAGTTCTAATCTCTGTCTGAAATCAGGAATTGAAAAATTGAGGCAGCAGTGCTGTTTTCATGTGTGTTTGGCAAGCAAGTCAGAAACTCTGCAAACATTGTTCTCAGAGATATGGTTTGAATTTTGGGTGGTCTTGTGTGGAGCCCTGTATGTGCCCTTCAAAAACTACTCTTCAATGTTCATTTTTTCAGGTATACTTTAAGATGCTGATGTGCAGGGTCTTGATTATTCTTCCAGCAAAATTTGAAATAAGCCAGGTGTGCAGCAAGGGCAGCTGCACCCCAAGGCAGGTGAACCTGCAGTGGACGGAAAGTGACATGAGGACAGGCCCAGGCAGAGACCTCAGCACTCAGGGGCACAGTCCTATGCTGCCTGAGTAAGGTGAGCAGAGCAGGTCTGGTGGCAGTGACCAAGCTCAGCCTTAACAGGCTTAATCAGGAAGTCTTCTGTGATGAAGATATGAAAAAGTCAAATGATCAACACCAGTCAGTCTTTAGTTTTGGAAATCTTGGCTCTGTTTTTCTGAGGAGCAGTACATGTATCATTCCCCCCACCCTCCATCTCTGTGTTCCCATTAATGTATTATACATACAGATACTCTTTTGGGGCACTTTTTGTTGTGGAAGAGCTGGATACATTGTGTCATGAATTAAGGGATGCCTAGTTGTTTCCTGACATGAAAATACATCTCAGAGTAAAACATTGTTTATATGGTAATCTCAATAGCGTAGGTGTCTGTATATATTTTGAAGAACTTTTAAAATGTTTGCTTCTGAGATGAATCTGCAGTTTTAAAATCTTCAAGAATTAAGCATGTTATGAAAAGAAAATATAATATACTGACCCTTCCAAATCAACTACTACATCCCTACTGCTTTATTAGTGCAATTCAAATAGCTGTTTGGTTTGTCTCTTGCATGCGTGTACCTCAAAGGGGAAATGCACCAAGAGATCTGTAAGACCTTAGTGTTGCTGCTGCTGTTCTTTTCTATGACTCGAATCCTGTGAATCTTTACACTGTTTTGTCATTAACATTGAAGGAGCTTTTAGTGGCGCTAGTAAGGAAGACTGGAATGCTGCAGTATTTTAAAATAACATGCTGTTACATTTAAGAAATACGCAAGGCTTTGTGCCCATTGAAGAAAAGAAGGTTTCAGTGTCCTTTTATTTTCTGCATCGGTGGGTTTAAGTTACTTTTTTTTTTTTTGCATTTAGAGTTAGTGTTTGTGTAGCTGTTTCCAGCCCTGCAGTTTTCCAATAGCCAAGCTGCCGATTTCATTCTCTTGTGAAGGTTTAAAAATATTTAATGCTAACTTGTGACAATCTGAGATTTTGGGGAAATCTAATATTTCTTTTGTCTAAAGAATATATGCATTATTCTGTGCCAATGTAAGTAAATGTTTTGGTGCCTGCCATGCTATATTAACACTGTTGAGGAGCATGTGTTGATTATATTAAGTGACCCGTTTCTCCAATCAATGCTGTCTGGATTCTATACTGAAAAAAAGAGGTAGTAGCTCATCTGGGCACTGAATTTTTCAGTCAGAGTTGACTAAAAGGGAGGGAGAGAATTCAGAAGGAGAAGAAACAGTCCTCTCCTGTTACCGATCTTTAGTTGCATAAGGAGGTAATGGCTACCCTTCATTCAGTAATGAAGTCAAACTAATCCTCTTGGGTACTAATTTTAAACAAAAACAAACTGCATTTTTCAGTAGTACCGCTAGATGGTGATTTCTCTTGTATCTGGTAGTTATAATGCTTTTCTCCGTCTCCTTCATGTGCCCACACACACAGACACACAGAAAGTCGAGTAATAGTAATTATCAGTACACCATTTTATTAGACTGTAGGTTTTCATCAGATGTATAAAAAGCTTTTTAATGCCTAATATCAAATTTATAACAGCATTCCAGTCTAATAAAAATAATGAAGCTTGAAATGTTGACAGCATGTATCTAGATGTTGGCCTGTAATTCCTTCTGAGCTGATCTGTTGAGGCCCATGTGGGACCTAAATAACACAAAGAAGTAAATTTGCATATTTTACAGCAGGGGGAAAAACAGAATGCAAAAACATGAATAATTAGGAGCACAAGCTTCATGCTATATTAATACTGTTGAAAAGCATGTGTTGATTGTATTCTGAAAGCCAGTAGTGATTTGGTTGAGTGAACTCAGTCAGCATCTCTTATGCAGATTAAAGGAACTGGGTTACAGAACAACTGAAATTCATTGTTTCGCTGTATAAGTAGGTATATTTCTCAAAGGAAATCTGTTTTTTTCCCTAGGTTTTGTACAGTACTGGAAATCTTCCTTTTTTCCTGTTTCATCAAAGTGTGGATTTCTTTTGGCAGAGCATTTTCAATTGCTCATTTACTTACATACCTCCAGATTTTAAAATAGTTATCTCAGCCACAAGTCAGATGTTAGAATTTTTAGCAGTTTAGTATACGTGACCTATTTTTCATTTCATTACATTTCTGTCTTTATGCTTTCTAAGGCCCGAGCCCCAGAAAACGCATTCATGATATGCATTTTATTTTGTTAAAACTTAGATTTGAAAGAAAATGTCTTTCTGTCAATGACTTAAATTTACAGAAATGCCCTTTCTTAAATGTTTCTATGCAGGCAAATTTTGAATCATTGTGTTGGCTTCTACTGATAACAAATGTAGGTTATTTAACCTACTTTTTTTGTGATAAACACTTATTTAAAATGGCATTAAAACAATGCTTTTCTTTATTGATGGTTAAGCTACATACTGTCTTGGCCCCAAAAATGCTAAAGACTTGTTTTGTTCAACTTTTATAGCAGTTTTATTTCTGGAGTGGAAAAAAAAATGTGTAAATATTTGCCAGTGTATTAGAGATGGTCATTTTGGAGCTTTAAGGTAGATCAAAAATGCACAGAACGAAGCATTTTTAGTCAGTCTTTTAAGCACAAGTTTTTAAGTTGCATAACCGAAGGAGGAAAATGGTAAAACGTAGCAATCTCTTTAGAAATTGATGTAAGAGGTTAAAGAGGCATCTGGCAAAAGGTTGTTTTGAGGTCACACATGCATCTGACAGTTTGCTGCCAGCCCTCTGAGAAAATATTGGTTGGAGTTGCATTCCTGTTTTTCGTATTAACTGCCTTCCAAGCTGATGTATAATAGTCACTTTCTATGGGTACCCGTCTCCAAAATGCTCCTGAGAGGTTTCATCCTACTGATTTTAAAGCTGTTGTAAATAGCGATGGAAATAGAATACACTGATGAAGAANCCCGATTTATTTATTTTTCTTAGTCCCCCTTTCCCCCACTAGAAACTTCTCCTCCGGAAAGATCAAGGCATTCCTTGGGCACGATTGTTCTGCAGTGATGTATTTGCATAGACACTGTAGTATTCTTTAACCTTTGTTTACAGTATTCTGACTGTTGTTGACACCTGAGTTCTGACAGCTTTACTCCCATACGTAGTGCCTCAGTCAGTTGGTCTGTAATGCATTCTTAAAGCAAACTGTGGTTGGAATATAAGAAATAAAAGTAATGGCTGCTTCGAATAGCAAAATGTAACGTAAAAGTAGGGATGTTCAAATGCTGGCTGTAAACTTTGTTTCCCAACTTATACTGGTCATTAAATCTCTTCTAGGAGTAAAAAGGTCCTTGCTTTATGATGCAAAGGAAATTGTTGAAGATAGGAAAATCAGACTTGTGCTAAAAAAGCTGTAAGATGAACTTACAGCCAGGGCTAACCGAAAAACAGAGTGGTGGAAAACGTCTTCCAGGAGTCTTAAGTTGCTATCCTGGCAAATGATAAGTTCAGGTCAAAGTCTGTCTTTTAGAAATTTACAGCATAGTTAGAACATCCTTCTTTCCAAATGGAACCCTCGTCATTAATGTCTGTAGTCACTGTCTGTCTGGTGGAAGTCATTCAGCCTGACCCAGGTGTTAATCACTGTTAATTTTCTGTGAAGGAAATGTTATGTCGAGCTGATTTTGCACACGTCCCTCCCTTTGCACTTCAGTGTTATGTCTTCTGCTTTTGCCATAACGCATCTTTGGTGGTTGCCAAACATACAGCGTGGTTTCTGATCACTGCTCCAGCAGCTGAATGATCTTCAGGTTTTTCATGCTGCTTCCCCCCTATAAATTAGGGGTGCACGATGCCAGTTCCGCAGTTATTCTTTCCTTATTTTTATGGTGGATGGGTGACTGTGAACACTTCACTCTTTTCTTTATTTTATTTAATTTTGTCTATGAGAATGAGTACAAACTAGAGAGGGAGCTCAAAGTAGTACTATCAATTGTGAGGGTGTCTTTTGGTTTGCTTTGATGGGGGGGGGGGGGTCTTTGTTTCTTTTTTCTTCTTCCAATTGCCTCCAGATTAATGACCAAGTCTTTAAGCATCTGACTACCATTAAATATGTACAATAAAATCACTTCTTTTTCAGTTGAAAGCAGGCAAACTTCCTTAAAATGATTCAGAGTCCCAGAGCTTTTCCTTGCAGGAGTGGGGGGCAGGGAGAAGATTTGGTCAGTTAGACTGTATCATTCTAAAGCTTACTTTACTGAGACCTGTACAGATATGCAGTTGTTCAGGAGCTCAAGCTCATAGGTTTACTATTTCAGGGTGAGTAAGGGAGAGGAACAACTTAGAACCCATAGGATTAATTTTTATTCTTCTTTCAGTTTTCATGATTTTTTTCCCTTTTTTTTGAGAGGGTGAGAATGGGAATTCAGTTATTTCTTTTTTTTTAAGGGAACCTGCCTGAATTTCTCCTGAATACTTTCAAGTTTAAGTCTTGCAGTGGTGGAACGCTGTGTCTAAGGACGATTTGCTTTGTAAAGGCATCAGCACAGCTACTGTAGAAAGCAGTCAGTATTACATTTTAAAACATGGATATTAAATACACATACCAGTGCACCCTTCATTTGGATGCGGAGCTGGATATAAATTTCGGCTGTATGTACTGGCTATGTACTCATAAAAATTTACTCCTACTTTACTGCTCTGTAAACTAGAGCTGAGAACCAGGAACAAACTGTATGCAGTTTCCAACTTGTGCATTGCATTATACAAAATTAGGGAAGGACGATCCAAGAAATTGAATTCACCATCTCTGAAATCCAGTTCTCAAAATGTTTTGAGCATATTTGCCTAAGATGACCCACTAGCAAAGGAGAAAGCTTGTATTCTTGGTATGCTCTGGAGCTGAATTGTCAGTCAAAGCACTGTATGTCAAGCACATCTGTCTGCTTGATTCAAAACCAAAACCTGAAGTTACAGAATGTTCTTCTTGAAATGCATACTTGTGCTTATTGGAGCATTCATCCAAGAAGTAGGAGACCTCAAAATCTAGTTCTGCATAGGCTTAGCACATCTTCTAGCATCGAAGTGTGAAACAGTCCAGTTGGAAGGACCACTGCTGTTTACTTTGGCTGCATAGTGATTCTACTCCAATAGTGTAAGATATATGAGCTTCTGTTATACTGCATTAATCACTGAACTGCAGTGACCTTGGAGTAAGGAAACTGGAATACTGGCGTCTACTCCCTACCCTGTGTCTGTTGTGCTTTTTGATTTTTGTTTTCTTTAATGGAGATGATTAAAAATAAACATAAGTAGCACAAAGAGATATGCGCTTACTGCCAACTCGTAAGCATTACATCTGATGGTTTAACTTTGTTCCAGGCACCTTTTCCTTTCTGTGTGACTACCAGATCCAGCTTCAAATGGAAGGGAGAAAGGTGTCCCAAGCAAGTGTGAGCATAGCTGACTGGGAGGGCTCTTGTGATGGACAGGAGCTGGAATACCTTCAGGCTGCAGAGCCCAAAGCTCATGTTCTTTGCATCTTGAGTGGACTGGTTAGAAGATGAAGGGGAGAAGGTGGGATTTGCTCTGGTTTCCCATTTTTCTTTTCAAGAAAAGGTGTCCATTGTGTTTGGGGTGTGCTATGTGGGAAGGTAGGAGTTAAGCTGCTTCCCACTCAGGTCTGTGATGCTTGTTTTCATGTGCAGAAGCTACAGCTAATGAATTTAGATCCCTAATGCATTTTGTGGCTTCTGAGACAGCTGCTTTTTTAGATTATTGTTTTGGATATGCCTTTCCAGACAGCATACTCATTCTAATCTTCTTGTTGATAGCAAAATATGTGTACTGTGTGAAGATAATGAGCCGTGGTTTGTTATAATATGCTTTTCATTTTAAATAGTATTAAACTGCAGTCAAATTCTATACTCGCAGATCTTTGCTATTAGACTAAATTAACATTTTAGAAATATTAAGAAAATCTTAGGAGAAAGAAGGGGGAGAACTTTAAGCAAAATAATTGCATATCACCCAGAAGTATGATCCTCAACTTGTCACAGCTGTGAACACATTTATTATCCATCAAAGCTTGGTTAAAATAAGCCTTGCTCTATTGCTGGGAGATGTGTAGCAGGCACTGCTTCCAAGCAGCAGAGTTCCTCTGTGCTCCCTCTGCCACTGGCTCTGTGACCCAACCAGCATGGACCTTCATCCTCTCCAAGGGCACTGGAGCTGGCAACGCTGGCTTGTAAAGAAGGCGGGTCACCTATAGTGTTTAAATAAGAAAATAAAGAAATAAAAGCTGTCTAGCACATTCTGATTCTGTGTTTGTTCTGAAGAAATTATTGAGAACCTCAGAATGTAAAATGTTTAATAAATATTATTCCTCTACATATTGCTTTTTGAAACTTGGAGCACACAGTACTGCTGTGGAAGTTGTTTTTAAATAGAATCAGGCTTCCTTCCATTAATAAAGACCTTCACTGTGCCTGCCAGATATTCTCTTGGTACTTTTTACTGGCTAAGCAACACAAGCTCACATTAAGCAGCAGGTACATTAAGTACAAATATCTTTCAGCTCCCCATCTTATGCATTTACCTTCCTAGCAGCTACTCTTGAAAAAGAAAGACTTCCCTTTCTAGCCTCTAGATTTGGTGAATCAACTCAAAGCTAAAGATGTTCTCTCTGTTCTTTTGTGTTCTGATTTCAGAAGGTGTGGTATGTGTTAAGTATTGTCTGCTATATCTTTCTTCTCCCGTGCCCTCCTTTGGTTCCAGTGGAACTTTTGAACCCTCTGCTCCCTGTGGGTTTATATTTTTCTAAGTCATCAGCACATTCCTGGCAGCATAAGACATCTGTTTGCTTATGTTCTGTACCTAAAGTCAATGAACTTAATGAGCAGAGAATGAATTATGAAGTTAAGACCTTTCTGGTGAGAATGTGTCCCAGCATTTTTGATCTAGGCTCTGAAGATCAAGCTTAAAGTGAGATATAAAGAACATGCTTTTAGGTCCTCTTACTTTAAAACTTCTCTTTCCCCTCTACTGCTGATGGCTTTCCTCAGATATAGTCTCTATTATCTTTGCCAAATGGAGAGCAACCCACAATTAATTATGTTGTCTGTCTGTGTGACTTAAAACAGCGTAAGTACTCGTATGTGATGTTTGGAGCATTAAGGGCCAGTGTGTCAATCTAATGTGTCAGGCAGGAGTCCTGTGTCTTCTGCCCCTTTTGAAAGAACTGAGCCATGCACTGTACCAATATGCTGCAAGCAGATGATAGCTGGTGTACTGTTGAGTTGTTGTTTTACTCTTATTTTTACTCTGAGTATGTCTCAGATAGTTTTTGTTGCTGTTAAGCCACTCAGAAGAACAGAACTGGTGTTGAAATAAACAGAAAGATTGTTTTTTAAGAGAGTGTATTCTTCAAGGTAATTAAACAGATCAATATAATACAAAGTGCACCCAGAAATAATCTGCAAGCCAGAATAGACAGTGACGTGGATCTTGTTCGTCTTTCTTCCCTCCACAACACCCAGCACTTCTAACTGGGATGCTGTATTCTGAATTATAAATTGAATCACCTGTAGGAGATCTAGTAGTGTAGTACAACAGGCAAGTATTCAGAATAAGTAACGTGACTCTCAGTGCTTTAGAAACATGATAAATGCTAGTCAAGCAGAGGCAGAAATGCCCCAAAGTGCCAGTTGTTTAAATCCTGTCTACTTCTACGTATTTCTAGCTTCTGATGTATTTATTATAGATGCCTAAAAGAGTCTTAGATTTTATACTTGAAGACAAAAACCTATCCAAAGGACAGTATATGACCTTAAATACCTGAAGGGAGGTTGTAGTGAGCTGGGGGTCAGCCTCTTCTCTCGTGTGACTAGTGATAGGACTAGAGGGAATGGCTTCAAGCTGCGCCAGGGAAGGTTCAGGCTGGACGTTAGGAAATACTACTACTCTGAAAGGGTGGTCAGGCACTGGAATGGGCTGCCCAGAGAGGTGGTGGAGTCACCGACCCTAGTGGTGTTCAAAGAATGTTTGGATGTTGTGTTGAGGGACATGGTTTAGCGAGAACCATTGGTGATGGGTGAATGGTTGGACTGGATGATCCCATGGGTCTTTTCCAACCTTAGTGATTCTATGATTCTATGGTATATATATAAATTACACTTCTTACATTCTACTGGCATACTAGGTAATACAAAATCATTTTCCTTCTTAAATGGAGTCATGTGTTGATATCTTATTTGTACTTACTGTGCGCCCCAAAGCTAAGCATGATGGACTTTTCTCTGAGAGATTTGTTATGAAGCTTAGGTACAGTTTGTAGATTTCCTTGAAATGTTAAAGGTGTGCATGTTGAGAATCGTGTCTGTGGCCTTCTCACTTTTCCAAGTTGGCTTTATATGCAATTATTTTATTTGGTAGAGCTCTTGAGGTTCTCAGTGGTGACAACAATCCGCAATACAGTCATGGTTGAAACATTTGGATGTTCTGGATCTTTATGTTAATTTTAACATAGATGTATTGAATAACTATAGCCTGAGTAAATGCAATTTGAGTAAACAGCATTCTGGATGGGAGAGATTTTGTTATGTTTAGTTTATAGTAAACTGTCTGTCTGGTTATGGGTTTTTTTTCTCTAAATTCTGGCTGTATTTTAGCATGGGAGGGATAATTCTTGCCTTTATTTTCCTGTTTTATAAAATTCAGAGGAAATACTACACTGTGGAATTGATTCTTATGGAACATTACTCGAATTTTGCTGCATGTGTACCACCTGCTTCTCAACAAAATATTTCTAGCAAGCCATATGTATATGATTTTCAGTTGCCAAACTGAGTTTAATGAACTATTTTCATAACAGCGAATTGAAGAAATAGTCTAAATTAAAATATGCATATGCACCGGAGATGGATTCAGTACAGTATTAAAAGCTGAAAAGACTCAAAGGTAAATTCAAAAGTAATGAAGTAAAATACAGTTCCACAGTTCAGACTTCTGTGAGATCTTCCAGGGGAGATCCTCAAACAGTCAAATAATTTGTAAGCAGCGGAGTGAAAGACTGAAAAAGATGAAATATCTGGTCCAATGTCACAACACCATTTCTTTCTAGTGTTCACAATAGGCATACTAGTATGTGGTGAGGTGTGTTAGTATCTTCCATGATCATGCCTTCTTGACAAAGGGGAATGTCAGAATGTTAAATATTGTATGTGATGGAACCACTGGAATTGAATTCTTTGTAAATGCTTTGGAACATGAGAAGAAATGTGAAAGGGACCAAGCATGGCTTTAATTTACTCTTGAACTAACCAAGTTCAGGTGGCCTGTCACTAGGTTTGTTTGTCCATGTAAATTAGAATGCCCTTTTGACCCTAAAGCTAACAAATTTTAAAATGAATAGGTAGACAGGCAAAAAAAGCATAACTTACCAAAGACATGATGCAAACTATTACCTATCCCTGTTCAGAATTTGGCTTCTGTTGTTCAGAAGACTTAAATCTTAGAGAAGCCAATAGCTGTTGGCTGGATTCCAGACATTTGGGGGAAACGATGTGTTATACAAACTCTGCTTTACATCTTCTTTTAATTAAAAAATACAAAACAACTTCATTCTGCCAACAATTTATTTTGTATCTAAGTGCTTTCACTGAAATAAATTCTTTACCAATGTTAAAATTTAACTCTTAAGAAAATGAGTGTAATCGTTAGTAGTTTTTATATGTGAATATCTTCCACAGAAATATGTGATTATCCATACAAATTGTTAACTTGCAAAACTTGGTCACAGTAAAGTTTTCTTTCCCAGTGTAAACTGAAAGCAATATTAAGTTTACATACTAGTATGATTCAGTACTATTTTCTGCATTAGATGTAAGTTGAAAGTTGATGCCATCTATTTTGTACGCAGCTGTCTGCATTTTCAATATAGGAGGAAATGCCATCAGTTCAGCGTGACTGGATTACTATAAATAGTTCTAGAAAATACCTTCATTTCCTTTTCACGTTTGTGTCTTATGCCTTACTCTTTAAAAATCAGTGTGATGTAATGAAAGCCGAGTGTTACATATTTATTTAAAAAAAATGAAGTTATGACACTGAGTGGTGCCTGTATTTGAGAAAAATACATAGCAGGCATTACTTTCCTCTTTATTTTCATGGAAACGACAACAGATACAAAGAGCACAACACTATTTGACCGAGCAAATTCTCAGCTACGAAACACTCTTTTTCAACACAGTCACCGCCATTAGCTGTGCATTTTTGCCAGCAATGAACAAGAGCCTGCATGCTGCACTCATGAACATCTGCACCAGCAGAAGTCACCCACTCTTGCTGTCTCCACTGCTGAAACGCACCACCCACCGCCTCACTGTGCTCACATCCACCGCTGGGGCTCCATCAACATTCAGCAAGCGTTGATGAATGCCAGTGGGTGCCATTTTTTCCACATGAAGAAATTCAATTCCACACCTTTGCTTCGTACGCCTGTCAGACGCCATTTTGTCAGACTGCCCCTCTGCTGCCATCTGTCGCAGCCTTACTGCCATACCACTGACGTCTGCCTCTGATGTCATGGACCAACAGAATAAAATAGGAGGCGTTACTTTCAGAGCAGTCCTTGTGGTACCAAAATAAAGTATATCTTATCCAAAAGAACTGGGCGTGTTTTGCTCATTGGTTTTTAAGGAGGAAAATAATTTACCACGGATCAGTCACAAAGGAATGCGATATATTCTTGGGCTAAAAACATAAGTGATTTTGGGAACTAAATAGTACATTTCTTTGTTGATCGGAAAAACTATACATTTCATATTTGTTTTTATTTCCAGTGAAAGCTAATTAGATATAAATTAAAAAAAAAAAACAACAAAACTTTTGCAGTATTTCTATCTTAATATTCATTTCTAAGTGGAAAAGCTGAAATTCTAAATAGAACAGTTATACTTTCTAAATGTATCATCATCTAGTAAATCATTTGCTTGCCTGCTTTTATCTAGGTATGAAAATTATGTATTTTGTCAGTCATGCAAGTGCAGTCTACAGTAATAAGCAATGCATAATGACTCTGAAAGGAAGAACCCGTTTCACAATAGCTGGTAGCTGCATTACGAGCAAAACTGATAAAGCCTGGTCTTCTCTGGCTTTGTTCCTCACTAGCCTTAGCTCATTTCTCTCTTTTTTTTCTTTTTTCTTGCTTCGGCCCTTTAATTCCCCCTTCAGATCGCTCCTTTAAATTTGGTCTTACAGCTTGTTGAGAGGTGTCAAGCTGGGGATGGGCTAGTCTGAAGTCATGCAGCCACCAATGCAGCTCAGGAGCTGCTCTCAGATAAGCCCTGCAAAGTGCTTGGCTTTGGGCTGCTGGTGGGCAACAGCAGCTTGAAAGGCTGCTTCAATCATGTAACTCTTCCTTGTGTTGAGCTGGGTTAGCAGCTTTATTCTTGAGACTTCCCTGAAGCTTAATTGGTACAGCGATCATAAAATTATTAACGAGTAACAAAGAAAAACACACAAGCCACACAGCTGTGAAAACCTGTGTTTTTTGTACCTGTGAAAGGGTATTGTTATTCTAAACTAACTTTTTCTTTTAGGAGTAGTTTTCGACTCGCCAAAACCTTTTCATTCGTTGTAGCCTTTACATAAAGCTTTATTAAAACATAAAAATCTTAGATTTTCATGCTGAGCTTATGTTATTTTTCTTTTAAATTTGGGTGGTTCAGCAGGGTACTCTTTTGTTGCTATAACAGCATTGCGTATATCAGTTGGTAGACTTGGTAGATCTGTTTTTTATGCTTATAAAATCTCCAGTAGCTGTAGCTAAGCTTATCTTACAAGCACAATTGAAGTCTTGTTACAGTGCACTGATACCACCTCTTTTGTATTGGTTCAGTATATTTGGAGGGGGGGTTGTGATTTTTTTTTTTTTTTTAAACAAAAGCTTTGCAGTCCTTAAAAACATCTTATCAGGTGAATTCATAATCTGTCTGTGGTGAGTTGACGTGTTTGAGTAGGAACAACTTGAGGCCACCTGTCTGAGAGCAGCCATGAGCCAGAAGATGACTTGAGTGTATGGTAAGCCAATGATGTTTCATAGATGTTTCATTCAGAAGAAGGAAGTTGCTTGCTTTTGCAAATCTCTGTGCTAGGTGCCTGGATGGTTTGAGATCTCCAATTGAGTCTTTCCCAAGAGAAAATATAAGTATACAAGAGAAACATGTAAAAAAAGTATCGGCTATGAGAAGTCTTATGAAAGGAGCAGAATGTCACTGCCCGTTTCTGAGAACACACGTTGCTACCTGGAATTGTAGTGAAGGTTACTGAGAATAGGTGGATAAAGCAATAGAGGGGCCTACAGGAAAGCTGGGGAGGGACTTTTTATAAGGGCAAGTAGTGACAGGACGAGGAGAAATGGTTTTAAGCTGGAAGAGGGTAGATTTAGACTAGATATTAGGAAGAAGTTCTTTACTGTGAGGGTGGTGAGACACTGGAACAGGTTGCCCTGAGAGGTTGTGGATGCCCCTCCCTTGAAGAATTCAAGGCCAGGCTGGATGGGGCTGTGAGCAACCTGTTCTATAGCAGGGGATTGAAACTAGATGATCTTAAAGGTCCCTTCCAACCCAAGCCATTCTATCATTCTATGATACATAATAGAAAAAAAGCAGACACTTCTATTGTTTGATAGCTTCAGAGCCACCTAACTAAAAGACAAACATCCAAAGCAAGCAGATCTTTAAATAGATTGATGTTGATGAAAATACTGACATAATGTTTGCATGTCTGTGGATGCATCTGTGAGGCCATTACAAATTTGATGTTCAAGCTGGTGATTTTCAGGATGTTTTCAGCTGAAGTGTATGGTACTTACTGGTATGCTAGAAGTGCTTACTACAACACGTTAATACATTTGAAAAAACACGTTTTTTAAATCAGAACTTTCTCACAAATTGCGTGAAAGCAGGCTTCTTCACAGGAATTAAGTACATGTGCTGTGTCCCACAGTGAATTCAGATTGAAGAAGGTTGGAAAACTTATTCCGGTTCTAGTATTAAAGACAGCTGATTGTCAGCAGGCTCGGGTGAAGTTAGAACCTTTTGACAGGCTGCAAAAAAAATCTGTAAATCTCCAGGAAAAATGAAGTCATCTGTATTTCTGCTCTTCATATACAGACTTCCATTTTTCTTTTTCCTCCATGTTTACCAGGTTAGCTTTCACTAAGAATTGCAAAGGCTTGATATGATTAATGGCAGCTGGTAGAAAGTTAAACAGTTTTGTATACTTGACACATTGAGATAAGGTGTTTAATATTGCCTACAGATAGTGACTTCAAATTTATTTTTAATAAAATGTAAGTACTTAGGAATTCACAAGTGCTGACTAGAGAGAGCAGTTGTCACCTTGAAAGTTTGCAGTGGCAAGTCTTAGCTTGTGCTAACTCAGGCTGGGGATATCTACTGTCTGCTCACTATGGTGACTTGTGAGAATAACACAGTGTAGTTGGTAAACCTGGTTTGATATTGAAGGAGTTAATCCATCTACATTGTCTACATTGCTTTTAAGCCCTTCTAGTAAGTAAACATCACTTAATTTGGGGGGCCTTAAAAATACAGAATAGAAGCAAGAAGCACTTTCTGCTGTAAGTTCAAATGTGATGGTAGTTGAGTCTTGCTCTCAAGTGTGCCACCCACACTTTGAAAGTAGATTTTTGGAAATAGCTGAGTAAGGGCAGAGGAAATGCAAAAACTATTACCCATTGTCTGAAATCTTCATATTATTAGTAGATTCAAAGCAAGAAGAACCTAGATAAAGCCCTGGATGTATTATGTAAAAAGATGGATAAGTTGAATCTCATTTTTCCATACATGAGAATTCAAAAAAGAAAAATCATTTCTTACTTTGCTGCCTTCCAAAGATTTTAATTCTAGCATTTAGCCACGTTCTCTTTCAGCTCCTTCACCTGAGGGAATTCAGGGAGTATGGAGGAAAAGCAATACAAGGAGATGTTCTGTATAAAAGCGAGGGAGCTGCAAAAATTCATGAGATTGATTGTCTTGAGTAGAATCTAGAAATTGAGTGTAGGTCTGGTACAGACAGCTTCTGTTGGCTCTGATGACAAAAGCTTAATACTATTATCAGCTGAGGAAGATGGATCGACTTTTCCTTCACTGTCCTTACCTGCTTCAGTTGATGACTATCCTGTAGCATTTGCACAATATTAGAAGCACAGTATTTTGGCATCTTTCAGAGAATATACGAGTAAGTCTATTAGGAATTCTGGTTCTGTTTACTCTCCTGTGTTATCAATCCAGATCTCATATGTCTACTCTAATTGTGGACATTATTTTATATCCTGTTCAAATCAATCCCGACCATATGTGAACTCAGTCTTCCAGTGCCACAGCAGGTAAGTTTGAAGAAATCTATGTACTTGTTAAAATAATTGTTCTGCATGTTCAGCACACGCATGGGTTCCAGAAAAAGAGAGCTACCCCATTCCTCTTGGAAACATGCTGACCATGCTGATGTCTCAGAACCTGCATACTTCCGATGGTCTTGTTGGTTTTGCCAGTTGGTGAATTGAGGGCGAAGATTTTGTAATAACTGGAAGATGGGTGGAGTTAGGTCAATTCTAGAGGACTTCTCCTCTAGAAGAGGACTTCCCTAGTGGAGCAGATCCCCTTCTCTGTACGTAGTCCACCAGGGGGAGATGAACACCAAAATTTGCAGGTTTGGCTAGGCCAGCCCCTTTACATCTTGAGTACAACACCTTGTTGCCACTCATACCTGTCAGAACCAAGATGTGAAGCTGTGGGTTGTTCCTGAGAAGCAAAGAGCAAGGCCATGGCTGCATTTTTCAGCTTTTTATTGCTATACATTTGGCCTAGTAAAATCTTGTAGGAGAGAGAATAACAGTGATACCGCTGTGGATTTTCTTAAGTGTTTCTTTCTGAATGGCCTGTGGCTTTTGCAGTCAATTTAACTTACCTCTCGGTTATCTATGTGGGAAGTCCAAATAGATTCGAGATCATTTTGGAAGCAGGTTTTCTGTACATGAGACTTCCGTGCTTATTAAAATGCAACAGTACTGGAACTGTGCTTGAGCTGCTGCCCTGCTGAGAGCAAGGTTTGGATTACCTTGGCACAGTGACACAGCAGTGGAGCTACCTGGTCCAAGCAGGGGTTGCCTTGACTCCTGTCTGTGTAGAAAGGTTTGCAAAGGAGCTTGTCTGGCAGCACGTAGCTATCTCGGCACATCCTCAGACTCAAGGGCAAATGTGTAACTCATTTGTGTCTGGAAACCAGGTGGTTTCAAAGACTTTTGAGATGACGGGGTTCTTCGGGTTCATAAGATCAGTAGAACTTAAAAAACCTTGATATATGACTAGTAACTGCTGCAAAATTTGTACTGTACCTTACTTTACAGTGTCAGTCCAGTAAGATATAACACAGGGAGGCTGTATTTGAACTGCAGGTCACATGTCTTACAATCATTTGAGCATGTTCAAAGAAAGGAACGCATATTAAATGCCTTTTTTGGACATCAAACTCCCAATCCAAACCTGCTGGTTTAGTAACATGGTCACTTAAATCTCTTGTCAACCATTATCATATTCCCAGTAGAGATTATTTTTAGTGAAGCATTTTGATTGAAATTGGGAGCTTTCCTTAATGCTTAGTATTTAACTCAAACAATTATAAGTTTGTCATCCTTAAAAAGCATATGCTGTGATAGACTTTCTTCCTTGAGTTATGTGTCTAAGTCCCACTTTAGAAAATGAAGCAGAGTTGTGTTTTTTTAATTGGTTTTATATTGCAGCTTATCACTGATGAGTGATCAGAGACAGATGATTTGATTTTTAGAACATACCATCTCCTTTCCTATTTATACATAAACAGAAGATATGGAAAAGAAAATAGATATGTGTAGATTCTACCTAGTTGTAGATCTTCATTGACAGATCTTGTATGTTATCAAGGCACCCTGTAGCATCTTACATAGCAGGGTATCTGAATATCTTTTCCCATTCTTCATATTATGCTTACTTGGAATTTACTGTTCTTGTAGTAATGGCATCTACAGTTCTGGCCCACTCTTCAGATAAAGAGATTGTCCAGAGGAGGATGGAAACAAACATTTGAGGATCTGGGGACTTGCCAGTAAAATGATTTGTTGACTTCTTGAGGAAATTTTTAACACCTCTTCAACCAAATGAAAAAGAAAGTCGCTGATTTTTACAGCTGAATATACTGAATATGAATACTTTCTTGATTGAGAGAATTCAAAAAGACCTGCTGTGTGATTCTGATAGCAACATACGACCGCTTAATTTTTACAGATGTGTGTATATTGTTCAAAACCTGAGCTGAATGGGGATGCTTAGGAGTATTTGTTTAGCCATAGGTGCTCTCACATTCTGTGAGAGATTTATTTTCACGCTGTTAACGTTAAGACCACTGTCAGTTCCATTTTATCGTGGTCTGAAAGTGTTTCATATTAGTAGCTGACACACACACAAAAAAGTTGGAGGGATGGCAATTTTTTGTCCCCCATTGTATTTAATAAAACACAGCAAGATTAACCAGGTTGGCAGAGCTGGATATTAGAAGTCTTATGAGAAGTTTTCCATTAACTAGGAAGTCCTGTAGATGTCAACTTAAAAGGTAAAATAGGTAAAGTTGTGTAAAGCATGTCATAAATTGTTGTCAGATATATTTACATTTGATTTTTGCCATGGTATTTCTGGCCAGCTGCTGATTTTAGGAGAGCTCCTTAAATTGCAGATGTGGAATATTTTGAATGACTCGCTTTTGGTTTTGATTTTTTTCTTTGTTTGCTCACGAAATATCAGAACTCTGCTGTAGTGAAAGGTTGTACTGTTGATCTGTAATAGTTCAATCTAAATGTTTACTAAAGAGCTTGTCTGATTCTTTTCTATTTGTTTGACTTTAAGGACTGCATTTACCAACTTGGAAGGTATGGGGAAATCCATACTTTTACCACCGATTGTTTTCCTTTTAGAAAACAATCCTGATTTGTGAGTGTAGGTGGTTTCATTTTTGTTTGTTTGTTTTAATTGTAAATTTGTATGGTGAACTGGGTTAATTTCCTACTACATCCTGTGATAAGCATGGCTAGCTAGCAAAGAACCTCATCTATGATCTTTCTTTCACTTTCGTGCTCAGCTGGTCCCAAATAATGTATTAAAAATAAATGGACTTCACCGAGATCTCTGGTTGTATTCGGTAAGTCATTGTAGCGTTACTACAAGGATTAAGATCTCTTTTGGCTTTTAATCATACATCCATGCAGTGTACTCTTGAAAACAATTATTATAATATTGAAAATTCTGATTTCTGTCTTATCAATTTATTGAAGTTTAAATCTCTGCATGATATTAAACTTCGAAGCTGTCTGTTGTCTGTATAAATCAGGACTCAACTGGAGTGCTTTTTGTGCAGTAAAGGCTCAACACCTACACTGGTAATAACACAAGTGGTTTTGGTGACTTCGTACAGATTTTGTACTGCAGTAAACAGAATGAAGTGTGCCAATTAAAGACACTTCTGGTGCTTTATGAGAAGACATCTAGAATCTAGGCTTCAGCTAATTAATTTCAAATAAAGCAAACAACATGCTGGAGCGGAGAATAATTTGTTCCTTCACTCACGCTTGTGAGAAACCCATCATTCAATTACCACATGAAATAGGAATACTAAGAAAAGCCCCAAGCTCACCTGTCATAAAACCTGTGGATTTTAAAGTAAGATTTTCCTTAAAATTGAAAAAAGCTGATTTTATTTGACACCTACAGGGCATACAGCTTTAATTGATCAATATAAAACTTTGGCCTTCACAGAGCCCTGTTCAAAGAACACACCACTAAGTGCATGGCAGTTCAGAGCAATTACTTGTGGTACTGTCACTGCTTACTAACCTAAAGAAGCCATGCACATACTGACACCAAAATATATTTCAGTCTTCAGCAGACATAATATTAAAAATTATGTTGTAGTTTGTCAGTAATTAAATCTCACTTTGACGTGCACAGGTAGTTTAAAAATCTGTAACCAGTTCAATTTTCAGACGAAATGCAAGCATCAAAGGAAGGAAAGTAGAGAATGAGAAAGAAAAATAACCTCCACTTTCCTGCATAAACATTGTTCTCATAGAGCATTGCTCAAGTAATCTTCGTATTTATCAAACATTTATGTAATAGATATATATGTCCAGTTGGTAAGAGCTTTTTCTTTTTTTTGTAGCTTCATTTAATGCACTATCACCATCCACAGAACTCAAATGTAGTAAGTGACTCTCAGCAGCAGATCAACTGAATTATAGTTTAATGCAGTAGTGTTGGGTATGGTGGAGGAGTGATTACACTGTGCCTGAATACTCCTGCTGGCTAGTCATTAGAGGAACAGACATCGGATTATGTTCTGAGAATCTTATTCTGAAGTCCTTGCTGAAACAAAGCTCTTTTTTCTACTTCTTTTTCTTTTCTTTTTCTTTTTTTTTTTTTTTGACAATCTTATTGTGTTGGTACAGAGGCTATAGCTTGAGAAGAAACAGTCCATTAGGGCAAAATACAAGGTGCTAAACTAGCTTAATTTCTCTATTGGACATGGATGTGTTAAAGGCTAAAGCCAGACAATTTTCACTTCAGGGATGCAATAAAAAAGGTTACACCTAGCTTCCAGAATATTACAGCTGCAATTATTTATTCTTTTTTTCATCCCATCCCATTAGTCTTTGTAATAAAATCATAGAATCATAGAATGGCCTGGATTGAAAAGGACCACAATGATCACCTAGTTTCAACCCCCCTGCTGTGTGCAGGGTCTCCAGCCACTAGACCGGGCTGCCCAGAGCCACATCCAGCCTGGCCTTGAATGCCTCCAGGGATGGGGCATCCACAACCTCCTTGGGCAACCTGTTCCAGTGCGTCACCACTCTCTGAGTGAAAAACGTCCTCCTAATATCTAACCTAAACCTCTCCTGTCTCAGTTTAAAACCATGTTTCAGTTCTTATTTAAACAATACCAGTGTATGGTGGTAATTCCTGTTTGGTAATAGCTTAGTTTTGTCTAGTAGCTAACTTCATTATGCTATGTTATGAAAGGTGGGTACATACCACAAAAAGGCCCTGTCCCAAGCCTTTGTCATCTGAAAGATAGATGAGTTGCATAAATAAAGAAAAGTGTGAACTTTTTTTGTTGTTGTTTGCTTGCTTGATTTTTCAGAAATAAAGTTGTGGTGGCTGTTGCCAAGTGGCAATTTGGTGTACATGTTCCAGGGAGCAGAATTTTGGGAACTGTCTTGAAAACTCTTATGAATTTTGTTTTATAGTTTTTCCCACTCGTGGCAGATGGCATCAGGAAGTTCATCACAGAGAAACCAGATGATGTTATCTTCATGAACAAATTTGAAAAGAAAAATAGCAGCAACAGAGATGGTGAGGGCTTATTCAAAGTAAAGAACTAATGCGGAAGGGGCAGCACTGAGGTGTAGTGAGAAAAGGAGTTCAGAATGACTTTGGCATTAGCCATTGAGTTATCTAGAGCAAATCGTCATGGTCTTAGCTGAAATGATGTTCAAGCCACGCACACAGACAGCTTGTAGGGATCAGTGACAGCTGAAAATTTTTGTGCGTTACATGGAGACTTTCTGATTACAGAATTAGTGTATTAACTGATGTAGTGGTCACCAAGCAGGTAACTTTACCACAGAAGGAGGTCAGCTTAATGTCCTGTGACATGGCGTGAGACGATATGCGAAGCTTGGGCCAGATGGTGTCAGTTATGGTACTGAGAACCGAACTCTGGAAATGCAGAAGTTAAGGCTTGATTACACTGTGTTAACTGTTTGTCCGTACACGTCACAGTAACGGCTCTAATTAATGGCAGCAGGCTGTTTTAAAATAGAAATATTTAAGATCTAGCTTTATGTCGCTTTCTGTCCTTAAAAATTATCTTTGCCTTATGTTATGGGCTATTTGCTCTAATGTCTTTGGACTTAAAATTGAAGACATTTAATTGAATTTACTTTGTGTTTCAAAAACAGATTAGTCTTTGAATTTTTACTTCAGATTTTCTCTCACTAAACTGCAGTGTATGAAAACATACTTACATGTATTGAAAGCTTCTGTATTTCTGCTTCAGAAAGGAAATGTTGAACAGTTGTAACTCTGAGGCAACCTGATCTCTCTGCAACTGGCATAGAGTTTGTCTTTCAGAATTATTTCCTATTCATTTAGGTTTTATTTTGCTTACTTTATAGGCTTGTTTGGTAGAAGACCTTTAGGCAGGACAACTGTCACACGCAGAGGTAATATTTTCTATTAACCATTAATCTTTACAGAAAACTAGAGCAGCTTTTTGGAGAGATGAGCTCTTCCTCAGGTGTGGAAATAAAAGCTGCTGCTCCTCAGCCAGATAGGAGCTGAGACAGCATCTCAAAATGTAGGTAAATTGAACCATTCTGGGACAAAAAAAAAAAGATGGTTGATGTTTTTAAAGGAGAGATGTGGTGGGAGGAGAGATGACAGGGATTCATTTTCTTGTAGGGAGCAGGTAGGCATTTGTAATTGCTGTAAAACAAAGGTTTTTCCTGAAGCCATGGTTTTTAATGTCTATCAGATAAAATAACAGATACCTCTTAGGAACAATGTGCAAATCCATAGTCAGCTCCAAATAATAATTTAGCACTTGTCACTCATTTTCTGCTTCCAGTTTTAGTATCAAAGGGCTTCTGTGACCCAAAGCCTAATATTTCTGCCTGCTCTAGGTGTCTACCCTACCTTTGCATGTAGACTTTGTCTTTCTCGAGTTCTTAGACCTTTATAACTACAACTAACCACTGCTGCAATTATTTTTAAGAGTTGCTTGTTATTTGTCCATACTCTAACAGAGATTTATTATATTCTGGTAGCTACCAAAATTTTTTGTCCTCTGTACTTCAGTGAGCCTTTAGGCCTACTTATTCAGCCTTTTTTCCCATGCTAAAATTGAGAAAACAAACCAGAAAATCCTGATCTAAGAGATATACTGTGATAATCAAAGATATGTCTTAGATAAGACTTTATATAATTATAGACCTTTATTACAGCATTGAAGCAGTTTTTTCATCTAGTCAAAATCTTTGCTGATTCTTGGTCTAACCTTCAAAAAGGAAAAGATGTATCTGTTGCCTTTCCTCCTCAGTCTGGACTGTCCATCCCTTTTAACGTTTTTCTTCTAGAATCTTGTTAAGAAGCTAATTTTAAGTGACACTTTTGACTGAAAACCAGAACAATTTCTCTTTTATGACTTGATCTTTTAGCAGTTATGTATATTAGCACTTTTATTTTGAATTCATATGTGTTGATTGTTGTAAAAATAGTGGAAAGATCCTGTAGATTTTTGGCAAACTACTGCTACTTGTCTGTGTAGCATGCATAGTAATACTAAGAGGTCGTCTTGGCTATTTTACCCTTCACTCTTTCTTGACCAGCCATTTTATGGTTGCCGTAATCTACTGTTTGAGTTCTCCAACAGGCTAGGCTTGTTTTTTTAGCAAGGTCAGCAGACATTACTACCACAGAGATAGATCCATTATATAATCACTGGGACCATTGCAAAATATGCATTTAAAAATGGCAAGTTGAGCTTATTTGAAGTGGCAGCCCAATTTAACTTTTCTTGCAGTCACGCTGAATGCAGCACTTGTATTTGTCCATTGTTTCCAAGGCAATTATTAGCATACGTTTAAAAAGCAATCAGATCTGGTCTGTTAGGTCAAGATAATATGAACATAAATGCACGTTCTTACAAATAAGCTTCCCTAAAATATAAAGTAGAAAAACAAATGTAGTGTGAAATGTTATGTAAAACACAGGCATGGCGTAATTAGCAAAGGACAGTAGAAATGCTGTTTGTTAGGACTTGAATAGTAACAGTCAATTAATTTCTCACAACGGGAAACAGCAAAGCATTTAACAAAGAAACATCATCTGTCTCTGCAGCATAAAGGCTATACAAAGAATCACAAAACTGAGACAGTTAATAGATCAGAAGTCATGAAGTTAAACTAAAAAAAAGGAGCTGTGAGGAGGAGACTGATCATATTTTTTTGCAAGGAAATCTGAATGTTCTAATAATTGATAGATTAAAACAACAACAAAACAGATGAGTGGTGCTGTTTTGTATAAAATCAGTGCATACCTAGCTGTGTGTGTGTTGTGGTAAATAGCATGGGCAGTGTAACTGTAGGCTTGATGATCTAGCTACAGCTATCCTTATTCAAACTAACTACAGAAATCTCAAACTATCAGTTCAAAGTTGGCAAGTAAGGATATGATTAATGTTTCTTCCCTTCCTTTTCCTCCGTGCCAGAATAATGGCAATGATCTAAGTTGGATAAACAGGGAAGCAAAGAAGCATTGTTGTGTTACATTCAGAGAGAAAGCAGTTATAAACAAATCAAGAGCTCTTGTAACAGAGTCAAATCTTGCTATAAAACATTTTGTGTTTCTGCTTCAATACCTTGAATTGCCCCCCAGATAGTTTTGGTAGCCATATAAACTCACTGGGCTCTAATTTAGGTACCTTCATTGAATTCTTTATATTGCATCATATAGTTATCTGTATCAAGCTTGTTTGCAGCATATGGGTAGTAGCACTTTTTTTATAGTAGACTTGATCTTTCATCGCTAAAGCTAACTGCTTTTCATAGGACCAGTATCAAACCCCATGAGAGGATACAAAGGTATTTTAAGGGAAACACAATTAAGGGAAGCAGTAACATTATGTGGAAGAGCTCTGTTATCTGGAATTTCTGGCTTCTCTGCAGCTTTTCCAAGCATCACATGTCAAGGCTTTTGGGAAAGGTGCACATTTCCATTTAGTCCCCAAATCACATGGCAATTTTTTTGTACTGGAGTTGCTTTCAGGAAGACTAATGCCAAATAGGTGTTCAGTAGAGTTTTGATAGATATGCTAAGTTTTCTAATGATACCAGGGAGTTTGATGCTGCTGCTCTTTACTCTGTTTAATTGGTGATTTAAAGTTTTATATTACAAAGCATACATTACTGGGTGGTACTCTTTTAGTTATTTGAGGAGGAAAAAAAGAAAAACAAATCCTTCCTCTTTCCTCAGCCACCATAAAAAATTAAAAGGAAGGAAATAACGGGCCTGATTTAAAATAGAGAGATGCAAATGTAATTCTGATGTAAATCAACTCCAGAAACCGTGGACAGAGAGGGAACAGACTGGGGGGAAAACAACTCGGTCTGCATCGTCTCTTTTACCTGGAAGGGAATCCTGCCCACAAGAATACGAGCTTGTTGGAAATTAGGCACAAAAAGGAGTCAAATAAATATGTCTGAGTTGCAGAGATTTGGGGTGTATTTTGTATCTGTTTCTGAGCCAGTGCAGCCGCAGTAGGTAGTCTTTTGTCAGGGCAGTGCTCTGGCCCGATAAGCATAGCACAACACACTGCCATCAGGTAAGAGCATGCCAACCTTGTCCGGAAGTTAATGTTTAACTTCACTGTTTTGTCTCTGGTTTGCATACTTATAACTGGTTTTGTTTTTTTATTCCTTTTGCAATGTTTTAAGACCTTTGTCCCACTGTGGAGGTAATTTAAGTGAAATTCTGGGGAACAGTGGCAACATCCTGGGAACTGTGGATGTCCTAAAATAGTTGTTTGAAAATGTACTGATATCCTGAGGAATTACAGAGTCAAAAGCAAATGAAATTTAGGGTATGCACAACATAGCATTTTGAACTAAATCCCAGGCTGCAACTTTTAAGTAGACATTTAGATTCCATCGGACAAGCATAAGGTGATTTTTTTTTAAATCAGCCTAGTTCGTTTTCAGTAGAGCTATAATAGTGTTTTTTTCTGTGGGGGTTCTGCTCTGCCATTGTAACTAAAAAACGCCAGCAGCTTCTGCTGTAAAGATTTTTTTAAAAGAAATATCCTAATTCTGGATAATTTCAAAGCAAGGTGAAGAATTTGAAAACAGTACCTGGCCCTGGAGAAACCCATCACAAATATGTAATATAACATGGCACCAAAGAAATGGTGCTTTTTGACTGATACATTTGCATAATAAAACTTTGTGCAATGAAGTGTTCTACGACTAATGTGTGATAGGTGATGAATATTTGAACTTAATGCATTGGTGGTTTTTTAATTAATTTTTGAAATTATCAGTGATACTGTCTGCAATACTTGTCTTCCTGTACCCACACTCTCCAAGGCACAGCCCAGCTCTAGCTTCAGTACTATTCTTACAACATTCTTCTGTTAAAAAAAAAATAGAGGTGAGATCAGTGACCAGTGGAGGCCAAGCTCGTGGATCTTCTTCACCCAAGTGGCCTCTGCTTCAGGTGCAGATAAGGCTAATGAGTTAGAGTGGTTGCTGGGCTGTTCTTCCTGCACCTAGCACCAGTCTGTTGGCTTGTCTGCTTTTTTGGCGATTTGATTCATTTCACTAAGCTGGTGCATAACAAGTCACCCCTCCCACACCACACACACACACGTGTTGGCGTTTCCTGCCTGCTGAACAAACCGAGCTCTCAACACAGCGTCGGGTAAACTAGCAGCACTGCAGCCGGCTCTTAGGCCTTCAGCTGGCCCAGCCCTGGGGATGGCTGCATGGTGCCTCATTTGTAGGGAACAAAATCAGGTTACTTCAGATAAATGCCTTGTGAAATCAGCTTGAGATACAGTTCAGAGGGCACATGTTTGGAGCTGCAGTAAAAATGCAGAGATGCTGTGCTGCTGATGAACGAAGTAGAAAGCAGTAACGAGAGTGTAGAAAGGAAGTGGCATAACGGGGAGATAAAAATGCACAGAAGGGCTTCATTAAGTGCAGAGTCAAACAGAAGGTGTTGAACCAAGGGATGACTTTTTTGTTTGGCTACCAAAAGCCGAGGCAGATGAATACCGCCATGGAGAGCAGCTGATGTAAGCTGAGGGGAGTGTCTGGGAGCCCAGAGGGGCATGGTCCTCCCAAATGGTCATTCCCATTTGCCTTGACTTGTAAATGGACCCAGGCTGCGTTATGGCACATTTTTCTGCTGTACCATAACTAAATTAATTTTTAAACATTTAACCCTTTCATAGCCAGTAACTTCATGTTTACATTGATTTCTTAGGCTGAAGAGATTTAAAACATATATTATCATTAAATAAATATTTTATTAGCTAAATGGAAGCTTGCAGACTGATATGCTGATTCTGTGCTCAAGTTACTTTACTCCTAATCTGAAATGTGTTCAAGTGGTAAAATCAGCCCTTGCCAATTTGTTGAAATGATACACATTTGGCAAGAAATAAGACCAAAAGTTTGCTGAAGCCTCTTGGCCTCCAATCTAAGGCGAGAAAGGAGGTCACTTTGCAAACTGGGGGTGTCCTTCTGAGATGTGATAGTGGGAGCCCGTCCACACAGTGGCTCTAATAGCATGGACTGAGACTGTGTGCTTTTGCTTTCTCCAGCTGCTCTGTATGTCATTGGCTTCGGCTTCTCGGTCTCCCAGCTCTACAGCTTTGCCACGCGCACTGCCTACTTCCAACTGACTTACCTTTTCAGGACAAACTTGTGTCAATAAATGATATGTGAAGAAATAAAAATTCTGTCGCCTATCATGATCAGTAAGAAAAGAATGCAAGCTATAAAGTATATCCTACACAACCATTGCTCTAGGTTGCTCCCGCATATCTTGAATGTTGTAGTAGAAGAAGAGAAAGGGAATGAGGTAATAATAAGGGTAAACTTTGTGGGATATGTTCCATCACAATAAGAAGACATTAGTGTTGCTTTGTCATGTATGTCCACGCATATTTAATGTTTGTATTGTAGTACTGAAGCTAATCGATTGTCTCTTGAAATCGTCTTTCAGTTGTCCATACTGGAAAGGACTTTTATCGGGGGTTTTGTAATGGAATAAATTTGTTGTAGATTTTGAATCCAATGGTGTTACACTCTTCCAAACATCAGTATTAGTGCTGCCTTTTTCAAATTAAAGGAAGTGCAGATGATTGAGAACAAAGGGTTCATGTGATTTGAATGGTTTTAATCCAGGATTATTTCAGTCAGACTTCAACCTTAGAACATACAGAGTGGGAAGAAAATGCCTGGTGCTTCACTGCTTTTTGTAGTAAGTGACAGTGTATGTATCTTGTTCAAAACATTTATCAAGATTTACTTCCTAACCGAGCTTATCCAGTTGATTCCTTTACTCCCAGGGTATTTTAACAGAGCAAGAATTGAATCCGAACACTCTCTCTCTTTCCCCTTGGAATACTGTCAGGTCTACTTATTTCTGATTCTGATACGATTTTTCAGCTAGACTTTGCAGGCTGTACCTTCCACTTGGTCACAAAATCCCTGTCGATCTTAAATAGCTGAGATTTCAGAAAAAGGTGTTTTCTAGCCTTGTAATACCCAGTACAAATTTTTGCACCTGCTAAATAACTAACACAGTGACTGCTGTGGATGTGTAGCGCATTTTTGTGCTCATAAAGGTATATTGATTAGTTTTATTTGAGTTGTTATTTTTTCTGTGTTTGGCCAGTATTAGCTTCCTTTTGAAGTAGTTGTTTATGAAGAATGTGTTTGTAAATGTACATCTCAAGATTTGTTTGAGGCTGACTCATTTTTGACCTCAGTTTACATACTCTGGACTAGCTTTTTCTTGAGCCCTTGAGGAATGTCACCTGATTTATCTTACTAACATTGCTGTAGTAGCAGGTTTTCCATCTGAGTGAACTGGAGAGTATTTCCAAAAGTAAAAACTACAATAGTAGTTTTGTAATACTCTGTTATGGTTAAAAAAGTTTCTTTAATTTGAATCCCAGTGATGATTCTGCATTTCATTTGGTTCCAAGCCTCCTGATTACATAATCTTCTTGATGAAGCATTTGTTAGATTGTTAAGAGATTAGACTCTTAACTTTCTCAGTCTCCCTGTTCTGAAATATTCAGTTTTTGTAAGAATAATCCATAGAGTGTAAAAATGTTGCCACGGAATGTGCAGAACATTACAGACATCAAATGGGTTTTTCACTAAAAACTTGTAATATTTGTCTCTCCCCATCCCACCCCCCCACCTTGATGAATTCAAGTGAGACAATTTCCCAGCTCTTACCTGAGCTCTGAAATGGGAGAACAGCAAAGTACCCTGGCCTCTTTCTAAACACCTTAGAGGAGTTGGAATAGATAAGGATGTGAATATTCAAAAGGGAATATAGGTTCAGTATGTAGGTCGTGGCAGTCCCTCTTTCTTCCCATTTGCTCCTTCTGCATGACCTGAAAATGCGAAAATAAAATATAATAATAATAATAATAATAAAGTTGAGAGTGGGAATTACAGTGGTGTTTTTGGGAGGGCTGGAATCATTGCAGTCCTGACACCTCTGTATTTGTCTCATCATTTATTGAAAGATCTGTCTGAAGGTTTTTCTGCTGTCAGAGGATTCATTTCTGTCTGTCCATCGGTTTTGTTCATGAAACTTGGGAAGATGTAATTATTTTTGAGACATACATCCTAGTGCCACTTAGTTGAAATGAGTTCCTTGTTCCTCTTAGAAGACCACCTTGAAGTAGAGGCTGATGCACGCGTTGCATTCTACGTGGTTTGGTTTGGTTCTTTCAATCTGAACCTGGTACATATATTGCTGCAAGCTCTACTTTGGGGAAAAATTTAAATGCTGTGTCTCTTTATTGAGTTATAGTGTGTAAGGAGGTGTGTATAATTCTGTGAATACCAGAATTTCAGCAGCATTTTTGTATGGGAAGGGCTGGGGAACATCGGCGTGTTGGGTCAGTGGGGCTGGGCTCCATGCTGCCATGGTAAGCTTAAGTCTTCTCCCTGGCACGTGAGCTCCACAGAGCCTGTGTTCTCCTTGTCTTCTGAAGTAGCGGTGGTGAAAGTCGAATGCACAGCAGGATTCTTCTCTGTCTTGGGATAAGTATGTATCCTGGAGTAAAAATCAAACATAGATTCAAACTGTAAGTCTTTGTTCTTAGTGTCAGTGTTGAGAATCCGTATTTCTATTTTGCATGCAGTCCTGCTAAGGTGGAAATATTGTTTAACAGTCATTAAGGAGTAGCTTTAAAAATAAAGTAAAAGAAGTAGCTTTGCTTAAAGAAGTTCAGAATTCGTGCTGAGTTTAACTACATGGAAGGCATTTCAAAAATGAAAGTAGCAGAATAACTTTGTGACAGCAGCTGCAGTTAGACCATTGAAATCCTTATTTTTCATAGGGGAAGAACATTTATATCAAAAACAAATAAACAGAAGAGCCTCAAACATATCAGTCCTGTGCCATGGCATATAAGGTTTCCAGAATTAAAGTAGTCTTCCCATTGAAATCTGAAATTATTGTTTACTTGCAGATAAACATTCAGTTTCTCTTCATCTTTCACAATGTCTTTTTTGTTTACAGTAGAGACAAAAAAAAACCCCAACGAACTTCAAAAACAAATTCTAAATCTGATAACCTTTTTGGATGCGGTGTGTTGATTTGTGAAGCCAAACCCACCCACCTGGTTTCTTTTCCAAATAGTGAGGTTTTTTTTAAAAGAAACAGTCAGAAGATATCCAGTGGTGTCAGTTTATCATCCTCGCTTACTGCTCTCAGACTGAACTTAGAAAGCAACAAGAATATTAATTTTGCTACAAATGGTGCAGTGGTATCTATAGCCTAAAAACTATCCTCGTTAATTGACCACACAGAATCAACCCTTCTTCAGCTCCAAGAAAAGTCAAGTAGACTGTTTCTGATTTTTTCCTCTTTTTCTATGCTAAAAAGACAGCGCTCTGAAGCATCTCATAATGTCTAGTCTGTGTTTAACCTGATACTTCTAAGGGATTGAGGTGTAACAAATAAAATGGTGACAGGGAAGCTATAGGCAGTATTTTAAAGAAAATTCCCCAAGGGAGTACAACTTTTCTTTCTCATAACTGGGAAATTAGGGAATTTTAACGCCGTGAAAGGGTTCTGGTTTTTGCATCAGTCAGCATTAACTTCAGGAAAATTCCTGAGTAGTTTCGTTTGAATCAAATAGGAAGTGCTTTCAGCTGCATGCTGCTTATTTTTGACAAAGACAACAAATGGATTTCGTGTAGCCAGATAGCTGAAAAATTAAAAATCCAACTGGCCATGCCCTATTTTGGAAATATCAAATGTAATTTGGCTGTGTTTCCTGGACACATGATAGGCTGCCTACTAAGACAGTGGTATTAGGGTATTGTATGAAACCTACTTAAGGGTTTTGGTTTTGATATTTCCATTAAATCATTTCAACAAACCTGGGAAGTTCTGCTTCAGCTTTTTGGTGGGTGTGTTTTGGGTGGCTTATGCTTTTTGTTACTGTGAATAGTTACATTTTGTTGCAGTTACCTAAAAGAAAAAGAGTTGGCGTACAAAAATTGTGCACTGAGTTGTATCAAATATAGGGGTATTGTTTCCCAAATGCATATTCTGGCTTACTTAGATGCACTTTTCTGTGCTGACATTGTTTTGTTTCTTATGTTGTAAGAAAAGGAGGTAAGTTCTTGGAGTGCAGGGAATCAGGAGCTGAGCTATATTTTGCCTTTATGAAAGGCATATTTTTTTGCCTTTATGAAGGGCATATATTTTGCCTTTATGAAGGTTTCTATCACTGCATTAATGTATATGAATAATAGTCATTATCGTAGTATCTCCCTAAGTTATCCTGTCAGTGAATTTGATACGTACCAGCATGAGCAACAATTAGCTGATAGGCTAACAGGGTCCTACTTGGGGGGGGGGGGTTGTTTAGGTTGGAGCATTGCAGTTCTTATTTAATAAATCTGCAAACTTGCTGTAAACAGTTATTAAGAGAGCCTACAGGAACCCACGTGGTGTGTGTGTGCATGCCTGGGGGAGGGGTTGTGTTCAATTTTGTTTTTTAATTCATAGGGGCACGCTGACATAGAAATCAAAAGCCCAGAGTAAAAAGAAAACACTCGTTTCCAGAATAGTGGAGACTTTTTTTTCCTTTCCTTTTCTTTTCTTTCCTTCTTTCTTTCTTTCTTTCTTTCTTGTTTTTTTTTAAGTCTTTGACAATTTGGAAGCAGTGCGGTTTGTTTTTATTGTGAAAACTCTCAGGAAGAACAATTCCGAGTCGGTGCCATTATTCCCGGCTGAATGGTGCTGGGGTTGTGAAATGGAGCAGCTGCGGTAGTTTTAGCTCTGCTCACAAAACCGTTCGCTTTTTAATCAAGAACTTCAGATTCTGCGGTGGCTGTTGGTGATGGAGATGGCCAGCTCTGCCCTGGGAGACAGCTGCAGTATAATTGAGACAGACTATGTGAAACAAATGTAAATGCCCAATGGATGTCTTAAGAGCGGAGCGCTCACTAAACTGTAACTGAATTTTTGAAAGGATGTGAAGCACTTACACAGACAGGAATTTACTCCACGGTGAAGCATTTTACAGAAAGTGATGTTCTCACATACATCGCATAAAACAGAGCTGAAGTCTTGGGCGCTGGCACACAAGTGACCGCATGCAGTAATCCATGTTGTGGTGATGGTGCACGTGTGCACAACTGCACAGTGAGAAATGCTGCGCTCTTCCAAAATGTCGTTACAAATTTGGCTGAGGTCTTTTTCTTACAATGTCTAAATAGCAGTGCGTGTGTCACAGTTTTCTACATACGCTTATTTTCACTTATAAAGGTGGTTGTATTTCGTGGGATAAAATAGAAGTGAGTAGAGGCACCGAGGGCAGCAATTAATCTGTAGTGGCGGTTATGGCAGTTATGCATTTAGAAGAATTTTTTTTAAAGCAAGTAGGCATGGGGAAATAAGTGTTCCATCTCATCTGATGTAAAACCTCAGACTGACAGTTTGCTGTACAAGAGACTTTTCTAAATAGCAATGTTTGACTAAACCAGAAATATCTTGCTTCGCATCACAAATCAGAAAGTGCTGCCCACGTGTTTAAAAGAGAAAAATAAAGAAAGGGAAAAAGAAAAGAAAAGGTTGAGTTTTAACATTTTGTCAAAAAATTTCATAGTCGCAGTTAATAAGTAGCTTCTACTTGGAGCTGGCCAGTTGTGTGTTTCGTGCTGCTCTATACATTCCTCATATACGTGACCGGTTTGCTATGGAGCTGCGGGCAATTGTACAGACCAGAGCATTTCACTCTTTCCAGACCAGCTTTGTCATTCTCTCGCTGCCCTTTCCATAACATTTAGCATAACTTTTTTTTTTAATAGTTTTCCCAACTGTATGAAGGGATCCCTGAAGATAGGAGTTCTCGTGGCAGAATATTATGTTGATCCTCCATGTCCTCCTTTGTTTTCAAACACTTTGTCCCATTTTATGTTTCCGATGAGTGCAGTCTCAAGCCTCTTTGATGCTGACTAATTGGGGGGGGCGGGGAAGACAATGTAAAAGGGTTAATCCGTTACACTGGTATTAATGAGTCAGCTGAATCCCTACCATTCTCTCATTTCTGGTTCACTTAGCACCAATTATCACGAATGACACTTGGTTTCATGGGGAGCAAGCTGGGAGGATGGTAGGTAAGGCTCTCAGATGAGAGCAGCCTGGTCTTGGGTAAATATATTCATGCCATGTGGGCTGAGATAAGAAAATAATCCTGTTTTCCTGCTGGACCCCTGGGAATGCTGAGAGTGTTGGTAGGGCAGCGATATTTTTAGCTGGCACGTGGAAGGGTGGTCGCCTTGTTTTCTGACCTCGGTTCTCTGTTGTGCTGCTGGGGTTCAGGCTGTGGCTGCGCTCACCTGGTGCCATGCATTAGAAGTGAGGTGATGAAGGAGTCATTATTTGCATAGCTGGGCAACTGTGCAGGGTCTGTGCAACTGACAGCCCCCTTTTTGAGTGTGACATCTCTTGTGACGTATTAACGCAGCGGTAATGCTCCTATGATCTGTCCTGAGATTTTAATTTATGGTTCTGGGAAAATATTAAAGAGATATTAATTCCAAGATGTAGCGTGTTTTCATTGCTTTTGATTGCAACTAAGTAAACTGATTAAAGCATCAGATGCAGAGAATGAAGTCATGCTTATGAGCACTTCTGTAGTTACTTTTTACAGTGCTTTTCATTAATTTAGAAATAATTTCAAGCAAGGCAAACTCAGAGTCCCTCTTTTATGCATAAAATTGGAAGAAGGTATAAGTCCAGGCAAGCATCTGCTTCTGTTCCCTGCTGTTTGTTGGATCTTCCTGTGATTTAGGCAGAGATCACTGTTTGCGGCTCATTTTTTCGCTGCAGACCTTGTTTTACCTGCACTGATGTCTAAAAAGAAGCACATGTGGGGTGGCAGCAGTTTGGGATGGACCTCAGTCAGGTACCTGGAGCAGGGTGGGGCATCTCTTGTGCTCTGAAGCATTTTCTTCTTCCCAAATCACTTTAGTGGCTGAGGGCTGTAGAAACACACTCACAACCATCATCTGAACTTGTTGTCAGCATCGCAGAGCTTTTCTTCTGATTGCAGCCTTTCAGGAGAGCTGCCTAGGTTAGGTCTACCCATCGTGCTGCAGAATCAGAGAATTGTAGGGGCTGGAAGGGACCTCCAGAGACCATCAAGTCCAAACCCTCTGCAAATCAGGCCCCCTGCAGCTGGCTGCACAGGGAGGCGTTCAGGTGGAGAGAATGCTGCAGAAATCATTGCTTACAGGAGTGTTCAATGGAGGCGCTTTCATTTGGGAGTAGTTCTTCCAATTTAGTCACCGGATGGAAAGATGCATCCCTGCATGTGAAGCAGGTGTACGGTTGCCACCTTTTGGGGAAGTCTGAGGGCGGTAACAGCATGGAGAGCCTGGTCTTCTAGCTTCAGTGCCTGTATTACAGCTGTCCCAATAAACGAGCCACCAAACAGTCTGTGCTTTTGTACACACCTACATTTTAGCAAGTTCCAAACCATCGTTGTCTTCTAACCTCCAGGGTGCTTAGAAAGTGGAGACTGGTTTTAGGCCTTAGTCCCTTATTAATCCCTTTGGGGCAGGACAGTAAAGCAAAGGAATTTTGTCTAACCACAAAAGCTTTAATGTTAACTACAGTGGGATATCTCAAAGACAAAATCCTGTATGCTGTCTTCTCCCATGTCTGACCTTACTCATCTTAGAGTTGTTTGGCCAGGAGTGATTTTGAGAGAGGATAATCTGATTTTACGTGGTTGCTGCCTCCCAAAACAAAGGTGCTGCTTTCACTCCAGTGGATCTTCCTTTGCCCCAGGTCCGGTGTCCCCTGGGCTTCTTTGTGAACCAGCTCAGTTTCAGACAAAAAGGTGGGTGGATTTCTGTTGAGTTAGGTTACAGCAAAGGCAGGGCCTTCCAGGGAGAGGGAAGAGGAATTCACCTCAGAGGAAGCAAATGGCCTCACAGTGCCTCTCAGGCTACCCCCTTTATCCAGGCAAAAAGTAAATAAATAAAAGCAAATTATTACATTTTACACAGAAATATACCCTCTGGAAAATCTCCCCATCTTAGGCTATTTGGGCTGATTTTTTGGCCTCCTGAGGGAAGGCTAGGTCCTTCATCCTGCTGCAAACTCTACGGTCTTGCTGTTTGGCTTTCTGCACTTTTGTGAGTTGTCTTTCTGCAGCGTTAGTGTTGTGCTCTCCTAATAAAGTGAATTGGCTCAAAGGGGTTGAGTGATAGAAAAGGGAAGACAGCACTGCTAAGGTACCTGATAGCTGGGACTGCTCGCTAGAGCAACAGCAGATTCAGCCAGAAGTCCTTCTGGACTAGAGAGCTGAACTAATGCCCTGGGGAACTTCACTGGCTCCAGAATGGATGAAAGCAAAGGCAGGAGCAAACAGCCCAAAGTGGAGTGGAAGGAGGGGCCCACCCGTTGTGTCAGCCAAGTTGGTCTGACCACATCCACATGTGGGATCTGTCCTGCTGCTGGGCTTGCGGGCACCCAGCCTGTGTTCCCCACTTCTTCCTAAAAGAAGACTTGAAATCAGTTGTCTTCTGAGCAGAAGCTGTGTTCCTTGGGGGAGAAAGGAATGTCATTCTGTGCTCGTGGCCCTGTATTTCTTTTTTCCTTCTAGTTCTCATTGCATACCTGGCTATATAATAGCTGTGGGCAGGTTATGGCATAAGAATTCAAGGTTCCAAATACAGCATATGTTCCTGAGTAGAGTATGTGTTACTCAGTAACTGCATCATGGAAACCAGATTTGGTATTGTTTTGTGAAAATCATTAATCCACCATAGCAGCTGCCAATCATACACAAGCGTTCAGGTCTTTGTGACCTAGAATTTCATCTGCTAGTCTTCAGCCAGTTGAATAGGATCCAGTAATGCAGCCCTTTGTGTGTGGGCTGGGTTAGTTTGTGGGCTTGTCTTATACAAAGACAGCACAATGATATTGTTGGTCTGTGCTTTTGTGAGTATTGAGTTCAGAATTGAAATGGTTAGGAACATGGCTAGAAATAGGAAACAATATGATTATGATTGTTCTGGTCTCATCTTTGTAAAATTCTTCATCTTCAGGGTTCATTTCAATGCATCTTAAACAAAAATGCATCAAAATTGCAAACCATCCATACATACTTGTTGATATACCACCTAGGGGAGAGGCAGGGCTGCTTCTTTTGGCACATGGAGCTGTGAGCCTGACTCAGCCACGTTGTGAAAACTCACCCTGGGGTAGTGGTGTTCATGCTGCAGACTGAATGGCACTTCTTCAAACAGTAGCCAGGAGGGAGTTGCTAGAGGTGCACAGTTTGTTTTTGTAGGGTAGCCTCGTCTGTTTTGTTGTGTTGGGTTTTGAGATAGGTACTCGTTCAGTTCTAACTGTGTTGTGTGAAAACTTTCTGCAAAAGAGTTCCATGTGTTGGGTGTACCTTCCTGGGAACTTTCCCTTGGGAGCAGATTGATGTACAGTGTAGGCACTGCCATCGCACAGCACTAGCAATTGATAATAAAAGTTACAGGGAGCTGTGAGCTTTCTCCATTTTTTCCATTTGTGATAAGAAAACAGTACAAAGCCCTGGCAAATTTTTTTAAATGAAAAAAAAAAAAAAAGAATATTGCACAATTTTTTTGGTTATTTTTTTTCCCTTTGCTTTGTGGGCAGTGTTAGTGTCAGTTTTTTGTGTGCAGGCGAATGCTTTGCTGTTTCATTGAAAACCCAAGCAAAAACATAACAGCCAAATCTTTTGATCTGTTATCTTTGTAAGTGGATATTTTAGTGTGGGGTTTTTGTTTTTTTTTTTAGATTATGTGAACTAAGCTTCTTTGTCTTGTCAGAAATTCTGGTTTGTCCCTTTTTGTCCGCCATAATAGCTTCTGCTTTCCTCTTTGCGTGATTTTAAGGAATTCTGCTGCACTTTTTTGTGCTGATGCTTTAAATTTTTATAAATTGATGCAGCTCTGCGTAATATTGACACGTAATTGACGATCCAAGCAGTGGTTAAAAATGTTTTAATGTACTGAAGCCATACATATTAAAAATTTGTGAATATTTGATGCTGTTTGTCTCATTGCCTTTCAAATGAAATAGTCTTCTGAAAATATGTTAAAGTGAACATTTCCATGTTGTTTACATACAAGTCAGAGGTAAACAAGAAGTTCCATAGTGTAGTTTCTCCTACAAAGCTGGCTTTAAAATAAAGTTCCTAGAAATACAAACCAGCTTAAAGCACAGAAGTAATTGGGAAATAACACTTTAATCCAAGTTAATCCACATTATTGACCTACGTGCTCTAAATAAATAAATAAATGCATAAAATTATGTTGTCCTTTAATCATCTGTGAAGCTGGTTGTTCATGAGAAAAGTCTGCCCAAAGATTAGCTGCTGTACTGCTTTTGCCTTTTCTGAGGACAGAGTAAATGGATTTATGTTTTATTTTGTGTGGAGACTGCCTAATTCTTAACCTCTTTTGTTGGTTTGCCTTTAGATTTTAGATCTCCTTCCTGAGGCTGAGGTAGTTCAGAAGGTTGTAGCGATAAAATGAAATTAATGTTGCAAACCAAAACTAATGTATCAAGGAGCTTTAGAGGCAGAAGTGCCTGAATAATGTCTTATAATTGCTTTTGGATGTAAGTTTTCCTTCTTTCATGTTCAGAACCATTGTGTAAAACCTTTAGATGTATTCATAGACTTGTATTTGCTACTACACAAACTCCAAACAGAGCATGCTTCTTTTTAGAGGACAACAAAATATGCTATGCTCATAAGTATACTGCAAGCATGTTTGAAATGCAAAAGCAACAGTAGTTGTAACATAAGGTTTTCCCCTTACAACTGCCATTATATACATAGATTGATCCCAGCAGTAAAGCTGCCTTCTAGAAAATCACTTAGAAAAATGGAGGGTAGGAAACTTCTTGAGCCAGAATATTGTAAGCCTTGTTGTCTGAAATGTGTTGAAGAAAAGCTTTGATGTTATGACTTAACTTTTGTCATTAGATATATCAGTGCCTGTGAGTCATATGATATATGTTCACATACAAACTGCATATCAGTGAATCCATATAACCCTAACCCTCAGTTTCTCAAAGAGCTCCTTGAAGATCTCCTAGTCCTTCTACCCCTCTACAATAGCGATAGCTATTTCTCTGCATTATGTAGTGACTTTTGCTTTTTACCCTTCCCTTGTCATCATTTGCAGTGACCAACCACAGCAGTATTTGCTAATTGTGCTGCCAACAGGCCAAGAAGAATAGAGAGCAATGGGATTCTCCTTCAGCAAGGGTACTTGGTCTCATTTTACTGCCCAGCTACAGATGATTATATTTTGCAAAAATCTTATTCTTCTGTGCCACTTTCAGCCATATTTGACAGTGTTTTTCTTTCTTATCAGAAACAGAAGTTTGGTCATGTAAATCTAATTCCTTAGGAAACCAGCTTAAATTTGCAATATTTGTTGATTTGCATTTATGTAGCAACTCTCACATGCAAATATGAGACTATCCACACTGAAATTTTTGATAGACAAATCATTTTAATACATGCTGGATCTAGTGGTGTGGAAGTTTTACAGTGTAGCCGAGAGACTGATCAGGCAGACTGCACTGCAGATTTTTCATGCTAGGAGAAGCTCTTCTATGCTGACCAAGGTGGCTCCCAATACGCTGTTTTCTTCCGACCAGGATGAATGAACCACACCATGAATAAAACAGGAGGAGGCCTCAGCCTCGTGATGACATGCAGACGGTGAAAAAAAATCTTAATTTCATTGTGAAAAATTGATCGTTATTATAAATGTTTCTCTCTAGGTTAGTTGAACAAGTATAAGAATAAGAAAATAATATTGTTAAAATGTTTTTAAGGGAAGGTTGCTCACCAGCTCTTTACTCTGTGAGCTGTACCATTGTCTTCAGCTAAGTTTGTTGTTGTTACTGTTTCCACATAGCTGCTTGCTCATCAGGAACAGGAGGTAAAGACTTTCATTGTTCGGAGTTTAAACTTTTTATCATCTTTCCAATCGAAGCAAGAAAATGCAAGAGAGACTGTAGATCATGACTTTCATATCCTCATAAAAGGTAAAGATGCAGTTAGGCAAGAGAAATAGAGCAAATAAAGGCAGAGAATATTATCTTTACCTCCCTCTTTTGGAAAAACAAAAAGGATCCAGGAAGAGACTGTAACCCTAAGAGAGCTTTCAAACTACTTCTTTTGCAATTGCTGCATACCAGACTATCCATATAACAAAGGTGGATTAGAATGAGTCACTACTCAGGAAGTAGATTTGAGAGTGAGGTGAAAAGGAAAGAGATAATATAGTTTAAGTCTAAACTTTTCCAAACATCTAAAAATTTAAGGGACTTCTTGTTTTATTCTTAACCTGAAAACAATCTAGTTATTCTACGGGATGATTAAGCTGGTTTAGATGACCTTGGCAGTAAGCTCTTAGTTATTATTCAAACAGTAAGTCTAAAGAAAGAACTAAATAATTTGTAAAACTTTTCTTAAAAACAGGAGGAAAATAAAAAAGTACATTAAATGGCTCGTTTCCCCAGTAAAGTATGATTCACTTGGGCTTAGAAGGTTGCGTTTGTTTTTCTATGAAGAGGAGGGGTTCTACTGACAGAGAAGGTGAATGACAGGGAGAACTGAAGATTCTTTAGTAATTTCAGGTTCTGCAGCTGAGTACATGTGGAGGCTGACCTATGGCGTCTAATCTGTGTGTGCCAGGCAATGAAGTAAAATTTTTTTAGAGACATCGTTCATGAAAAATGTTAGCATATCATAGATATGCTGTGGATTATCTGTAGAGCACTGTCAGTTTAACATGGGATGAGTAGCGAAGAGTTTGGAAGCTCTCCCTTAGGCATGGGCGCACATGTCAAGATAAGCATGACTGTTGGGTCAGGTGACTTGGAGGACCTACGCTTCTGTGGTGTGACTGGTGTTTTCAACTTCTTGCTTACAAAGTGATTGAATGTGTTGTAAGCCCTTACTCACATGTGTACTGCACTGGTTGCTTCAGCACCAAGGATGTATTGGGTAGCAAGACACTGATAACAATCTAAGATAAGGAAGGTGTGGCAGTGTATAAAGTGATGAACTCAAGAACAGGATTTCCAAACAGCAGAATGGAAGAGTGAGGTCTGCTGAAAGTGGTGAAGGAATTCAGTGGTTTTGTGGACTACTTGGAAAGGTTGGTAGGAGCACGTAATGGAGAAGGTACTTGCATGGAAGCATCAAACCAGTAAAATGGAATGGGATTGATCCCCAGTGCTTCTTTTTGCTTGGTGTGGAAGTATCATGATTGCTTTTCCTCTTAATAAGGTCTGGACCTTTTGCAAGTGCAAAACACTCATGATAATGTTTACCTTGTTACATTTTTCCACCTCCCTTTTCACAAGTTTGAAGAAACCATTTTTTCAGAATTCTCACTGCAGTGTTTATATAAATTTTCTTACGGTTCATCAGAATAATTACAGAAGATACTGGTAAGTTTTGCCCCTGATAAAAGCTTCATTTATGGGTATCTTAATACCCAGCTATAAAAGCACTGTTGAAATTCAATATAAAGCTGACAAAGATTTACTGTGGGCCTGCTTAGTCTAACACAGACCTGTGCCTTAGCATGGGCTTAGACAGATTTCCTTCTCATTCACCCTTGTGCTGCATGAACTCTTAAACTCTTGGTTTGCTGAAAGTTGCAGCTGTGGAGAATCTTTTTGCTGATATGTTGGATTTTAAGGGGGTATTATTAGCTTGTTGAAATGAAACTGCTGTTGATATGAAAAGCTCTAATATGAAACCAGGATGAGATGATCTGAAACTAAGATGATTTCATTGTTTTGCCACCTATATATATATTCTTATGAGTCTACTATGTCTTGGTCATATGCATATAGAAACTGACGAGAATTAATGTGAAGTTTGTATAGCACAAGTGCTGTACAAACTGGTAGTCCTGTTTTAAGAAAAGAGAACCACCCATCCATCTGTGTCCCATCTCTCCCACTGAAGAAAACAGCACATGGCTAGTGCCTTATTTGACTGAAGTAGATCAGTGAGTGATGTGTTGATCTGTAATGGGAAGTGTCAAATCACTTACAATTTATTACAATTGTAATTGTACAGTAATACAATACATGATCATTAGCAAATATTTCTAAAGTTCTTTGCCTTCTGTTAACAGTCCTGGTCCCACAAAATCAGCTCGATTTTGTGCTCTGGATACTACCATCTGTGTTCCTTGGAACGACTCCACTACACTCCACACCTCACTCTTTGGGCAGGATGTACCTGGAAAAGATATTTCACTGATATTCTGGATTGTCAGCTCAGCACTCTTCTCTGGCACTAGATGTGGCTTTGGGCTTTTCTTGTAAGGAACCACAGCAGTTGAGACAAAGCTTGAGGCTGCAAATAGTGGTGAGGAGAAGAGCAGCAACATGGCATCCATTGCTGGTTGCCTGTCTGCACAAAGAAAGGAAGAGGAACTTTTTAATAAATCACTTTGGAGTTAGACTGGAAGCAAACGGATGCTCAAGGAGCTGGAAGCTACAGAGTGAGGCAGGCGAAGAGCAATGCTATCAAACCCCTTTGCACAGAAGTGAGGTTGCAGGGGAAGCTGAGAGTCGTATGTTCAGAGGAGAGAGGGGTTTACAGTACTTAAATACCTCCCCAGAATTGATACCATGATAGTGTTGCATCTGTCAATGAACTGAAGTTTGACATTCTGTTAGTGACTTAAAATTGCTGTGTCTATCTCAGTGAAGGAAGGGAAGGTTTCTGAGTAGGAAAAAGGGGTGAGAAACTGCAGTAAAACCTCTGTGCTTCTATACCATCAGCATCTCCTGTTTTCAGATCCTACTAATCACCTCTTAGAGGTATTTGTCTTTTTATTTCCAACCAGAAGTCAGAATGCTATTTATTCCTGCCATTTGTTAGGTAGGAAAGAAAAAGTGGTGACAAGCAGGAAATAGTTAAATGACTAACTAGAGTATCATGGAAAATAACAATGTTCGTTTTGAAGCTGAAGGTGGAAATTTTTGTATTTGGTATCTCATTACTGCTTGCTGTGTTACACATGGTTCACTTTCTTATTGGATTCTTATACACACCAGGCCAAATGGCAGTCTGAGTTAAAGAAGGCTCTAACAAGTATTTACAGTTCTTTTCTCTTTTTTGGGCTGAGGGTGGGATAGACTTTTAAGTGCTGTCTGTTGATCAAGAGACTACACAGCGTGAGGATGACAAAATGCTGGGAGAGGAAAGAGTATAAATAGAAACCCCACTTCCTTGTTGAGTAGAAGCCAAACTTGTGGTTGAACCTTTATATACAAGAGTTTCTGAGGTCTGGATAGGCAGCTAAATGCCAATTGTTGCAGATGCCAAAAATTCTGAGATCTGAGGGGGTTGTACATACTGCAAACTAACCTGGGTGTTTCTTTCCCGGTCAACACCTGTCTGCAGTTTGTGGAAAAGAAGAAGGTACTGGTGGAACTTGGGGAATGTTGGTGTGAATCCAGCGCAGAGTGGAAAAAAAACCTTTGTCTGACCTTCGAGTGCAACATCATTCATTTGGACCTGAAAGAGGCTTAATACAACCTAAAAACAGCCTCCCAAGGCTGAGAATTGAGAGTGTCTGAAAAGCAGGATAATTGTCTACTGCTCTCTTTTCAAATTTGAAAATATATTTCCATTGTTCAGTAAGAGAATATTTTTCAGGAATAAGCATGATTTTTTTCCTGATAAATTCACCAGAAGATCTCCTGTATGTCACTAATTATGCCACTGATGTTTAAACCACACAACATCCCTCCATTACTAATGCTTAAATTCTCAAAATAGTACATGATGTATTAAATACGCAACTTCAGGGTTTTTTTTATATGAGTTTTATGACTAAAACTTTGCATAATGCTTTTGAGCCAAAAGATATATGAGCCAGAATCTAATTGTCTTGTAAAATGAATCATTTTGCCTGTTATCTCTTCATTAAAATACAGCTTTAAACTTGCTCTAGTTCAAACAAATTAATTCAAGAAATCTTATTGCCTGTATTTATATGGAGGTTAGGCAGGATGATTACAGTGGTCCCTCTGGCCTTATCTATCAACATATTTACCATTCAGTTCTGATGAAAGGCTGGATGGGGAGTGCTGGTAGCCCTGCCTACTAAGGTCATGTGTTCATGATTTTTTCAAAGCCAGATCTCCATTGCTTAGTTTGGCAAAATTATAATTACATACCTATTTATATCAGGAATGTGTAAGAGTGTTTTTTCTTTTGGTCAAGGACTATAAACTTGAATTTGTAAGGTGCTCAAAAGAACCCATCTTAGTTCCCGCTCCCAAAAGTCTGCTCTCTTGGAATGTCTGTTTGGGATTCACCTTCGTCCACCATCCTAATATCTGGGTAGACAAGAAGAGATTGTAGAGAGAAGGGGAAAACCAGATCAGAGGGAAGCATTTGAGAAGCGAGACTGACAAGGGAAGAGAAACTTTGACTTGCAGTTAAGGAAGAGATTCAAACTGAGGTCAATGGGAAACCAAGGCAAGCTGCACAAAAAAATTTGGGGGTGGCAAAACAGGATGGGTTGGTTATGGCAAACATGATAAGGCTGGGAACTGGTAGAGCTAGGAGAGGCTGGGTTTGGGGGCGTATGTGAAAGTTAATTCATCACTTGGACTAATAGAAATTAGGATGATTAATCTATTTGGATACTTGAGATAGGAACCAGGCAAAGAAGAAAACCAGAAATAGTGTTTTCTCCAGAAAACTGTTCTATTCTCATGGACGTCTTAGGTGGTTTAGTCTACAGCTGCCTATAACTTCATTAATTCAAATAATACCCATCTTTATAAATATTCATGTGTTATGTTTGCAGGACTGTATAACTGAAAATTTGGAAGGGTACTGAGGTTTTCCCATTTGCACTTTTTTTTTAGCAAGCAGATCTGCATTAAAGTTCAGTTTACAAAGTCAACTTGAATTGTGAAATACCGTAGATACTATGAACTTACCACCTGTGGGAGCTGGATGTCAGAGTTCGAGGTGAAAAGATACTTCTTTTCTCTCCCAGTAAGCTATTCTTGTTCTTTCATTTCTTGTCAACATTTTTGACCTTTTGGTCCTGATTTCAGGCTAGAAGTTATTTTCATCTTAAGGAAAACTAATCACAGGAAAAAGAATATATTCCAGATAGCATTAGCACGTATCACATTGGTCTTTTGTTTCTTTGAATATAAAAACATTCAAGTGCTTTCTAAGGACAATCTGTAAGGACAAGGAGAAAAAAAAAACCCTTGTAACTCTCTTTTGCTATGTTTATGCATACACCCGACTCTACCCAATGTGAGTCATCTCATTGATCTCAATTAGCTGTCCCTTTGCTGCTGACCGGCTAACCAGCTCTGCCCTTTCACTCCTGATTAGGCTTTGTCCAGCTAGCTGTAGCCTGCTCACATCTTCACAAGGCTCCATGCAGCCAGCACAAGTTCCCCTGACAAATCCTGATCTCAGGGAGGGGTATCCTGTGTTTTTCCTCCTGCATCTTTTATTGAATGTAGGACTGGGAGGGAGCACAAAAGGTCATTCATCCTCCTCGTGTTGGCAGGACTGAAAGCATTCATAACAGATGTTTCTTCAACCTCTTTCGAAAATCCTTCAGAGGTGGACATTCCACTGCTTCCTCAGGTAGTTGATTCTTAAGCAGCCTTACTTCTGGAGAAGCTGATCTTGCTAAATTTGCTAGTTTAAACTTGCTTGCAAATGTACCAAAATCATCCTTTACTCTCCCCTTCCTGCATCTGCCGACTATTTTCTTGTCTCCTCAGGTTTTTGCAATATTTCATTGCAGGTTGCATTTACAAGGCCTCTGTTAGTTTTTCTTTGCAATCCTCTCCTTCATTACACACGTGAAGTAAAGGTTTGAGATAGTTTATTTTCATGGCCATTACTCATGTCATTCTCTTGTAGGTGCTTACAAATTTTGTTTTTTCGGAGTACTGTGGGGAAGAAATGCAGATGAACTGACTCCTAATCTCCTTTGTTCTCTTCCCACTTCTTTTCCACTCCTCCCACCCCCTTTCTTTTTTAAAAGAGATGATGTGAATGCAAGTACTTTGGAGTATTTTATATAGAGAATTACTAGTTTACCGAGAAGTATTTTTCAGTTCCAGAAAAGACTGTGACAAGCTTAGACATTAATGGAGCTAGTAGGCATTAGTGACCTAAGGTTATTAAAATATATTAAAAGCATACCCAATGTCTAGATGTTGCTATTTGTTTTTATTACAAATTTTACTAGGTATTGCATTGTACCCAAGGGTCCTTGGGGGTGAGTGACAGCTTGGTGGAAGGCTGCATGGCCCCAGGTGCCACCAGCTTCCAGGCTCAATGGACTTGGGCAGAAGCTGGCCGCTGTCCTGATGGGCTCTTCCAGGTGCCCTGCTTCTAGCAAAACCAAAAGCACAAGCTTACCAAAGGAGTAAAACTAAAGCAACGTGAACCCTTTCATTTAGAACTGTGGCTGCAGGACTCTTTTTAAGAATGGAGGCTTTCAAAATAATCTGCTGCAGAAAGCACCATCAGTTCAAATAAAAATAAAACCAGAATTGTGCAGCTGAATCTTTTTTGTCTCTCTAAGTTGTTTCTTACAAACTATTTGCTGAGTAGCACTAACAGCATAAGGAGATAAACCACGAGGTCTTCACAATTTCTTGTACAGTCTCTCTCAGACAAAGACAATTACAGAAGATAGACTGAGTGGGTTGGTTTTGTTGTTTTTTTTTTTGATTGGTAGATTTGTTTTACTACCTCTACATTTTAAAGAAAGTTGCTACTGTTCCTTCTCTTTCTAATACCATTTAAATACTCTGTCTCTAGTTTATTGCTGAGATCTGCCCATCTGAGATTGGCACCAGCTGCAGCTTTTCAAATAAACTGGAATCTGTGTCATCAGTTCCATCCTGGGCAGAGGTAGCCATGTCCATGCCATGGGAGAAAAGTAGTGGCCAGCCTGTCCTCTAGTAATTTTCCTGGGTGGCCAAAAGCAGGGAATTCCCTGCATATGCTACTCCTCTTTTTCAGCTCTCATGCACAGATATGCCCCGTGCAGAACCTGGGTTGTAAATGAGAATGAAGTGGCCATGCATGTGTCCTCCTAGCTTGACCTGGGCCTGAGACATGACTGACGCATGCCCAGCTGTGGCCCTTAACACCAGATCCTCCCACTGCTGCGTCTCCTCTGTTTGACATGTTGCCATTGTTAGAACTTAATGGTCCTAAAGTCTTCAAAAAGAGAAGCCCTGCTTCCTTTCTTTCTTTTTCTTTGTTTCTCTGTATCTTTCACTTTAATTGTTAGAGACATATTTACTCCCAGTTTTTGCAGACTGCTTCTCAATGCTTGTTTCCTTGTGTTCAATGTAAAATGTAACTTCTCCCTTTCTACAGAAATTGTGCAATTTGATTTTAGGAAGACTCAAGATGTTTTCTTCCTCCCTAACATGAAGGATTTTAGTGACTTAATAGGTATTTTCTGACTTTGATAGGTGACACAGCTGATGACCAAAATAGAGACACAAAGGACAAAACTTCGTTTCCCGAGACCAGACCAATGTACAACCAACCTCCACAGGTAGGAGACTACTACTTTGCTCGTGCATGAGGAAACTTTGATAGCAGCTCCTGTAAGAAGTGTGAATGTCCTGCAGAAGGTTTCAGCATATTCATATCTGTTGATTAAGTGCTTACTCAGCCTTTCTTGCCATCTATCATAAAAGAAGCATTATTAAAATTTCTATCTATCATGACCACCAATATTGAGTGGAAAAAGATACAGATGTAAGGCTGGACTGTGGTTATTGCTACGTATCTTGTTTTTATACTTGAGATTTGCAACAATGGAACTGTGGCTAGAGTGTTAATGAATTGTGTACAAGTATTAGTGCAGTGAGCAGTGATGGAAAATGTCAGACGTTTACGTAAGTTATTTCCACAGCTACCATTGTAAGTTACATGTTGTAAATGTGAGAGTATAATGGACTTTCTTTACTGTGTGTTTGCTTTCTGTTTCAGTGCTGTGTGGCTATAAATACGAACATCTTTTTGTTTAGCTTGTTTATTTCGTATTTAATCTATGTATACCTTTCCAGAAGATTTCAGCATATAGCATGCACGTATTTTTTTCTTCATCACCTCCTCTGAAAGTGTTTTTGCAATAAGTATGAGCCTGTTTTCCATTGCTGCATAATCTTAGATATTTGCAAGATAACATTTCACTTTATTTTTTGCTGCTTTTGTGGCACTTTTCTTTTTCCCTTAACCCATTATTTCCCTGTCTCTTTCTCATATCAAAACTAACCATGTCTCTCTCTCTCATCCCAGCGCCATTGTAATATTTGTTACTGCTAAACCCTTGTAAGCCTTTGGAGTATCAGAGGTGTGTGTGTCACTGTTGCTAACCTAAGAGTGGACAAAGCCTGTGGGGGTGCACTCCAGATCCTCATTTTTAATTTTGAATTAAAAACTATGCCTTATATGGAAATTTTTCATTCACCATCAGTAGTGAAAGCTTTGCCTTTTGATAACATAGGATTATAAATCAGCTAGAGTTAATAGCAAAACTTTAGTCCGATTTCTGAATCCATGCACATCTGAACAAGGTGTTTTGCCATTTTGAGGCAGTAAAATGCCATGGTATTGTGGTTGCTGACTGCACAGACATAGTTTCCCTTAATGTGGTGTTCTCACTAGGTGTTGCAAGCTGTCAGTGACTGTAGTTCTGTGGAGCTTCAGAATAGGAACTGCATGCTTACGAGTTAGAGGAAAGAAGCAGTTTTCAAAATAAAATAGCATGTGTTACCATGAAAATAAAATAAATATTTATTTTATTTTTTATATTAAAAGGCTTGCATGTCACCAAAATGCTTGTATGAATCAACGTCGGTTAAATTAAGAGAAAGCATTTTAATTCCAGCCTCTGGATTTCACGTGTTTGGACTTCATGTTTACTTGAAGGAGTTCTCAGTTTCTCCGATTAAATAGAGATCATGGAAATGCAATTGATAATTTTGGCTGTTAGGAAAGCGATATTTCTACTTACAGCAGTGAGTGTATTTTTATAAATTTGTGGGAGAAATCTACCAATTTAAGAAAACTGGAAAAGCATTGTATTATATACCCAGTATGTCATAGAGGCATAAAACATTAATTGAAATAATAAACTTGTTAGCATTAAAACAAGAATACTTCAGAAACATACTACAGTACATTAAAATAGATTTTCACCAAAGATGGAGAAGGGCCTGGAGCATCTCCCCTGTGAAGAAAGGCTAAGTGAACTGGGTCTGTTTAGCCTTGAGAAAAGAAGACTGAGAGGAGACCTGATCCAGGTCTATAAATATCTAAGGTGTGGGGGGCAAAGTGGCGAGGCCAGACTCTTTTCAGCAGTGTGTGGAGACAGGACAAGGGGAAACGGCCAGAAACTGGAGCATAGGAAGTTCCGCACCAATGTGCGCAAGAACTTCTTTACGGTGAGGGTGACGGAGCACTGGAACAGGCTGCCCAGGGAGGTTGCGGAGTCTCCTTCTCTGGAGATATTCAAGACCCACCTGGATGCCCACCTGTGCGACCTGGTGTAGGGAACCTGCTTTGGCAGGAGGGTTGGACTCGATGATCTCTGGAGGTCCCTTCCAAGCCCTGTGATTCTGTGATTTGTTATGCTGCAAAGTAATACCAGGTATTTTCCATGCATAGTTGAACAGAAAAGTTGCTGAAAACTTGCTTCTGTTTTAACACTTTATACACTGACAACTTAATAGGTATTGACTTTGTGGAACATGAAGAAGTTCTTTTAGAAATATGATTTAAAGAATAAAGTCATACTTTGTTTATGGGTCACTTCCTTATCTGAAAGGGAAATGAGGTTGCGTTTGATTTTTGAAGAACATGTTTTCTGGAGTATGTTTTTGTAACCATTGTAATCTTTGGAATTTCCCATTTAGGTACTACTGGACTCATTTTCTGCACAGTTATTGAATTCTCAAGTACATATGTTTGTGCAGTATTGCTTTATTTATATACAACTAACGCACAAATAAAATCTTGAGACAAGATTGTTTTGCTGCAGCTTGCAGCATTTAACAGAAGCTCCTATAGCAATGGCAGTCCCTGCAATCTGCATTGTTTTATGAGGTTTCCATGTTGCGTGTGGTGCTGTTAGAGGAACTACAGATATCTACAGCCTCATTGGAGGAAGGGTGCTTTCACTGACCAGCTTCACTCTGCTACAGAGTGAGGACAGAATCTCCTGCTGTGAAGAGTCCCACATGGAGCGTCTTCTCCATCACCAGCTTGCGAGGGTCCTGATGCCCAGTTAATCCTAGGGAACTTGGAGGTCAGGCTGGGTAATGAGTGCTCTGGGCACAATCAAGCACACAGCATCCCACAGACATGCACCATCCCCATTAGCATGCGCCATCCCACAGGCGTGTGCCATCCCTCAGAAGCTGCTTCAGGCTGATGGACCACAAGTTGCACACACGTTTAAGTGCTTTTCTGGATGGAGGCCAAAGTGCTCAGTGCTCTGCAGGACTGAGAACTTAGATTGGTCTCTTTGTGACTGTGAAACGCAAAGCTTCTAGTTGTAACTGCAGCGCCATCACAATAGAAAGAGATATTATGGATTTATTTTTTCATGCTTGTGGGTTTTCCATTCCAGATAATTCAATCTTTATCTGCTTTCATTGGAAATTCAAGGTTACTGAAAGTGACCAAATGGAAGTGGTTAGTTTTGTATAAGCAGAGTACTAGAAGCCCCAGTAATGTGGTGGGGTTATTTTTCATAATGAGCTGTTCCACTGGTAAAGCAAATCAGTGCAACCGTGTATTTTTGTCCTACTGTGAGAGCAATTATATAGCACACCTATTAGAAGACATGAAAAATATTTTTGACAGATGGTATGGCTGTGAATTAGGATTTATGAAGATTACTGTATGTCTGGTGTGCAGGGCACCTGGGATTATTAAATTGATGCAAGAAAGAAAAAAAATCTGATAATAGCTGCAGTGTTTTGCATCTCCCTACTGTCACCTTAAGAAGCAGTTCATGTTTATTTGATATTGCACTTCTGGATAATCTGACATACGCTCTTTAGCCAACAGATGTCAGCAGATTTAATGGGTGGAAACCATACCAGTAAGTGTATTAAAATAAACCACCAAAAACGAGAGCCACGTTTAGATTGTGAATTAAGATTTTATTCTCTTACTGTGTGTTGGTTTTTGTTTTATTTTATAGTCCTGTTTCTCTCTCAAATACTTAATCGCTATTGCCTTCTATCTAAGGAGCTTGTTACGCGCTTTCTAGGCCAAGAGAGAATCCTCCAAGGGATTGCTTAATCCATAAGCACCTAATTTATATGTTGTTGTTATAGCCACTCTTAATTATATACCTTGCTGTGATACTTATCATCATAGGATATAGCCTTTGTTATGAATTGCAGTCGTTCTGTTATAGCTCTTGTGACCTTTCTTGGCGTAATTTAATACTACAAACTGAGAATGTAGCCGATAGGAGGGCCGTGTTTCCTGAAGTAAATTTACTATTATCCTTGGCTTTTTGCACGGAGACACTGCACGGTGCACTATTTTGGCTGAGTTCCCAATTAAATTAGAAAAAAACCCAAACTTTTATGTCAGAATTTGCAGATAATATTCTCATTACATTGATCCTTCTTAAAGCTCTGCTATTTAAGAATTCCACCTAAATGTAAATAACAGTTTCTTTGGCTGTATTTGTCAATTGGGAAGAGAGAAAGACTATTAAGATATAAAATGTCAAGGAAGTGATAGTGGAGGTTGAGTGCACAGTATAAAAGTGAACAAAAAAGAATTTATCGTTACTTTTACTGTTCTGAAGAAATAGCAAATCTGGCTGAATGTGATAGACTTAAGATCTCCTTTAGAGCAGATCACCTGGCAATCGTCCGATATAGTTCCAGTATATGAATAATGCTAATGTTACCTTCTTTTCCTTTTAAATATATGTGTATATTAATTAGTTCTTCCAGACCTCTTATTGTCCAGTTTTTACTAAAGCCTGGCTGTCGTGAATATTTTTACAAGCAGAAAATGAGGTATTACTGATTGTGCCTTCATTTAGTCACCCAGCTCTTAGTTTTCAGTTCAGAGTTCCTGCATTTAAAGGCTCAGAATGAATGTTCTGGGTTGGTTTTACTGCATCGTTTTAAATTCCCCACATTTGCTTTAGAGAAGGTGGTTTGTATATCAAAATCATTAAAATTATTGGCCAGTGTTTGTGGTTAGTCTGCTCCACTTTGACAAATGCTAATGTTTATAGAAAATGTAATTAAAAAAGAAAAAAAAGAAAAACAAAGAGGAAAAAAAAGCCTTCTTAAGCTGGGATTCTAGCTGTGTCCTGGTTAGATTAATTGCTTGTCATATGTCATATTAACTACAAGTATTTCTTCCTCATCTATAAAGCCTTAAAGCGTGTTGGTCCATATTTTCTTTCCTCTTAATTGGGCATGTAAGCAGTAATCACTTAATGAAATTATCCACTCTTAGGAGGGACTGGAATAAGACTGTCTTCATCGGGTCATCGAGCACATACTTTTCTCTGAATGCTGGTACCTTCAGAAGAAAGATCTGTTTTACTCAGCTGTTGTGTATGATTTTAAGCTATAGGAAATGAAGTTTTTACATTACTTTTAAAGAGAGATTAATAGTTTTCAGTGTTGATGCTTTGCAATGGACATGTTCTTGCATAGCTCCCTCCATCCTATGCGCATATAATACATAACTGGGGGACTTGCATTTACTGTGCAGACACAGATTGAGAATCCCTACAAAGTAGAGCTACTGTATGATAAGAAAGTCACACTACATGGTTGAGATCTTACTGAGAAGGAAGGTAAACAGCCCAGTCAGCTAAAAATCAGCTATTACACCATAATAGCATATGTACTTCATAAAGCTTAATTACATTGTTAGTATTGCTACCTGTTTGATAATCAGAATATCTATGGGGTCTTTTGGTACTAGGAAGATCTCCAGAACTTGCTGACCAGGGGACTTCTGCCTGACATCCACAGATGGGCAGCCTGGGGAGTGCATGTGTGTGGGCGTGTATATGTTATATATAAATATATTATGGATACATGCATGCACGTGTAAAATTTAAGCAGTGTGATCATCCATAAGAAGGTCTGCTTCTGCACATCACAAAGGATAAGTTACTGTAGCCTCACAAGCAATGTTTTATAAACTCATGATCTAATGACCTAGAGTCAACCAGTAAGAGCTGGTCGTGTCTTAGAAGAGGACCACCTTGTAGGAGTTTGTTCAATCTTTAAGTGATTAGTTAAACTCATCTATGTAACATCACAGACAATGAGGGTTACTTCAGATCCATAGTAATTATAGTAAGGTCAAGAATGCTGTCAGTTGTCTTTTTTTTAAAGGGTAGTATTATATTTTTAGACCTAGGGAACTGCACTGGGAATGGAGAGGTGTGAATTAACGTGGTTGCCACCAGCTTCCTCTCATTTTCAAAGAAAAGTAATGCAGCTTTATTACAAAACATTTTTCTGTGGTACTTTGCAAGTTAGTGCTATTTGTAACGCAGTCCTTTTGTTTAACTTGAGGTTTCATTGCAACTAGAACTGAGGATGCTTAACATTCTTTTATAAAGGAGCTTTGAATGTTCTATGTGGTTAGAATACACTTGTAACCAGGAGCATAGCCCCAGCAGAGACATTTGGGATCCCTACTGCCCACTGCCATGCTCGAACTCAGAGTCAGGATGGGATTGGTCTGCCCATTGGTGGGATTTGTGCAACAGGAGAGAAAACCGCCTTCCATAGGGAAAGAATGGCAAGAATGGCACACAGCTGTGATACATTTTCATTGTTTAGTGCCTATAATTAGCACCGTACACACCCACATGTATAAGTTAATTAAATAGTAAAATTGTCCTGATTGGCAGCCTCTGCATTTTTGAGAGCTGGGCTCTCACAAAGGCACACATGCCTCCATATGACAACCAAGGCATGTATATGCAGAAGCACAGTTTGCGTACCTTGCTATTTAGTTTGGGCAGAGATTCATTGTACACTTACTGTAATTGCATGCTTATTCAGTTACATTGGATTATTATTTGTAAGGGAGATGTTCAAATTGGATGCCCAGATGTTCACATTTTCAGGCTTTGTCTAATTTTGGAATCTTCTGACTAACTTAATCCCTAGATAAAACGACTGCTTATCCTGTATCTCTTGCCCAAACACGTGTGGTTAGACTAAAAGCCAGTAATGCTGGTTCACTTCCCTGCTGTCAACACATTGATTGGTCAGTCATCCTGCCTCTGGGAGTAACCCTTCTGGGCTTTCAAAATATTAAAATTGATCTAAAATACATTTTAGATCATACATCACTTGATGAAACAGTGTGGTAATACAGCCTGATGGAACCGTGATATTTACAACGTGATGCATTAGTGTAAAATGGTGGCTGAAAGACCACAGTACAGGTCAGCTTATTAATAATTACTCCAAACATCACGTAAGGAAACTAACAATGTCCTTAGGTTAGTTTCTCTGCCACTATCAGGGAAAAAATAAATAAAACAAAAACCAGCAATAACCAGTCCACTTTAATGGAAAGGAAAAAATGATGTGAAAACTGCCTTATTTCAGTCCAAAATGCAAGTATTGGTAAGACAGGAATATGTTTTTGTGTAGTTTCCATCAATGTGATTTGATCCTTCCACCATAATGTGCTTTTGCTTTAATTTGTACCTTAAAAAATTTCCCTCAAAACTTCACCACTCCTCCACTGTATTGGATTTTAAAAAGACTCTCCCCTGGGTAGCTGATAGCAGAATTTGTTCTAAAGCACTTTTTAATTATATATGAAGATAAAATGGACTTGTTTGCAAATTTTTGTTTGATTCCACATGATTATAAATGTTAAGAATACTTTTCTAGTGTCACGATGCAGTTAGTAGACCTGCTTGATAAAAATGAGTCTATTTTAAGTATTGAAAAATCGCCTTTTCTTCTCACTGTGGTCCAGTTATCTTCCTTTCATAGAGAACCACAAGGTCAACAGAACTGAAAGCGATGACCAGTGCTTGTTTCTTTTTGTCTTATTTATTCCTCTTCTCTGAAAGTCATCTTGCTCTCATCCCTGTGTCTCAAAAGCCTAAGCAGTAGGTGCTGAGGACAACTCTGTTGATTTATGACTCTGGGTAAGCCCTCTCTGTGCTGAAGGTGCTCTTGAGAAGTGCTACCATTACACACTGTGCATGGCGTAACTTGCAGTCAAATATCCATCCTTCTTTCTCTATCGGCTTGAAACTCTGTGGGGAGAGCAGGTAGAAAGTTGCATTAGGAGATGCTTGACCATTTTTTTAGCATTGGAATATTTTTAATTTTTAGATACAACATATTGCTAGTCTTGCCACAAACACTGATCTTATGTATCAGGATAAAAACCTCAGAATAAAGCCCTTAGTATAGTACTGCACAGTACATCGGCCTGAAAATCCATTTCTGTTGCTTAAAACTGAGGAGAGATGCTGCTGGGAAGACCTAGAGGATCAGCTGCCTTACAGAACTTGAGGAAGGACCACAGAGAACATGATTTGCAGTTCGTGTGGGCTCAGATTAGTAATTTTTTTCTGTAATTACTACAGACAGTTACTAATTTCAGAAGGCCAAATTCAAGGTCATTGCCTTTCTCTGTCCTCTTGTTGTAGATGGAAGTTACCTATCTGTATTTACATTGTAGGGAAGCATGTCATTGTCTAGGCTCATGGAGAGATTTACTTTTCTTCTGAAATGATAACATCATTTTAACTTCTGATTTAGGCAGCTTTTCCCTCTTGGTTCACCTTGCTGACAAAATTACTGACTTCTTTAGTGAAACCATGCTTGCTAAATATTTTCTTACTAACCTTTTATTTTTAATTAACTTTTCTAAGTTCTTTACTCAGGTAGAGTTCTTCCTTACCCATTCCAGTCCTTGCATTTTCATACACATAGAATAATATAGCACAATGCAGTGTTGCCCCTCCTTTTTAGAGGTTCTGCTCCATGACCATGTGCTATTTCAGAGAAAATTTCATCTTTCCCCTGTAATTCTAGCTTGCCATTCTGGAGCTTCTCCATAGCAGGGATTGGGAACAAGAGATAAAGACGTGGAGGCAGGGACTCCATCTGCTCCTCCTGCTCAGACATCAGCTGCCCCAGAAGTCTTCAGAATATTTCTTTTTTTACCTAGAGCAATGTGGAGAGACTCTTAGTAACTTGTCACTAACCGCAGAGATGGAATGTAGCTGCTAACTTTAAACTGATTATTTAAATACTGTTTGCTTAAATATGCAATCACAGTTTTATAGAAAAATCAATATAGCCAGAGAAGATATGAAGAAATGAACAGTTAAAATACAACCTTTGCTCCTGGTTTCAGCTCTATTAAAAGAGTATTTTCTAGAGGAATATTTGCATCCCAGTTACTTAGAAATTATTCCCCTCATACAAAGTACTCATTCATAGTCCAGTTGCTTCAGCAGATGACTGCATTTTAGTAGTTAGTATCAGGTTAGTGTTACGTCAGGAATGAAAGTAACAACAAAATAAATCTGAGTATTTTGTTCCTTCTGCACTGAAGTTGCAGAAGAAATCCATTATCAGCATTTATCAGACTCCTCTGTTCGTTTTGCAGCATATTGACTCGTCCTTCACTTCAGATTTGTGGCTGTGGGATGCACTGCTGGGTGCTCAGAGCCGCCTGTATTTTCAATCACAATTCTTCTGGCTCGCCATTTACTCACTGTAGTAATTTTCATGACCTTTTAATCTTTCAGCATACACACTACAGTGAAAAAATACAGCCACGATCTGTCCCAGTTAGCAGCACTTCCTGGCACTGGCACAATCACGGCACGTTGAATATTGTTGCTGTTGCTCATTGTGGTGTGTGAGATCGTTGCTATGAATAGCTTGTGTGGTGCTTCATAGGAACAGGGGAACTAGATAGGCTGAACCCACTCTCACTTCTAAGATCATTCTTATCACAGCATTCATGTTGTTGAGGGGGAGGTTGTCCAAAAGTCACCCTTTAGGACAGTGCCCTGAGCTCAAGGGCCTGCAGAGAGGCACGGGGAGGCAGCAGGAGCAGGAACCCTGCTGCTGAGGGGTATAAGAGCCCATAAGCATCCTGAAGTAGCACAGTGTGCTGGAATGGGCTGGGATAAAAGGAGGGATAAGGACAGGAATGACTTCCAGAGGAACTATAATTGTTCAAAGAATTTATCATAAAAACATATTGCTTTAGAAGGATCTCGTGATATAGTGCTGCACTGCTCCCAGACAGTGTGAGTTCTGATGTCTTATTGTTGGTGGCAAAATCATTTGTGTGCAGGAATGCCCTTGGCTCCAGGAAAGGGGAAAAAGAAAATGAATTCTGTTAAAGAAAAAACAAATTAGGGCCTTACCTCACTTAGTGCGGGGCTTAAAGCTTTTGCACCTGGTATTCCAAACCTCTCATAATGCTCAACTAAAGATCAGGCTCCTTTTTCTACGTGGCATTTTTCTATGCTGAGTGGCTGAGCTCCAAGCCTATGGCAGAGCTCAGAGCAGTGTCACCTCTTATTCAGATCAGTTATTGGTTTGGGACCTTTGAGGTTCTCCCTTTTTAGTTTGTATAATTTGGTAGTATTTTCATTATATACTGCTGTGTTGAATCAGCATTTTAGTTGAGAAAACAGAAGCTCCATCTTATTTCAGTTGGAGTTTGCAAAAGTGTTAACTAAGAAAATGGTGTTTTTCCTCCAGCATGAATGAATGAGGTAGTTGCACACTAGATTTGCAGTCATTTGTGGCACTTAAGAATACCTTCCAGGGTGAAATTGCATTTTACAGGTATTTAATAAATAAAACTCATGAGCATCTCTAGTATTTACCAGGACCATTAAACTAATGCATCTTAGCCATGGAAAATTCAGGGTATCACCAGTTCAGATGGCAGTCCTGCAATGCTTTCTCTACAGAGTTTATCAGTTCTGGCTGCTGGAGAGGGCAAGGAACACTTAAAAAATATGGAATGCTCATTCTGGAGCAGACTCATAACAAGAACTTTGTGCAGGTAGCAGCAGCTCTTTAGGACAGACAGCTCACTGCTGTGTTACAGAGTAGGAGTCATAAAAAGTTGGGAAACAAGAGCCTAAAGCGACTGGGTAAGCTGATTTCCATTGACAGCCACTGTTGTCTAAAAGCCTCTCAGAGGACTCCATCCTGGCTCTGTGTGTGAGGCAGCCACTAGGATTATGGTTACGTCTGCATTCCTCTTAAGAGGTACTCTGACCAGAAGGCATTATGGTACTACAGCCACTGTGAGGTCTCCTGCACTTTTCCCTCCATCTACTTTTGTTGTCTCAGAGTAGAAACAATACAACAGCCCACTAAACCTTCAAGCCGTTCAGCTCTCAAGATGCACGTGAAGTTTCTGAGCCATTTCAGTGTTGTCCCCGTTTTACTGGTCTGGGTATATTCTGTAAAGATATAGGCCACAGACTTACCGGTGTACTGTGTGTGGGTTTTTTTGTTGCTGTTGTTCAGGTTTGCATTTTTGTGACATTTAGAAACTGTGATGTCATGTACACTTTTTCCGCCCCTCTTGCCCTTTATTTCTAGCTTAAACTTCTGAATACAAAGTGCAAACAAGCCTTGCAGGTGTTTGTTTTATTTTCTCGTCTGCTCCTCTTTTCAAATATGGTAAGTAATGGCAAAGTGATTCATTCTCATTAGTGGTGATGCCCACTCTGGAATCCCTACAGATTTTCTGAAAAGACCCAATGAATATCGTGAAAGCATCAATTGAGACACAATTGGAAGAACCATCCACTAAGACAATCTCTGCTTCTTGATACGTCAGAGCTAACTGCACAATGCTACCTAAGTTTTACGACACATTAGGATACACTGTTTGTCCTAATACTGCAAAATTGCCCGAATTGAAGGTAATATTTCTGTATCAATATCGGTGTTGTTGGTCTCTGTCTTTTGCAGAGTTATGATACTGCTGGATATTTACTAGACAGCCTGGAATATGGAACATGTCGTTCGTTTCTCATAGCTGGCTTTTTAAGGGAAATGAATCTGCTTCTCAGAAATAAATAAATAAATAAAAGCCTCTTTTACAGAAAGTCCAAATTCCTTGAGATAAATCATTTCTTGGTAGAAAAGCTCGTTCAATAATGTGGGTGATAATAATGCTAGCACTGATCTTTGATTCTTCTTCAGAGCACTGTAAATCCAGTTTCCAAGTACGCTGTAAACCATGAATTTTTTCTTCCTTACGAGACTCCTTGGCAGACTTTGTAGTTAGCACACATAGCTGCAGCAAATTAGATGCTTTTAAATGCATCCGAGGAACATAAAAAATAACAGTATACGAGCATAAGATGAGGAATTTACTTTAGAGGAAAATTTTATACTTTGTTAGTTTTGAAATAACATACAGTGTTGTTGCTGTCAGAGCACAATTGGTATCTGGTAGCCAACTACCATATATGTTTACATACTGTTTCTTTTATCCCTCTTCATTTGGATTCCAAGCCAAGAATGAAGAGAGCACCTTGCTTATTGGAATTGAATCTGAGCACCATACCTTCTGTAATTTTAACTGATTTTTCAACTCCCTGGTGCTTGCTGAAATGTAAATTGTTTGATGATATTCTAAGTGCATTCAATTAATATTTCTCATAGTGGGATTGTGTGTCATAGCATTTGGCAGTGCTTTATTTAGCTAATGTCCAGAGAATACACTCTGAATGGATTGTACTTGGGATAAATAAGTTAGACATTTAAACAGAAACCAGTGTGACTAATGTGGGATATCAAATTCTCTAGGACTTGCAGTTCTATGTATGCTTGAGGAATGCATGCATGAAAACATAAGCCATTTCATAACCTTGACTTTTGGTTGTACCAGCTTTTGCTGGTGTTTGCATTGTAACCAGCTTGGGCAATTTTAGCCTTGGTGGGTGACTGATTCTCTACTGGAGTGTCCAATTCATTGTTTCATTACCACAGATGCTGTAAAAACCTGCTGGTCAGGTTGGCTGTATTGAAATCTTTCAACTGGAGTGGATGTCTATATGATTAGAAAATCACGCCCTGGAATGGGCAACAAAGCTGTTGAGGGTCTGGAGCATGAGTCTTATGAGGAGTGGCTGAAGGAGCTGGGATTGTTCAGCCTGGAGAAGAGGCTCAGGGGTGACCTTGCTGCTTTCTACAACTATCTGAAGGAAGGTTGTGGTGAGGTGGGAGTCGTCCTCTTCTCCCATGTAAATAGCGACAGGGCGAGAGGGAATGGCCTCAAGTTATGTACGCCAGGGGTGATTCAGGTTGGATGTTAGGAAAAACTTCTCCAGAAGAGTGGTCAGGCACTGGAACAGGCTGCCCAGGGAGGTGGTGGAGTCACCGTCCCTGGAGGTGTTCAAGAAACGTGTAGATGTTGCACTGAGGGACATGGCTTAGTGGGAAATATTGGTGATAGGTGGATGGTTGGACTGGATGATACTGAAGGTCTTTTCCGACCTTGGTGATTCTATGATTCTGTGAAGTGCAAAATTGTATCTAGCTTGATAACATCTTGCACATGAAGCCATTATCTGAATATCATTGTGAGAGGGTTCAGATAATTACTCACAGTGAAGGGCAACTGAAAAAAGTACTTCTTTCACCCTGAATTTTTCAGGACGGGAACATTTTTTTCTTTGTGTATAGACAGCTGTTAGATAACAGACACTGCCATAGCACACGTGACACTGTGCATAAGGTAAAAAGATGGGATCCACAACATTCAAGGATTTAAACTGCAAATGTAACAGTTCTCCAGCTGCCCATTTTCAGTGCAAGGTGCTGCTTGCTCTCTCTGTTGCTGCCTCCATCTCTGCACCCTGGAGCTGTTCTTTTGGAATGAGACAAGGAGCCAGAAGGGCCAGCCTCACTCCCTCAGCTCTGTGGCATAGGGACGTGCTACCCCTCTCATTTTTAAGCTGCGCTTCTCTGAACAGCGTGGCAGCAGGGAGGTATGGCCAGGCTGACTTTGGCTGGAGTTTTCCTACCCCCTTTGGGTTTGCACATTGTGTTACACAGCCGTCCTCCCCAGGTTATGTATTTTTCACACTGTACAATTTGTTGTCAGTACAATAAGACAGTCTAAGATGTGACTTTCTGTGAATGTGAACATTTTAAGCTATTTTAGGCATTTTTTGGATTTGGTTTTGTTTTTCTTGGGGAAGATAGTAGTGGTTAATGTGTGGAACTGAAATAGGAAATCCTGAGATCTTTTCTCATTTCTGCTGTAAGCTCATGTTGTGATACTGGATCCAAGACCTTATGAGGGCATGGGTGGACTGAGACCAAAAAACTATTGAATCAGAGATCAGATTATGGCATTTATTACACTGACCAGCCTTTTTTTTCCCCTTTGTTCCTGGCTTACATATCCTATGTTCCATTTCAGGCTCTGTTAATGATATTGTTTGGACTATTCAAGTAGTATTAGCATCTGTAAGCTGCTAAGAACTTTACAACCAGTATATAGATATTAAGTGCAGTAAGATAATGTTTAAGAGTAAAACATTTCTAATTTATCCTTCCTTACTCAGTCTTGCATTGAAACGTGAAGTGGGGCTGAGAATAAGGGAAGCTCATTCTTGTCCTGTCATTATCAGTGCATGGTTTCTGTGTGCAGTAAGGGTCTAAGTTGTGGGGGTTCCCATTTGGCACCCTTCTAACAACTGTAAGGCTTCTGGAGAGAAAGAAAGAGAGAAAGAAAGAGAGAAAGAAAGAAAATCTGGGATGCTTTATGCTCTGTCCAATTTTTTTCTCCTTGAAGTTAGTTTTGCCAACTGATTCTCTGATTTCCATTGTAAATTGAGTTCATCCAGCTTGTGGGACAATTAAGACAGAAAAAGATGTTCTTAAAGCTATAATTTGCCAAACAAAATAAACATTAGATTGTGGGGATTTCAAATTATCATCCAAGCTATGGGAATAGGACGGCAGGAGATCATTTTTCCCTGGAACACAGGAGTGGGGGAAGCTGAAGGCTCTTTGAAGATCCGGTTTAATCGATTCCTAGATGTAACCTTTTCCTGTTTTTCATTTGGGGCTTTCTGGCTCCACTTTCCTCTTTAGAATACGAGACTGATGTAATAGAGGCAAATACTCAGCACCTCAATGAAAGCTCCACAGCTTTGTTCTTTCAGGAAGGAGTAGAGCAGATTTCAGCAGAGTAGAACAATATAGGACATCTTGAAACTTTGAGCAGCTACAAGTTTAGGTACATATTTCAGGTGCGATGGTGGATTTTTTTTGTTGTTGTTTATTTTTTTTTTTAGATAAGTATAACTACCATTATAAAGAAATGTTCTGTCTGTTCGATGGTGTTCTTAGCAAGCCAGTATGTCTATATCAGAAAGATGGATTTAAGTTTTGTTACAATGCCTTAAGCCTGTTTGGCCGTGAAAAGAAGGAAGACTTCTCTTAAGTGTTGCTAACTGATCAGCAACTACAGAAGCTAAGATCCCTTTGAAAGTGAGAGCTGCTGGTCTTCAACTTGCAGATAGCTCTGCTAATTACAAGAGACAAATGCAAGAGGTTGTAGGAGTTTTCCTGAACTTACTGACTTATGGTTTGTGGTTTTTCAGTACTTTCTCTTCCCTGCTCACAGGTCTTTCTGGATGTGTGCTGAGCATGGAGGGTTGAAAGGAAGAAGTCAAGACTGCAATCAGAAATTAATGTATAATGGTTTTGGCTCTTATACGACTTGTTAAGCACTTTTGAAGGAGTCAAATTGGAATATTTCTCTATTTGTACTTATATAAAATAGAAATCCCTATGGCAATCATTTTATTCTTCAAGATTGTGTGTGAACTCTTGGTTTGCATAGCACTTGGTTGCTATAAATAGTAGAGTAAGTTCGATTTGCTTTCAGAGGCAGAGCAAATAGTCTTTTCTTTGTTCTTAAAATGGTAAAAGTTTTAGGATAGACAGTTACTAAAGTCATTCTGGTCAGCCAGTATCAAAGCTTGTAAGACTGTTGTGTTCACCACTCTATCTGATGGCATTGTCCATAAATTACCTTAACTTATTCTGAATGTCAGGGTGTTATTATTTCATTGTTGGTTTTGGTTTATGGGTTTTGTACGTTTGGTTTTTGTTTGTCTGTTATAATTTTGTTTACTGTGCTTTTCTAATGATCTATAAAGCACAGTTAGCAGGCCTTACTAGTCGGTGAAACAACTCTGTTTCAGATTGGAAGTCGTGATCAGTAGGAATTTGAAAGAGCTGGAGTAGGAGTTGGCTGTTCGGGTTTGTTGCTGTTGTTTTGTTTAAACAGAGTCCTACATTTATAGATGACTTCTGAAAGGGTGTAGAAGGGTAGAAGGAACATAACTTTCTATCTAAAAAGGAGCTTTGTCAGTTTATAAAAAGACTTGTATAGAATATTTTCCCCTAAACTTGAAGACAATGTCCCACCTGCCTTGATATTCTTAAAGGCAGAGTGACATTAAATAGGAGAAATTATGATAATCATTCCAAATAATAATAATAATAATTGTTGTTTTCAGCCTTAATTCAAATCAACCTACCTCAAAGAATTATATCAACATGCATTAGGATTTGCTATTTCAGATCTAGCTGAAGCAAACTCTGGAACTACTTTTGTTTGGTTGTTGCTTTTTTATTTATTAATGGTTCATGATAGAAAGCCACATCTGCCTGATGTGTAGCATCTCAGTTACTGCTCTTCTGTTCTCTTCAGATGAATACAGGGCACCGGTCGGAGCTGACTCTATCGGGAGCAGAGGTGGGAAATGAAAGGAGCCAAAATGTGGAAAGCAGCCCTTTCATGTCAGATCTTCTAAGAGACGTACCCTTTGCCCTGGCACCACACGTGTTAGCAGTACAGGGCGCCCATAATGATGTTCCTGACCGGCTGCTCACCTACAATATCAATGACAATTTATCAAGATTTTGGTATGACTTTACGCTTGAAAATTCTGTGCTTTGTGAGCCGTAATGTTTTCTTGATCTTTTCTGTGTGTCAGGGAAAATGTCTTAATGTGAAGATAAAGATTTATTTTGAACGGCTTAATATTTTGGGGGCCTACCACTGGTACGAGATCCATTGGATCAAAAGGATTGCTATTCAGTGCTATGTTATATTCCTTAGATTTAAGTGGACTGTAACTTACTATGTTAAGTGTTCTGTTTATCTGCAAAGAAATCGAGCAAAACTGTTTCAGCCGATGCTGGCTGTTGGTGTCTGCTTCCCATAGGTAGGCTGTAGGCACAACCATTTCATAAAGGTGAAGTCTGAGCACAACTGCTCTGTTTTGTTTTTCGTTCTGGTGACAAACACGCAGATCCTGTTATACGTGTTTCTTCAGATCACCTTTGATTTTCTGCAGATAGAAGCCGGTGTTAATAGTAAAGCAGTGCTTCTTTGTACTACTGGACAGAGAGTTTTCCAGGCGGTAAGTTTTAAAACTCAGATTTAATTCTGAGTACTGAAATAAAATGGAGTACTTAATACAAACGATTACCAGCTTGAAGGTGACCGTGGGTTGCTCTGCTCTCTTCCCTGTGGATGGTATTTTTGTGCCCTCATTTTGTGCCACTCCAGTTGCCCGGAGAAGTCCTGTAAGGCTGCCTGTTGGCTGCTGTTTGTTCTCACTACCACATGTGTTCCTGATTTATATACGGATCAGCTTTTCCATTTTAACCTCTGTGCCCCCTAAAGAAGGAAATCTCAGGACACGTACTTTTAATGGTCACACCCTCCTTTTTTTAATTTGTGTGCCAGAGATACAGATGGCAATGTTTAACAACAGGAAAACATTACATTGTTTCTTATCCAGCTAAATTAGATGGCTAAGTACCTAAACATGCTTTCTCACAGACCACTGTGTCCCTTGCTCACAAGCTTCCAGCGTGTTTTTTCCAACTAAAACCAGAGTTGCTGTTGTATGAGCAGCAGCTCTCTGGTGTAATACCACGATTTGTGTGAATAACGCTCTGTGTTGCACAAAAGATTACACTTGTTTTCTCTCTTGGGGTATTTGTACTGTGCCAAATCTTAGTAGGTAATTCCATGTATTTTTATGCTCTGTGGTAGCTCAAAATATATATTTTTTCAGACTTGCATCCTGTAGGTATTTGAGATAAATACCATAAATGATGGAGAAATTGCTTTGTGAATATGTTTTAGGTTGTTACATATTCATGTTTAAGATTTATTCTTTTTTAATGTATGTATATAAGTGAATTTGTTAGTATATGTTTAACGGTTATGTTCATAAATGTTCTGAAATACTTGCTTCAGGGAAAGTAAGTGTACTGCATACCAATAAATAACTGTCAAATAATGTGTGACAATTAATACTTGGCTTGACCTGTTTTCTGTAGCAATGACCACTGAGACTTCATGGGAGCTTGAAATTGTTTAATTTAGAAAATTTTTTCAGTGTCACTTTAAAATCAGGGTATTCAGTGAGTCTGTCACACCTTCATCTGCTGTATTTTGTGCACTGTGCTGGTGATGTGCGGTGGTTGGTTGGTATTGATGACACTGCTCAGAGGACACTGCTGCTGTCAGCTGGGAGTACTCAGACCCCATAGAGGGAAGAATTAATTTTACAAACCTGCTTAGAACTGCTTTTTGTGCTGAGTTTTCTAGCTGTAACATACCTAAAGCACTACGTTTAATTTCCATGATTGTTTTATTTTTCTCCTTTTAAAAATTAACCATTCAGCAAACAGAATGTTTCCATTCAAGATGTTCATCTCAAACCTGAAATGTTTCTCCAGCTCAGCTGGACTGGAAGCAGAGCTGCCCGATACAGCTGAGAAGCCAACAAACTCACAATGCTTGTTCTTCCCTTGTCAGCTGACAGCACATAACTTTTTTTGGCATTCATTTTTGATTAAAGCTAGATAATCCATCTAAAATAATTATATCTTGTCAGAGCCATGCTCTGTTATGCTCGCAAGCCGATGCGGTGTCCTTTTAGAAGAAAGGAAGATGAAAAAGAGTGTGAGGAGGAGGTTGCATTCACCCGTGGTGAGAAATATGGTCGGTAGGTTAAGCATTTGGCCTGCATCCTTAGCCGTGTTCCATAAAGGTTAGAACTTGCACATAGCAAGAGTTCTTGTAACGAGCAGGGGTACTGGAGTGCGTCTCCTCGCTGCCCTCTCTTTAGCAAGGGTTGAGGCTCTCTCTTGCTTAACATCATCCATAAAAAGTAGATTGAAGCTTAATGGTATCCAGACCACAAAGGTGAACTTCTTCCCACTGGGATAAGAAAAAAGACACTCAGACTGTTATAAATTAGTAAGATTTATGGATTTGCCTACTAATAACATGAAGATGGTACAGAATCTTTGGAAAATGAAAGATTTCAAGCAGTCTTAATTCATATAAAAGTGTATAACGCTGAAAATGCATATCGGTCACTGTCAGCAAATGCTGAATGGTTGTCCTTCAAACATCAGGCCACTGATTTTAAAAAATTGAAGTATAAACTATTATAATATAATCAGTATTGAGATCTAAGTAGTAAACGCCCCAGCCAGTCTTTTCTATATGTTCTGTATATTAAAATAAGAACTGGGATAAAGCTGTTTGCATTGTGTTATGGGTTCGTATGTAAATTGTTTAGACAGAACTGAAAGATATTTCATAGCTGATATCAGCAAGATCAGAGTTAAGACAGGTTGTCGACTCCAGGGCTAATGATGAAAGCCTGAGGTATGATCCTGTGCCGGTGGAATGCTGTAAATGGGAGCTTTGCTACTGGCATTAGTGGACACTTTACTCAGCCTTTACTCTTTTATTAAATAGTTTATTTGGGTAGAGTTTGGTTCATGGGATATTTTGAGTTTCGTTTGCAGTTCTGTACGTTTTCCTTGCAAGAGATGTACTCTGCTTTGTGTGATGGCTTCCTTATGGAGCTTTCTAATAAATCAAACATAACAAGACACTTCTTATTTCCTCTGGAAAAGTGGTAAATACAGGCCTCTGGAACAGTCTAATTTTAAATGTAGAGAAAGGAGACCAAAGCCCACATGTTCAAAGGTAAATCAAAAAATAATTGCATCCAGAGCAGCTCTACGGAAGACTGAGTGTGAGCCCATCCCTACAGACAGCTCCCTGGTGACAAACTCAGAAGTGGAACCAGACAACACTGTGCAAAGGAGGTCAGTCAAGGAGATGGTTACAGATACCCTTTCTGTTGTTTTCTATAAAGTACGACCTGAACCTTGATACCACAGCTGGCAGTGCATGCTTGTATGGTCACGGATGAGAGGTTTTGACCCTAGAGCAAAAAAAAGGGTGAAAGGCAAAGAGTACATTCACCATGCTAGTTACAGCAGCTCAAAATAATATGCAGTTTATTGCATCGTTAGCTGGAGAACCTGTCTTGCCCACAAAAAAAGCTGAAGCCGCCTCCCTGTGCGGGACGAGCGGGCTGTTCAGAACAATAGCATGAAGCTTGCGCTTGAGAAACTGCTTTCCTCTCCTCCCCACCGCCCTTTTGTTATGACATAATCATTCATCTTGCTTTGGGTTTTCTCAACCTAGTGAGTACAGAGAGGAACCAGAACTGCAACTAACAGGGGCTAACTCCTTCCCTTCTTAGGTAACTGCAACAGTTCCACTGATGACAAGGCGGTTCCAGATTAACCAGATTTCCTTTCAAAGCCGGCATGTGTCTGCTACAGAAACAGAGGCCGAGCCTGGCAAGTAACTGCTTAAAATCCAAAGGCGGTCTCCTTCTGTGTGTCAGAGGCACAAAAGGAAGAGGAAAATTTAATAAGCTATGTTGGATTTGCTCAGCCCATCTGCTGTGATGAATTTCCATGAGGATAACGAGCTCACAAAGTTAGCCATAGGTACAACAGGCCTAATTTCTTCCCATCAGTGTCACATTCCTTGAAGTAGCATTGTGAATCTCCCCATTATCCACTGAGGCCATATTCTTTCTTAGATATTTCCTTCCTTTGATTCTTCTAGAGAACTGCCTCTTTCTTTTCAATATCTTTTACAGAGATGAGACTGTTTCCAGAAAATAGACCCAGCCTTCATCCTGTAAAGGGGACCCTTTTGCATAGGCACTTTGTTAGCCTTCCTTCTGTCTGAATCAGAGCCATCCAAAAGAAGCAATGTAAGTATTCATCTTTACTGGAAGGGGAGAAAAGACACTACCTTGTTCCCGTTAACAGTCAGCTAATTTGGAAGCATTGCTGCCCATAAAACACAACTTTGATTTTTGTCAATTTGGAATTTCATCATTTTCAGATTCCATGAGTCTAAGAAGGAAATTCAAGGCATGGCACCTCACTATTAAGTTCCGGAGAGCAAATTTTAGGCTCTTTGTTTGATATTCCCTTTGCTCTGTGTGATGCCAGTGAGTAAGACTGTTTTAATTCTTCAGCACGTGCTGATGAGCTTGCTGAGAAGGAATAAGATCCAAGAAGCAGTAAGATTCAAAGCACTGCTTTGACCTCTATGGATGAAGTCCTTGGAGAATTCTGTATGCAGAAGCGTTTTCCTCCATGTATAAATGGTTTAAACAATCAATAAAACTCTCAAAAATAATGTTCCAAACTTTATTTTCTGAGATACATTAGTGGCAAACTTTCCTGCTTTCATGGGGAGTGCTAAAGGTCTTGAATGAGCCTGGCTGTTCTGCATGCAATTACATTGAGGCAATTGGAAACTACTGGTATTGTACAAATATCTACCTACTATGAAATGGCAGAGTCCTCATGTTTCCTTTCTTTCTTTCTGTTGTTTGGAACAAAGAACACATGGTAGAATTAAATCAAACTAAAGGGGGAAAGGGTGGTAAGGACATGTAAAGATGTTTTTGTTGTAGTAGCTAAAATTGGCTTTGAGGAAAATGCAGAAACTGAAATGCAGATGGTAACAATATGACAACACTATCATATTGGTGATCCAAACTGGGAAGTAAATTGGTGTTGGTATTGTGCTCAGTGGAGTCTTTTTTTGTGTACGTGCAGCAGATAGCACAAAGGTCCCTAGTGCTACTGCCTCTGTCATTTACAGGTACATACAGGTCGTGTAACAGGTAGAGTAATGACTGCATTCTTCTTTCAACATCTCAGAGCCAGTGCTTGTTTTCAGTCTGCAGCCTTCCAGGCTGTAGTCTTTCTAGTCTGTGTTTCACCACAGAAGGGCAATGAATATTAAAGTTTACTTTCTGATGAGGCATCAGAGTAGCTCAAAGAGCTTTGCTGTATCAGAGCTCAGCAGTTTGTCAAATACATTCCTCCTACGGAAGCAAAACTGTGCGAGCGTGCTGCGTGGCTCCTACAAGAACCAGGAGCTGCAGAGCTTTCAGCTTGTGCTGCCAGCTATGGTGAGATGCTGGAGAAGCCTTTATAATTCTTGGACAAAATAGGGTATCTAGTGGTGGAAGTGGAAGCGATGATGACCGCAGAAGGATAAAGCAGCTGTGGAACAGAAGAAAGAGAGGCTTTGGTTCTGCCAGCCAATTCAACTCAGTTTTCCTTTCTGCAAAGATAAAATAAACTCTTGAGATCAAAGATCTCATTTACAAGGCTGTCCTCTTAAGTCAGTCAACACATGCACTTCAATAACAGAACATAAAAGAAACTGCTCACAAGCAAACAAAAAAAAAAGATGAGTATCAATTATAAACATCCCTCATCCAACTGTGTGTGGGTATCAGCTTTGTGATGAGAGTAGCCACTTGTATCCAAATGTTCATCTAACTATTTCAAGGGGTTGGATCTGGGCATCCTTCTAAATGGAAAAGAAGTTTGAAGCAGATGGGCTTAGAAAATAGGCTCAGGTGAAATGGGCCATCATGAGGGGAAGGGAACTACTTGTTTAAATGAACTGATACTGATTAGAACTGCAAAAGATGTTGGGACTTCAGTCTGGGCACGGTGTCACCCCTTTTTGGGAAGAGATCTGCTGTTTGTCTGTTGTGCTCAAGAGAATCGAGCAATGTGTGGTGCTTCGGAAACTATGTTGTAATTTCCTTTTTCAGCTGTTTTTAGAAACTGCTGGTGCATCTGCTTGGCTTATTCTGCTCTTAAAGACATTTTTGGATTCCTGTAGCTCTGATTTTGACTATTATATGTTTAGATAGGGCTTTTGTCAAATAAGTAATGTTTATCTTATGCACTGAGGCAAAGGATCTTTTTGTTGTTGTTTCACTTTAATGTCTTGTAGTTTGGTTAGTTCTCCTTCAGTTAGCTCTCAAATAAAAAACATTTACACTTCTCCCTCTACTTGGTAGGATGGAGTAGAACATATGCATTAAATTTATCCCAGAACAGATTGCCAAATTTTATTTCAAATAGCGTTACAGTCCTTGTAGATATTTTAGATCACTCCTACTATAGTTACGGCTAAAATTTTATCTACAAGGTCAACATATTCTCTGTATTTTCGTGTAGTTTAATTTATGTTGTATTTTAACTCATGGCTTGGGGGCAGGCAAACTGGGAAGTTGTCATATGGGCAATGGATATTGGATTAATAGAAGGGATTTATGATTACTTCCTCTGCATACGTCTACTGCACGTACTGTGCAGTGTGTGCATCCGCTCGCAATGGGGAAGTTACAGTGACTGCTTCAAAGCTGGATGCTGCCATTGGATTTTTAAATGGCATCAAAGAAGAGGCTGCTGATTGAGAAAATGAGATGTAGTGTTTTGCTGTAGATCGCTGAAATGCTTTGCAGTGGAAATCAGTATTAATACTCATCTTGAATCTTAGTGACATTGAAGACAAGATTTGAATCATAAGAAAGCTGTAAAATGAGCGAACGACCAAAAGCGGCTGATGTGTTTTTCTTTGCTTAGAAGCTATCTAGTGAAATCACCTCTATTCATGTTGAAGTTATTTTTGTACCAAAAAATGAAAATAAACAAAAAGTGTGGCACACTCGTTCTGGCTGTTCATTTGCACAAATCTGAGAGGTTGTCTAGAAATACAACCCTTTTCCAGTATTACAAGTTTTGGCCAAGGTGTGAAAGTCTGTCTCCTGGAAGAGGAAATCATCCCAAGACCGATCTGTTCATTGGGGACATCAAAAATAAGTCAGATGGGACTTGTCTGTGAGGATCTCGTGTAGCAATGGGACTCTGGCTATGTGTAAGAGTATGTGCACAGTGACTACAAGAAAGCAGTCTTTGGTGATGACTTAGGTGGTGTTGAATACCCTCGTCTTAACGGCATGCAATAGGAATAGTGTTCCTAATGTCCACTACAACAGCAGCTTACCTGTACAAAGATTATTTTCCCCAGAACAAAAGTAATTGTTAGGAAAAATAAAAGCTAGCCAGTGTACCCTTCTTAAACAGGTGAGATAATTCAAGTGAAGGATTAGCTCTTGCTTGGAAAATTGAGAATAGATTATCGTGTTTTTAGACAAATTGCAATTGACTGAGCAAGGCCTTTCTGGGACGCACTGCATCGCCTTGCCTCCAGGAGTTATTTTCACTCATACACAGACTGACAGTCTGCTTCCTTAAAGAAACACACTATGAAAATAGTACTTAAAAAGTTCTTTGAAATACTGTTCACTTCTGATACCTCATTTCAGTCTGGAGATCAGGACCCAGTAATCTGTCAGTCTCAACAGAGTAGTCCATGCAACTCAGTAACACTCGGATTACTCTGTTTACCTTTCCCCCTGTAGATATCTATTGATCTTAAACTCCTCTGACCTAGAGACAGCCTCTTCGACACTGTTTATTATGTTATTAAGATGATGAAATAAGGAGTAAACAGAGAAGAGGGGAGATCCCTATCTGAGAATTTCCACCCTTGAACTTTTTGTCCCATATGCATCCAACCTGAACTTTTAGGTGCCTAATGATCTGCAGGCTCAACCCAGGCCAGAAGGTTTGAGAGGAAAATTTCTCCGATACAAATCTCCATTCCATGCTTTCTTCATGCCGGTGTGCTTAATTACAGTCCCAGTCATCCTCATTTCCATCCACGCAGGAGGGAAGGGAAGGAGGAGCTCTTCAGCCAACTTTAAGGCCAGAAATCCCTTCCAACTCAGCCTCCCTTTGGCTGTTGGCAATGGGAGCCAGGTGTGACTGAACTGCCAGCCATGGCCTCAGCTCAGTGCTTGGAAATGGGCTGCGTTGTCCTGCTTCTCTCCTGGTGAATTATTCCTGCTGAGATCAGGCCTGTCATAAGGAGTGGGTGGCTGTATTACAAATGGGAATTCGTTTATTTTTTAAATAAGTATTTTGATTTGTTCAGTGTTTTAAGTCCTGAAAACACGGTCTGGGAAGGGTTCAGTAGAGCGTTTGCTCCAAATATACTGAAAGAGCTGTTCTGTTGTCAGCCGTGGTGGAAGGAGCGGGGATCAGAACACGTGGCATTCCAGGAAAAAGTCATTCTGTAAGAGCAGTTTTAGTTATGCAGTGAACAGCTCTTCGAAGCAGAGATGTGTAGAGGAATTTAATTTATAATGGCCACTTCCTGAAATGGGTTTATTTGGAGTTCAGAATACACTGCTTTGTTGTAGGCCAGCACCCAGTCTTTTTTCATCTGCTTCTTTCTCCAAATGTGTGGGAAGGTGTCCTCACGAGCTCACGTGTCCTTCATGGCAATGAGCTGCCAGTTGGCACCTGTACCTTGTCCTCATCATGGAGATATTTTAGCAGAAGCATGTTTTAACCTCTGGTATATGTACAGGAAGGAGGGAAGGAGGGAGAGAGGGAAGGAGGGAAGGAAGGAGGGAAGGAAGGAGGGAGGGAGGGAAGGAAGGAAGGAAGGAAAAGGAAGGATAAAATGATTATTCTTCAGATTTTCCAGAACAATTTCCTTCTGTCCTTCAACTGAGATATCAGATGCTTCATGTGGCTCTGCTGGCTGCAATCCTGTCATGTTGCCATATCTGCTGTCAATAAATCCATTACCAGATAGTCCATCTGAAGAAAAAGAAAGGATTCTGAATTTCATCATCATATTATTACTATTTTATGACAAGTGGCAATACACAGAGATGAAGGTGAAATTTCCAGAGCAGAGTCTCTAGTAGCTTTATGTGAACTATGCGCCTTTAAGAACCATTCTCTCTCCTCATAATTACTTATTGTACGAAATTGCAGATGGCAGCAATCAGGTTAAGTATTTAAATGTTTTGCATTTAACTGAGGGGATTACATTCACTTTTCCAATTTAAGATATTTTACCATCTTAACTACGAAACCTCCTAGTGTGCTTTTAAAGCGTGTTTTAGAATATTAGTACTAATTCTGCATGAAAATCCTTGATTTCATGAACACAAAATAAAACATACTGTTATATTTTTTCTCACCACTTACATACAGGTATGCTCTCCAGCAGGAACCAAATGGTTTATTGTTTTCATTGCTGCCTTCCCTTTGCTCTCCATCTTCATCCCTCTCCCGGTGATGGATTTTAAGTGCTGAATGTGGAGAAAACCATCATAACGAAAGACCATTGCTCTGGTCAAGAGCAATGATCCCTCTTGGTAAGGAGGCATGTCTAAGCACAGCTCATGTCTTTTGTCTACATTTGTCTACATTTCTTATTTTCCTACTCTTTTTTTTTTTTTTTTTTTTTTTCCAATTCTAAGCAGCTCAGCTATTTCCAAGACTGAAGCTCAGGGAAAAGGAATTCTGGTGACTTCTTCTTTGCAGTAGGACTAAAAATGGACAGGGAGAAAGTCTATTCATTCGTGACTGCTTTCCACGCTGCTTAACAACAAGCTGTGTGTGTGCCCAGCGCCTGCCAAGCAGCCTGAGTGCGACTGGTGTGCTCTCATCAGCAGGGCTCGCCCTACAGCTGTAGCTCATCTCTATTTTTAGGCAACAGTGTCTCACCTTTTCTCTCCTCTGCTGAGCAGACATTCATTGTGTTGTTTTCTGGGCCTTTTTCTGTGTGTTTCAACTATCCATCTGGTTAGGATGCTGGAGCCCCAGGACTGGACTGAGTCAGATGGGGCCTCACAAGAGCAGAGTAGAGGGACACAATCACCTCCCTCTCCCTGCTGACCACCCCTCCGTTGATGCAGCCCAGGATACCACTGGCCTTCCAGGCTGCAAGAACATCCTTCTGGCTCGTGTCCAGCCTTTCATCCACCAGAACCCTGCATCCCTGCGCATCCCTTCCAAAGCTCACACTCAGCAGCAGTGGGACTGCTTTCACTTCACTTGTGAGGAGTCACAAAAGTGGGATTTGTTATGACAATTACATAAATATTATGTAATCACTGAAAAAGAGGGATTTGTCATAATCAGTTAATTCTCATCCTCTCAGTGCAGATCACGTAACTGTATTTTTATTCTGGAATATCATTCTGTCCCTTGCGTTCACTCATTCTCTAGATTGACTAAAATACTCCAGTAGATTGTGGTGAAATGGCTCCCGTTTCCCCACACTGTGCCTTTCATACTGCTGGGGAGGCAGACTTCATATTCTGTGGAAGATTTCTTTAAGAATCATTCCCAACTGAAAGGAAACAAACTCATCATGGAGTGAAACACAAAGCAGGTCATTGATGGGTTTGCGTTACGTAAAATTGTTGAATAATATCAAAAAATCATTTCCACATTTCATATCCATTTTTTAACAAAGTGGTTTTGAAAAGAAACTAGAAACATTAAAAATGTGGAAATACCACAGAAACATTGAAATAGGTGGCAATGAGATGAAAACCATTTTGTTTTTCCACCCCAATATACCAGGATAGTAAAGCATGTGAAAACTTTAAATTTTGATGACTATTGGCTTTCCAGTGGAAACTACTGAGTAAAACCAGCGAGTTGCTTATATAAAAGCAGGGAGGAGGATAAAAAACTCATAACATGCCTTAATTTATCCAAAAAGAAGAGCAGCTAAAGGATTTGAAAGCTCCTCCAGAGCTCATTGTCTGAGACAGCCTTCACATTACAATTGCCACTTTTAGAGCTTCAAGATGAGGATTTTGTTCCTGGAAAAGGAACTGGGACCGTGGTTTGTGTTTTGTGCATGGTGTATACGCTTTTAGGACATTCCCCTAATCACAGCACAAATGTAACACAGCCCAGTTGTATCTACTGAGACTTCTGGTTGAAAGCAGTACTTTCCACATTACAGCCTTCAGATGTATCTTTGCAGCAGCCCCTTTATTGAGCAGCTCTATATTTCTCCTCCAAACACAGTTATCTGCACCGATCCATATCGTATCGAACAGCCTGAAAATAATGTTATTAATGGTCAGGTAGTCACCCACAGAAAGCATAATCACATTTTATTTCAGACAATAATTATAAATTGAACATGTTGCCTAGATCTCACTTGCATTTTACAAAAGGATACAGGGGCTATGGATAATTTATAAACAAATAGTATTATATTATTGATCACTGATCTCCATGGTTACTGGGCTCCTCCAGTTTCATCTTGGCCTCTATGTAATTAAGCATTGTTGCACATACGCTGCGCTGTGAGTTAGAATAAGCTGGAAACACACAAATCATTACAATGGGCAAAGAGGGAGATTTCCTTTATTTTGCGCCATGGCACAACTGGCAAAGCCCTTATGTATGCATGTGTGGAACTGGCTGCCCACGGGTCAGAGCATGTGGAAGCAGGTTGGGGGTCATTGGGTGAGGTCTTCATTTGGGGCCATAGCATCGCTGCAGGGTTTGGGCACTCACTGCCTGCTGTCATATCGGCACCCACAGGCACGGCTCGAGAGTCACTCTGTTCCAGTGGGATTTAAAGCAGTGATGAGTGCTCAGGTTTGCGCTGTTCATTCTTTAAATCTGTATTTTTTATTCCTTGTTGACCCAGGCAATAAATGGGAGTATTTTTTCTTTCATAAAAAGCAACGTGAAAATATGTACACATGAACAATTAAGAGCCAAAAAACCAACCTTTCTCTCCACCTCTGTTTCTTACTGAGAGTAATCTCAAAGAGTTCTTGGAGCAACAGACTGTTCAAGCTGAAAGCAAAATTTGGTGAGGCTTACTTTTTTGACAAACATGTTTTGAATACTCTTCTGCGTCACCTCTGAGCTGACCCGAGGCAGGTTTGTCCTCTCTAGATGCCTCCACTCTGATACTGAAGTACTTTAAAATGCAAATAGGAAACAATAGAGGAAGCATTTGCATCTTGAAATAACTTTTTAAAAGTCTGCCTTTCAGTCTCCGTGCGCCTATTATTCATTTCCTTCTCCCTATCAGACAAATTTCAGTTTCCCCATTTCTGGGTTTGATTTCCCCCAGATCCATCTCTGCAGAGCACCCCTCCTGCTGTTCCCCAGGCTGTGGATATCTGCATTCCCATCTGATGCAGAGGCTCCGAGGGATACGGTCACCTTTACCACAGCAGCCACCGTGGGACTCAGTCACTGCTCCTTCTCCTTTCATCTCTGTGGATACCCAATCTGTAACACACTGCTTATCGTCCTTATCAATATCTGCATATTCTGTGGACTCTCTCCTCTCTTTCTAGTTTTTAAAGCCCTTCTTTGGCCAAGGAACCCTTCCCAAATAAAGCATATTGATAATATTTACTTGCTCTACTGTAGGACAAGTTTCAAATATGCAGCTTTTGGCATCTAACGTATCTCCAGGGCTCCCAGGGGAATGGGCGCTCGTAACGAGTAGCAGATATTAAAAAACAAAATGGGACTTACCAAGAGGTTTTACAGGACTCTTTTCCACACAATCCATTTCCGAAACAAAAGGGTTTCAATACACAAAAACCATAAAATTATTACACAAGATTCTTAGGTGCTCTTGTAGTCACGGAGGGACCATAAGCAACAAAGAAATCTACTTTTAAAACATAAAGTATAGATGCACCTATAGAAAACAAAACATTCCGAGTATGGATTTACGGATGCTTTTGCCTAGATTAAATCCCAAAGGATGAGATCAGGAGTCAGTCCAGAGCTGTATTTAGAAGACACTTTCATAAAAACCAATGAAGCGACAATATAATTCTATCCATGTTTCTGCTCAAGTGCCTCAACCCCACATGCAAACATCTAACTCCCCTAAATTTTACCATCTCCAAAAAACCCCCACAAAACTGCAAAAATAAGTGAGCCCAAACAGGCCCATCACTGAGGACTGAAAATAGGGATCTGCAAAAAGTGGAGTCTATGGAAAATCACCATGGGAAGTATATATTTAAAATGGTAAAAAATGGCTTCAGGAATCAGATAGATAGTTTGGTCTTTGCCACTTTCTATATAAGAATAATAAATGGCAAAATATGCAAGGCTGGATTGTATTAGAGAATTCCCATAAATTATATACTACAGAGCTGGACATTAAACTGTTAATACAAGAAAGCTTTGGAGCATGGGTTTCCAATTTCTACTGTATGAATTTTTGTCAACACAGCTTCCTGTGGTCAGATGACTTACTCTGTCAGTGCTGGTCTTTTCTCCCCCCAAAATACTGAACTGAATTTTAATGTCAGGCAGAAACACACACACTGGTGTTCTGCTGAAATGCTGCACTAGAGAGCATTTGGATGTTTTGCTTCTGAGTGTACCTTTGTGATTGCTTACCTTATTCATGCTTGTGATGGCCTCACATTTTCTCACCAAAGATGTAGCCATGTGAGCCTTTAATTAAACACCTCAGCAGTCATGGAACAATTAAAGTAAGTCTTCATCAGAGACAATTGGTCTGCGGGGATGAGGAGTGGCACAGTAAGTACGCTGTGTGCCAGCACTTTATTTACAGAGGCCATGCTGAAAAAAAAACAAGATCAAATCAATAGCAGTTTGCCTAAAGAAGGAGGTTTAATGCCTCATGGATTGAGACACTAAAGTCTTCTTCTTGCCTATTACTCTTAATACACAGCCACTGTCACGGGTCTTAATCAGAATTCATGGAGCTGCTAAACCAGGGGAAGATTATTGATCTTGTTAAAGATGTAAGAGCACTGGTCTGAGAAGACAGGGCCTCCAGAGAAGGGCTCTGCCTCACCCTGCCAGCCTGGGGCTTCACCACCGCCAGGACCCAGAGGCATTTTTCTTCTGTAGATAAGGATCTCAAAAGCCTGGGCACAACTGTCCCACAGCGAGCATCTCAGTCTCCTCACCTCACGTAGTTCTGAACATGCCTTCCTGACCTTCACCGGCAGCATTTTCATTAACTTGGAGGACTAGGTTCCTTCTGCTGTTAATCCTATGTGATGCCCCTGAAAATAAAGGAGTGGCATAGGTGTAACTGGGTGAGAATTTAAAAACTGCAGATTACAAAGATGTTACTGATGGCCTAATTTGACTGATGCAGTACTGCTGGCGCACAGAGAAATAACCCAGGTGTACCTCCGTGTCCTAGTTGTGTGGTTTCTGTTGTTGTTTTTGTTTCTTTTATTTTCCTGTACAAGCTCTGTTTAGTGTGCAAATTGCTTGCTGTATTTGTAGAAAATATTGAGTGATAACAGTGGAGCTAGAATGGCGCTAATGAGTTTTTGATCAGTTGCCAAACTGAAAAATTAAACTAAAATTCGTTTAGGCTGACCCACAATAAATGTTTTCCATTTTTCTCAATGTAAACAAAATCTGAGGAAGCTGCAATTTGAGTATGTTTTTCCATTGGACAGGAAGTTAGATGTCTTACTTAGGGGCAACGAGAAGAGGAGGAATAAATGGGCTTGGTTCACAAAAAACTGGAGTCATGGGTTGCTGCTGCTGAGCAGCTGCATGGTCATCATTTAGCGAGATACACCAACCTGGGGTAAATTCCCCTCCAGCCCTCGGAGGAACTAGAGGAGTTTGGACAGCTTCTCCAGTCTCGGTGGACAGGAGGGAGACAGCACGTCTGGCATACCAAACAATACCAAACAATAAACATTGGCTCCTGCCTCCAGCCCCTTGCCTGTGCTGATCTCCTTGTGGCCTCCTCAGGCCCCTCCTGGCCTTCCTCTGCGAGGCTCTGGGCAGTGACCGACGGCACCGCAACAGTACCAGTACCAAGGCTGGGGAGCCCATCCAGACAAACATGGCAATTAGAAGGTGAATTTAGGTATTAAATTAAAAATCTCGATTCCTACAGTCCCATGAAGAGGACGGTCTTGAATACACATCTCTCATGTTCTACATCAATCAAGTGCCAAGTACTGCGGCCTTTCCTTTTCCCCCTCCAGCTTTATCTATCTGAGGGAATTCACCCAGCTTCGAGCTGAACGTCGCAGCAGCGTTCTTGCAGCACACCTGCACAGGCAGGATCTTCAGGCTAAGCTGGAATTCATTTTGTCTTTCCACAGCAGGTGAAAATTAAATCTTAAAACCAGAAAGGAGTAACACAAGTTTCTTGGGTAGCAACCACTCTCTGGATAATAAGTGGCATGCAGCTGCTCTTACTGATGTCAAAGCCACTGCCAGATGTGAGAAAGACATTTTGGGTTAATTCCCATTGTTGAGCTGCAAGGAGCTGCTGGGTGTGAGGGAGGGTCTGTGGGCTCTGCTCTTTGCAGGAAGAGTCCCTTTTGCTGCATGGTGTTCCACCGTGCTCCTTCCTTGCATGGACCTAACTGCTGCTGCAGTGTGCCAGTGATGTTTGTCCTAGAAACCACGGCTCAGCTGAGCCGTTCAGTCCCACTGTGCCATTCAGGTAGTTGCATAGTTCATCTACCACTTGTACGCTCTGTATCTATGATCTGTGCAATCTATGTGAGGGATTTAATTGTCAAAAGAAGATCTGACTTGGCAAAGAAATTGATTAGAGACTTGCCATCTCAATTTTAACAAGCTGGTTAAGTAATGGCAACATGCGCCCCATTGCAGACAGAAATTTTCTTCTGACTTTCCTAAATGAGAAAAGCAAGATTTGCTGTTCAGAACTATGATAACAACCTTAACAGTTTATATGGACTGAGTGCTGACTTCAGCTTGCAGCTGCAGATCCAAGTGTGTCAAACCGTGCCATGTGTGTTTTAAGCCAACAATTTTATGCATACTATCATTTACCCTCCATGCCAATAAGAGCAGTTAAGAAATGTAAATTCAATAATATAAAACAATTTGTAGCATGGAATCTACAATAAAGACAGTCAACATTTTACAAGAAAACAGAGAATACTGCCTGAAAGTACATGTTCCTTCTGTATTTTCTTGTATCACTTCACATCTTAAAAGACTGTACTTGAATGCAGCTAAAATTGGGTGTGTAGTACTTTACTTCTTGATTGGGCCATTCCAAGGTAGACAGTAGGGGAGCAGGGTCCAGAGGGTGGATTGTCAAGGACTTTTTTGTCGGCAAGAAATGGAGCTTGATAAAACTCTGATATCCTGGATGTGACTGCAGAAAAACCAACGGCGCAGTAGACATTGTGTGGCCACTGATAGCCCATGCAAGTTCACTGTGTGCAGAGCAGTATTAGTCTCACACAACAACAAAATGATGATCTCAACATACAGAGAAAGACAGGAAATATCAGTTATGGAAAAATGACAACAGGACAACTAAGTATTGCATAATACCAGCAATATAAATATATCCAAAGGGTAAAACTACTTCAGGAAAGTGTTCTTCGCCCCTGCGGATTAAACGTAGAGTAATCAGTACCAAAGACGTGTTTTAAGAAACCATATACAGTTAGAACAATGTATGACAGACATGGTAAAGCATGAAAAAGCATCTCATAGGATAACCATTTTATTGGTGCAAATACTTACCTATTTCTCTGTGCATATCAAATATACCTACTGTCTCAGGAGGAATATAAGATATGTGGAGATAAGACTTAACTGGTTAATTCTGACTCTCATCATCTAATTCACGTATTCTAGAATTTTCTTCCTTAAATAAATTATGGATTATATCAGGTGACTCCTACTATGTTGTTATTCTATCGGTGACTGTAGGTCTCTCTGATAGTAATGCTTCCTATTTATTTCCATGGAAATGTCAACATAGAGTACAACAACACTGTTTGCTAGAGCAAATTCTCAGCTACAAAACACTCTTTTTCAATATAGGCACCACCATCAGCTACGCATTTTCACCAGCTATGAACAAGAGCCTGCATGAAGTGCTCATAACAATCTGCACCAGTGGAAGTCACCCACTTTCGCTGTTACCACTGCTGAAATGTACCACCCACTGCCTCACTGTGCTCACACACACTGTTTGGTTTCCATAAATGTTCACCAAGTATCAATGAACGTTGATGGGTGCCAGTTTTTCCGCATGGAGGAATTCAATAACACACCTTTACTTCATTCACACTCCCCCATGTCAGACTCCGTTCTGTCAGACTGCCCCTCTGCTGCCATCTGTCACACAGCAACAAAATGTAATGGAATATTGGTGGAAAGGTTCAACCTCTGCTGCCCGACCACCAACATCTGCCTCTGATGTCATGGGCCAGCATAATAACATAGGATTACCATTATTGTTTTGGTATAAGATTAACTGTAAATTGAAATCAGGGTTTCTCTTTCCAATCCGCCAACCTATAGAAGAATTTTGCACACCAACTAACTTCCTTGGTTTTCTGAAAATTCTCTTGAGTAATTACTACATTCTCTCTGAAGGTATATGAATTTGTAACAGTGTGCTTTTATAATAAATGCTTTACTTCTACAGATTCAGGTTTCCTTGTTCTGTTGAATCCTTTAATTAAAGCGCACCTAGGAAAGCTGGAATGTCAGCAGATGATGTTTGTTGGAACTGCTGCTGTGCGCTCATGAGTATGCTGCAGAACTCAACAGACAATGGTGGGTTTCAGACAAGCCTAAATGTCTTCTAACTGCTTGCTCTGTACTTTAATTTATGCTTCTTTTTGAACACGTTAAATTTTAGTTTATACGTAGGCTCATCCCTGTGCTTTTGTACCAAGTGTGCAGGCTGCTGAGGCAAATGATGCACTCACTACAAGGTATAATTTAGAGGCAGGTGGGAAGTGCTTGAAATGCGTGTATCTTCGTAAGGTATTCTTAAAATGCTATTATTACCTACAGTCTCTCCAGTTTCTGAACTAAGTGTCCTTTACTCCCCCCTAAACCTTTTATCTGTTTTGTAAAATGACTAGTGGAGAGAGGATCTGTTTCAGACATGAATTTTTGAGAAGTTTAGCAGCCATTCATCTGCAGATGGCCATCTTCAATGAATTGTGGCCACACTTGGCTTTTAGGAATCAAAGATGGGTAATGCAGAAGAGCAACCTGCAAAGACCAAGCTGCCAAATTTCCACTTTTTCTTAACTGCAGGAATGTCCATGTTTTCTGTTTATCCTGGTGCTGAGATCAAAGGATCCAAATGGTTGTGCTAGTGTGCATTGCAGCTTCTGGATAAATTACTTAAAATGTTATTGTAAAAGCTAAACTGCTGTGACCTTTGTTCTCATCAATCTTATTTTAATTCTTTACATAGTGGCTTGTATGGAAGACTCTTGTACTGCTATCCTTGATGCAAAGATAGCACCAATTAAAATTCTTCACTTGCATATAAGAAAGTGTGATATATTCACTGTTATTTAGCATTATTATTATTATTAGCATTATTGTCAGGAAACACTTCTTTACAGAAAGGGTTGTTAAGCACTGGAATAGGCTCCCCGGGGAGGTGGTTGAGTCATCGTTCCCGGATGGGGTTTAAAAACCATTTGGATGTGGTGCTCAGGGACATGATTTAGCAGAGGGCTGTTAGAGTTAGGGTAAGTTTGGTTAGGTTGCGGCTGTACTCGATGATCTTTAAGCTCTTTTCAACCTGAGCAATTCTATGATTCTATGATTCTACCAGTGAACATGTATATATGGAAAATGGCTATAAAATGTTGAAAATTAAATTTAATACACATAGACAGGAAATTGTAAATGAGAATCCTCATTTGGAAAGTCAACCATTTGAAAGAAGAAAAGCTATTTTACCCAGTAACTTGCATGGATGGAATAATCCAGCTTTTGGAACATGGCATAGACAAACTGAGCTTCTACATCTTTTCTACTCCCGTGTGTCTGATCACTGGTGCTGCAGAAATTAAGCTGCAAGAATTTTGATTTATTTGTATGCAAGAATAATAAAGCAGGTCTACAAATGACGTTTAAACACCCACTATGGGCTATCTATCACATTAATATCAAGGATTAGGAGAAAAGACAGGGAGCTGGGAAAACAACAACAGCAGAAGTAGAATTTCAACAGCAAAAATAGACTTATACATGCATAAAACACAGGAATAAGAATTCTGTTTGCTTTCTCTCTCTCTCTTTTTTTTTTTTTTTTAATATTTGTGTCATCTGTTAATGTGGAGTAACGTTTTTGACAACTGCCATCAACTTCACACCTCTGCCATCTTCTTATCCGTGTTACCAGTTCTCCTTTTTCAAGAGAGGATCTAAGCAACAAATCTGTGTTCTTTTTCCTTTCATCCACTCTCCCACATTTCCCTGTCTTGACAGTTCTTACCATGTTTCCATTTGACCCCTCCTCTTTACCAGTAGTAGAATATTTTGGTATTTGTTTTTTCCCTCGTTCTTCATTTTTCTTTCTTTGTGGTAATCCCAACATACATAGAAAGATGTCTGCCCCATCCATATTTTTGAAAACCCTCCACTTGATTTCATTTTGCTTTGCAATGTCTTTGTCTTCCTCTTGAACGTAACTTCTAAAATGCAATAGCACGCTGCCTGCAGCAATTACCTCAGATGGCTTCCTGCCAACTTCACCTTTTCTCAAATCTTCTTTGGTTTCTTCTATGTATGCTCCACTCAGCTGTTCTGAGGTCACTATTAATGATGTGACCAAATCTCAGGACTTCTTGCCTGCAGCATTATTGATCTTACCGTAACTCTGAAATCTTGTCCTGTCTTAACGGAGTCTTTTCTTGTTTTCTTTTCCAAATCATTGCCAATTCTTTAATCTTTCCTTCAGCAATGGATCTCCAGCCAAGCTTTCTCTTTCAAAAAAATCTCACCAGGCTCTATTTTACCTCCATTCACCTATTCGTGCATTTTCTCAGGTGATTTCTTCTGATTACATCAACTCAACTGTCTACACCTCTACAATACAAATCCTTGCTTTTCATTACACACACCTGGTTCCCCTTGAGACTGAAATGTTGAAGTCAAGATGACCTTCCTGAATTCTTGCTATGATTTTATCAGCCATTTTATCAGCCTGTTGTTGTATCCTTTCCTGGAATTCCTCTCTCCTGTGACTCTGAATACAAATCAGGGCCATACAAATTAGGGCCATCCATTGGACCCGCATTTATAATCGTATCTTCTATTTCACGGTGCAGTTCTCTGTTCTGAGCTGGCTATGCCATTTTCAGTTGCCTGTGCATCCTCTCAGAAAGTGCTGTCATTCACTTTTTTCAGGTTATCTTCTAGCAAATTATACTCAAAACAGACTGTAAAAAAACTTCTCAGCTTTCCTTCAATGTTATCTCAAGTCCTACTACTTTTATGAAGCATTCAGGAAAACAAGAATTGCTATTGTTCTGGGGCAATTTCAGTGGGGTATACATTTTTTTAACTTATTTGTAGCTTTATAAATATATTCCGTGCTATATTTTGCCTATAGAAATCTAGTCTATACTAAATATATACTCGACTTCATTCTTGCTTCCTTTTTTATTTCAGTTTCTCTTATAAATATTATAACCTCCTTTGCTTTAAGAATTGTGCTTTTAGGTGTGTACAGTAACCATCACAAAACCCTCTAATACAACATATAATAATAATTATTATTATTTTTAGCTGTACTCACAAGACATCGCTGAGGTTTCCAAAAACACCTAATCTTCTCAGAGACCTGTAGTAGCATACACAAGAGTCAGCACTAAATGATGCAGTGGTAAAAAGCGAATTAAACTCAAACATGTCTGATATTTTTGAGGCATTAACACTGTGGCATGCCAGCCCATCTCATTGCATTGAAATAATATAAATATTATAAAATAATAATATAAAAATATAGTGAGAAAAGAAAACGTATGCAGTATTGCACAGTTCGGTCCAGTCAATCCGATCAGGCATTCACCCTGATTCTCAGGATAGTGAGAAAGACAGATTCACAGCTCTGCCTATCAGGAAAATAAGAGGATATGGAGAGGCACTTAAGTTTTGTGTGTGTACGGTGCCAGACATAATAGTATCATGATTAATCACTTGGTCACCCAGCTGCTATGACAGTAAACAGGAAAAAGAGTTCAATTCAAGAAGGCTGGGGAATATTTTGAATTTAGCTTCTTAAAGGTGTGACAATCCCACCCAGGTCATGCCAGAATCAGCCTGATCTAATTTTGTGTAAAACCAGTAACACAAGCCCACTGAATTGCATAATTTATAAATCACTTCAAGAGAGTTTGGTGTGAAAGGTGATATGAAAGTGGAAGTTGTTAACCACCGCTGCAGCTGGCTGAGCGTCTTGTTTATTCTCTAGCCATATTCTGCGTCAGGAGCCTGTACCACAACTAATTAGCCATAATGCTTTATAATTGTATAAACAGAATATATAATAGATCTGTATGATATATAATTAATTTTGCCCTTAAGGAAAGCTTTTGGAAGTCAAACCATGAGCTCTTTGAGAATTGCCTCTTTATGCTCTCGCTGACAAGGCATACATCCCTGCTGGCAGAGCTCGGGGAACCTTCCAGAAAACAATTTCATTAGGCATGACCAGGTGTTTTTTTTTGCAGGAGTGAGTGCTTGCAGCCACAACTCTGACACCGAGGTGGCTGCAGCTGTGGCTGTGCCTGCCCTTGTGCAGCCAGCAGTGAGAAGTGGGGCTTTTGCACTTTGGTCAGTTTTAAAAGAAGCTAACCTACAGTTGTCATAGAGGTGCTACTTATTTAGTCTTGTGTTTTGTTGTCCTTATTTTTCATTAAGTTCAGTTTTTATGTGTGTGTGTGTGTGTAGTAAATTCCAGGTTTAACTCCATTACTGCTATTGCAAATACTACCTCAAAAGCCCAAACAAATAAAGATAAATATTTTTTTCCTGGATTATGATGCATAAGTAAGTACAACACAGTGTGGCTAGAAAAATCACTGCCCTGATAGATGTGCTTATCCTTCCCACTGGAAAGAAAAAGACACACAAGACTTCAGGAGTCCTGTCGGATCAGACACCTGATCTCATCTTAGATGAGGGCCAGTTTCCTTAAAGTGACAAAGCAGGCAGCATCCATCTCTAAGATGTGTTCAAGCAGAGGAGCAAAGTACTGCGGCACGTAGACATGGGAACCAGGGCTGTGTGAAGACCAGAATGCAGCTGGCAGCAGTATTCTAACAGAGCCGAGCTAGTCTGCTGAGAGATTTCATCAGTCCTTGTCTTCAGCCAAAGCTTCTCATTGTGAGATGCTGATCAGAGCCAGCAGCCGCAGCCGTGCAAGCAGCCCAAGGTGGGGAACTCCCATCCGCCTGGTACTCTGCCGACATTCTGGTCAGAGACAGCTTCACATCGCACTCCATAGGAATGATAATCACTCCCTTCCTGAGGCCTGACATGCCATGGGCAGGGTTATCTTTGCATGGCTTTCTAGATCCTTCTCACTGATAAAGTTTCTGTACCTGAGAAGTATTTGGCAGAGCTGTCCTCATGCACACAAACAGAGGAGTTGACTCTTAACCTCAGACGCTTGGGATGGAAGTAGTCTGTGTCAGTTTGCATGCCCTCCAAAGCAACTCATCAGGTCATTTATGTAACCTGCAAAACTAAATATACAATTTCCCTGGGGAGCTTTGAGGTGGATTTATTAATTGGGTTCCAAAACTTTTGAGGTAGCTATTTTTGAGGTAACAAGATTTGTCTTCTTTCATTGCTTTCCCACCCACGTCCATGTCTGAATTTAGAGCTGCCTTCCATTCCTTTGGGAGCTAGGAGTCACAAAATAAATCTTTTTCCTTCGCCCTTCAAAAATTAAGAGAGATAGCTTCTGTCTTCTCATGTAATCAACTTCATTTCTCACTCCCTTTCTCTGCACTTCATATGATGAATTATCACTTACTACTCTTCATACAGATACATTTGTTGTTTACCACTGCCTCTCACATAACAGAGACACCTCGTTTGCTTGGTTGCAGCCAAAGCTGTAACTCAGTAGTGTAAGAGGTCTTCCCCTTGAGATGTTTCATCCTGGGCTTACAATCAATGAACAATTTCATCAAACATTTCGGTTTCTGCATGAGGACAGGGATTTCAACTGCTAATCTGAATGTAGTGGTTACATTCCCACCAGTGTCACAGTGCTTACATTATATCTCAAGTATCAGGGACCTTATGCGTGCCTACCTGGCTAGCCAGCCCAAGTCTGCACATGACAATCCTGGAAAGAACTTCTGAAAGTAACATGTGGGCTTTTTGCCATTTAAAGCTATGAAGAATCTGGAAGAAACATCCAGATGCAAGTCACTGGGAGAGTCCTGACTTCTCAAAGGAGAAAGCCCTCTTTCTGGGCAAATAACATGTATAAATAGATTTACCAATTAATGCTTTTATTTCCAAGAACTCATAAAATCTCAGAACACTCTTGAGAGTAATAAATACTTCAATAATGCTGTTCTTGATTACAGGCAAGAGTGTAACAGCTCTGACTGATAGTGATTTCATAATTATGTTTGATTACAGGCATGTTCCTATTGTACTGATGCAGAGGTGTTATACGTTTCCTTCTATCAGTCTCCTGGATTCCACTGGAGACCAAGAGCACACCGTGTCAGCACGCACCGCTTACAAAGCTACTCTCCTCAGAGCCTTGTCACTGAGGCACAGCTATGAATAAGGACCTCTGGTAGCTGGGCCAGAAAAACCTTACAGAATTGTGATGAAAGCTCCATGTAATTACATCAGTGGAGACCACTTTCTAAAGGAATTCTGAATTTGAGCAACTCTTGAGGGCTCTGTCTTGCATATAAAGTTTTACTTCACAGTATGAGGGCTAAAGTTACTCATACCTTATTACCATTACAACAAGAACCAGCATGACAAATCAGAAATAAAGAAAAACTATATCCATAATATTGCCCCCTCTTCCTACTACTACAGAGCTGAAAAAAGGAAAAGCTCTATTAAGCCATTTAGCCCTCCCTCTGCCAATGAGCAACATCAACTGAAAAATCATGCCTTACAATTTATTCTCTGGTGCTTTGTTTATTTGGTATTAAATGACTCATGGAATATGGTTTCCACCTCTCCCCTAGGGAGATTATCCCAGCTGCTGAAACTTAGTAGCAGTTCCCTTTCTTTTGTCTCACTTTTAATGATCCCTAAGTTTTTCATTCTATTTTAGGTTGGGATGTAAAAGCTACAAGGGAAACTCATCTACCCAAGCCTGCTTTTATAAGCAGTTAAGGCTGTGACAGAAACACATAAACCCAAGGAAACATGCAGTCAAAAAAGAAACACATCGTTTGTTTCACTGAAACGACGCCACCTCAGTGGCACACTTTCCAGCTAAATGTTCGCTTCCTTGTTTTTACAGGTTGTTCCTGAGTGTTATGTAAATGTGCATTTATTGTATGCAAATTAGCATTAGGCTAATTGTCAAAGCTTGTTTTATAGCTGTCATGCCAACAACCCACATTTACAATTAAGTATTTGCTCCACAGGCAAACACATTGCTTTCCTGGAATTATTATTTACAGCATTTTGTCTCAGTGCTGTGACTCTGTTCTGACCCCATAACCTGTTGTGGGCACAGAATATCTCAAAAAGGAACACATTTATTAAGAGTACGTAGCCTGTGGAAAAGCAAAATCTATTTCTTTAAAAAAGGTTGTAATACCCTTTATTCCTACTCTTCTCACCAGACTGCAGTATCTACTTGACAAGAGAATATTTTCCTGCTTTGAAGATGTAGTGACAGCATCCTCATTTCCCAGCCGTGGTTTTGCAGTATGCTGTGTCACTTCACAGCATTCCACCTGGCTGTAAAGGAATGGTGATGACGAGGGGCTTTCCAAAGAAAATTCTGTGCTGCTTGTTGTGCCCATGGAGAAAGGTGGTGGTGAACAAGGCTTCGTTGGTGAGAAAATTAAAGGAGGAAAAATAGAGAGGTAGAAGAAATCCAGAGGGCAGAGCTGCAGGCCACAGGCAGCCCAGCTTCTCACAGTGTACAGTCTGACATTCTTGACTTGTGCATTATGTGTGCCAATGGACAGAAAGAAAGCCTCAAAAATAAACCAGGAAGAAGGACTGGTGATTTCAGCTGTGAGTTGAATGTCAGCCTTTGTGTTAAACTAAATGCTCAAGGAATACATAATTCAGAATTCCCCAGTGGTTGTCCTGTTTTCCTGTAGATGAGAAGAGGATGCAGTCAGCAGGTCTGATTCCAGATGAGATAAGATTTTGTTATAACAAAGTAATGGTTAATGAGCACGTTCTCGTTTAAGTGAGTTATCCACTACCACACACACACAAAAAAGCTTCTGGCAGACAGGAAGGAAAGGCATTACCCAAAATGGTTTTCAATATTCTTAAGGAAAAAGCTTATGGTTCTTATTTGCTAGTTTCTTGGCTTCTTCATTATGCAGTCCTTACTCACAGCAAAACTGTAATGTGCTGAGTGAAACACAGTCACAAATAGCATTTGACTAAACAGACAGCACCGTAATAGCTGTTTGTTGAAATCTGATATGAAACTTCATTCTAAAATATTCTCATTTGTGAGTATGCATAAGTACTAATTTGACTCAGTATAAATACTCCATAAGTATTTAGGATAGACATGACTCAAGACTATAAGGAAAGGAAACTACCACTTGACCAAATGTTTGGCCTTAAGTGGGACGATGAGCAATATAACATGAGATTCTGCTGCCGATCCTCTGGAACGCATGGCTCCATGTCTGCAGCACCAACTCCCAGGCCCTACTACCCCATTCCAAAACATTTTCCTTTTTTTTTTCCTGTCTCTTGTCCCATTTCTCATTGCCTCCCGTCTCACCCAGAATTCTCAATGCCAACAACTTCTCCGCTGAGTGTCAATGAAAATAGCAGTGAGACTAAAAGCTTTGTATCAGCAGCCCTGCAGAATTCAAGGACACAGCAGCAACACGTGTCCTAAAAGGCCCACAGACAGAGAGTGCTCAGGTGGTTGGAGGAGATCAGATCTGTGCCACTGAACATTTTGCAGCTGTGAGGAGATGGGACGTGCTTGTCTATGCAATCTTCAAAGTGCAGCTGTGAAAAAAATCATACAAACAAATTCCATATGTTTTGTTTTTTCAAATGACTGGCTTGCTCTAGCTCAAGGAATCTTTTTAAGGCAAAACAAGCCAAAAGACAAACTAACTCCCACAGCCTGAGATAGACTTTTTCTAGGAAAACTTGCAACTCCTGGTTTAGCAGCTCCAGAAGTTTCATCCCATTCCTGCCCAAGGAGCCTCAAGTGCAACTTCTTGGAGACAAGGTTTCATCACTGAAGGGCTGCACCTTGGCTTGTTCTAGTACACCGCCACAGCTGATTTTACCTCCAGACTACCACTTGGATGTAAACACTTCATCTTGTTGTTTTTCTCATTCCAAATGCAATTATCCCAAATGTAAACTCACTAGAAATAACTTAGTTGTAGTGGATGGATCAGAAGATACGCAAAAACAAATGCACCTTTTTTCATTGCTATTTTGTGTTAGACGTTAAGCGAAAACCTCAGAGGCAGCCAGGAAGGACTTGTTCCTAAGTCGAGTGGGCAATGGCAACAAAGAAAATGTAGACAGAGGAAGATAAAAGAGATATAAAAACAACAAAACTATCGGGCTGATACACTTAGAGCAGAGTATTGATGTTCTCAGACCCAGGTAAGTGCCTCAAAACAAAAGATACATCCAGACTTGAAGAGTTTTTCCTCTTCAAAACCTTCAGGTAGGAACAAACCAACAAGGACAAGGATTGCACTGTGCCTAGTGACTGCCCATACCTCTTTGGTTTCCATGGCTCATGGCACTTCAGTAAGTCTATTTCTGCCTTAGAGAGATGAATCCATTAATTCATAACAGTAGGATACATGTGCTCAGCTCTGCTCCGTACTCGCCTGCAGCTGCCCTGATCTTTGAGTTTGCTCCCTTGCTTCCATGCTCTTGCTTTAATGTATAATTTCCACTGCATTCAGGATGCCTCTCCCAACCGTGCTAAGAAAAGCTTCAAAAGGCTTTAAGTTTCAGAACTTCCCATTACATCCACTGTGAACTCCCTAAGCACATGGAGATGTGAACCAAGAAACACTTCTTATGTAGCTTTTGAAAAGCTGTCCCAAGGTATTTAAAGCAAATGTGGATTTCTGAAAAATACGTAGACTCCAATAGGAGCTCAGTTTTTGCTCCACTCCCCCTGTTATACCTTCCCCTGAATGTTACAGAGCAATGGTTTTCCCTAAGGGAAGTACTCTGAAACCTATATCAAACACTTAATGGAAAACATCAGCACTTGGCACCTCACTTTAAAATAAGGAAGAACATATTCTTCATCTTCTCTGGCCTAGATGTGGCAAATGTTTCCTGGCAGAAAGGTGCAATGGTGTTTTACTATGTATGCTAATTCCAGCTAAGACGGTGACAAAAAGGAAAATAACTTTAGGAGAGCAGTGTCTACTCTGTATGGCTGTTGATGGGTTTGGTAAATTTGACTGGGAGTGCCCCCAGCAGACCACTGCTTTGAAGGCTGTATTCGCTTAACTTCGACTGTAAGGTCACTGTACACACACAGTAAGTGTAGTCCTTGGTGTCTGGAAAGGAAGAACTGATACTGATATTTTACAGTACTCTGTCCAATCATCGTGGGAAGGGGTGTGTTTTTGTTCTATTTCTTGTGGGTTTTTCTTTTGTCATAGATTTATCTTGTCTTTATGCATCAATTCTTCCTGTTGTTCTGTGTCCTATTTGTTTTGATGGGGAAGGACATAATGGAATTATGATGAGGGGCCTGGAGCATCTCTCTTATGAGGAAAGCCTGAGAGACTTGAGACTATTCAGCCTGGAGAAGCCTGAGAGGGGATCTTGTCAATGCTTATAAATATCTAAAGGGTGCGTATCAGATGGATGGAGCCAGGCTCTTTCAATGGTGCCAAGTAACAGGACAATGGGGAATGGGCACAAACTGGAACACAGGAAGTTCCATCTGAACATAAGAAGAACTTCTTTGAGGGTGACAGAGCACTGGAACAGGCTGCCCAGAGAGGCTGTGGGGTCTGCTTCTCTGGAGATACTCAAAACCAACCTGCACACTTTCCTTTGCTACCTAAAGCAGGGAACCTGCTTTACCAGAACAGTCTCCAGAGGTCCCTTCCAACCCTTAAGATTCTGTAATTCTGTGATTTGCAGGGGCTGTGGAATAGTGTCTAAACACCATATAAATTTTAAAGTCTTGCACTAGTTCATGTTTGCCTTAATCTAATGTAACTCTGAGCACTGGTAATAACTGCACATGCAAAGATGTACCTTTTCTCAGCTGATCCTAAATGGTTTTTAGTCTCTGCAAGACATTACTGTATCAGCAGTGTTATCTGACAAAACTAAAAACATAAGAAAGCATGCTTACTATTTAAAATACTTCAGGACAAGAGTGTGCAGACTATTTCTACAGAAGAATGGCTTCTACAGCCATTTTGATGCCAGTGCAGTGAAGTAGAAAAAACAAACTAGATAGACTTCATAAGCTGTGATTAAGCACAGTGCTAAATCCTCGGGGAAAAAAAGTCTCTACAATGCAGTTATAGAAGCAAATTTGGCTCATGTTCGCAGAAGAAAAGACTGGAGTAATGGAAAAATATATGGTTGCTGACTTTTCTTAAAATTAATTTATACAAGTGGCTCTGCTGCCTGAGCACACGTTCGTGTGGATGTGAGGTGTATTATTCCTACCCTTTTTGTAACATAACCGTGGTGACTGCATCACATGATGCTAGTGCAAACAAAGTCTCATTAACAGCCCATGAATAGATGCATTTTCCTAGAATACAGTTTCTCATTGGGACTATCGACTGGTTCCTGGGCTACCAGAGGATAAGGATAGGTACAGACAGCTTTGGAAGTTTAGGGTAAGGGTAGGAACCTTTAGAGCGGTAGAAGATAATTTTGAGTGTTTATCATATAACTGAAAAGGCTACAAAGGATATAGTTAATTCTGTGAGACTACTGCTTTTTTACTGTATCACACAGTAAGAATACAACTTTTAAACATCACCCATTCTATTTCTACCTCTTCTCTAAGTCTTTTTTGTTTTTAAAACCTGCATTTTGAATCTGAGAAGCCAGCTCATTGAGCTGACTTCCCCCAAGAAGGAAGACTTGCTCCTTTATTCTCTTACATCAACCTACTCACATCAAATTCAACGTAAACTACTCTTGATGGATTCTACTCATCTCTCTAATCTTATAGCCATCTGATTTCCTAACTATTAAGTTACTCGTCTTTATTTTCTTTCTGTCCCACTCTCTCGAGTTACCAATTCATCTAGTGGGAGCTCTTGCTCCTACAACAGAAGCACTTCTCTTAATGCCACTGCAAAACTTTATTTTCCCCTTGACTTTCTCTGAAAAGCATTTTTTGACATAAATTAAAAAAAAATCTTTTCAATTTCATAGAAATCTACACGCAGTGACGATACTAGAATTAGAATTTGAAGAACATCTTCTGGCAAAAAGAAAACCTTTGCATGCGTTTGATGGTCACACAAGATTGGTGTGGGCGTGCTGGAGGCCATCTTTACAGCCACCTCACACCTCGCGGGGCGGCAGGGACGGAAAGGGCTTCGCAGGGGAGTAACGCCTATTGCTCTGACTGAAAAGCCGAACAGACGGGCCTAGAAAACCCCTCCGTTCGCCAACCGCCCCCTCGACCCCTCCGCAGAGCGCCCACGGGCCACCATCTCCCACCCGCCCCACAGACGGGCCCGCCCCGCCCCCTCGCAGAGCCCGCCTCCCTCAGCGCTGCCACATCCCATTTCCCGCATCCCGCCCCCCCGTAATGCCCCGCCCCCCGCTGCGCATCGCCGCCCTCCGATTGGTTGAGAACGAAGAATGACGGCAGCGCTGAGCAATGGAGCCGGCACTAGCGCGGCGGCGCTGCCCAGGGGGCGTGCGTGCCGCCCGCCCCTACCCGTCGCGGCCGGGCGTCGGGGCTGCGCGCTGCCATTCGGCGGTGGGGCGGCGCGGGTAGTGGATGGTGCTAGCAGCGGCTCCAGGTCGCTGGCGGGGGACGGAAGCTGGAGCTGGCCGTGAACGCCTCACCTTCTCCCGGCCCTCCCGTCCCGCCGCCTCCGCGCGCCCTCGTCGCGCCCCTCCGCCGTCCGCTGTGAGCCGGCAGCGCCGTACGATGTGAGCGGCCGCGGGACTCGGCAGCGCCCCCGGTGCCCACGACGCTGGGGCGGGCAGCGATGGCCGGAGCCTGGCGTGGGAGCAGCCGCCGATAAGAAGCGCCGGGGGCAGCCGGGCGGCGGCGCGGAGTCTCCCCCGGGCCGGGAAGCGCCGCTCCCGTCCCGCCCCCACCCTCCCCTCCTCCCCGGCGGCCGGTGCATGCGGGGCGCCGGGGGCAGCGCTCGGGTCCTTCTCCCGCCGGAGAGTGTGAGCCGCTCGGGGCCGCGCCCCCCGCCATGTCCTCGTCGTCCAGCTCCTCGCAGACCCCCCCGTCCCACCACCAGCCCCCGCCTCAGAGGATGAGGCGCGGCGCCGCCGGGTCCCCCACCGCCGGTGGCGGCACGGCCGGGGGCCCCAGCAACGGGGGCGGCGCGGCGGGGAGCAGCCGCCTGCTGCAGCCCATCCGAGCCACCGTCCCCTACCAGCTCTTGCGGGGCAACCAGCACAGCCCGACCCGCTCCCCGTCCGCCTCGGTGGGCAGCAACACCGGGCCCGGAGGGGGGCGAGGCGGCAGCCCGCCGCCCCCCAGCGCCACGCCGCCGTTGTCGGCGGGAGGCGGCGCGGCTGAGGCGGGCAGGGTGAAGGGCCGGCAGCGGCGCTCGCCGGACAGCGGCGGCAGCAGGAGGAGCAGCTCACCTGAGAGACGCAGCCCCAGCTCCCCAGTGTACAGAGGTAACGCACCGAGAAGGACAAAGCCCAGTTCCTCCCCTGGGGTGGGGGGGGGGTACCTTCGGTTCACCCTCACGGTTCTTAATGTCCGCCCCCCGGGGAGAGGGCAGGTGCCGTGACCGAGCTGGAGGGCGAGAACGCACCTCATACCGCTGGGAGGGGGTGGGAGGCGCTCCCTGTCCCCTCAGAGCCGCCCCCTGAAGTGGGGATGGGAGGTGGTTGGGGGGTGCTGGAGCTAACCCCTGCTGCAGGTGTAGTGCTGCGTGCGTGCTGGTGGTGGTGGTGGGTCCGAGCTGTCCCAACCGAGTTTTCGGATGTGTGTTGAAACCAAACCTCAAGTGCTCTGCCCTTTTGCACGGCTCGGTTTCTCAAGTATTTCCTTTTATTTAGCGTTCTAAGGGTTAAAATTATGTAATGTTTTCAAACACAGACTCCACAGTAAAAAGGAAATTCCCATATTGAAGCGCTTAAAAGCAAATAGCACCGTCTGTCTGTCTCCTCGTGATACTTAATACTGTATCTTGGAGGCTGTGGGAGCCCCCCAGCCCTGTAGCCAGAATGGGCTTGTGAAAGTTTAAAATGTTGAATTGGCTGCTAGTAAGTGCGATTTAACCTGTGTCAGGTTGTCTGCTGATGTGCTGAGCGCGTTAAAGTGGCAGTGGCCATCTTACCTCCCCCCCGCCAGTCCGTCGGCAGCTGAATGAGGCTGAACTCGAGCAGCCCCGCTGTGCTATCGGGTATCACGCATCGCCTCTTCCTGGGAGCGCTCCGTGTGGCTCAACACCCCCCGCTTATGCTCTCCCTTCCTCCAGCCTCGCTGCGTGCCGTTTCTGTGACAAACTGTGGTCTGTAGTGGTTGCCGACGTGTTTTCTAGCAGTGGGACCTGTTATCTTCTCGCCAGCCCTCCCCCCTTTCAGCCTTAAATGTGTAGTAAATCCCTACAATTCGTAGTAGTTGTAACTGAGGGAGATCAACGTGACCGGGGATGGTCCTAAGGCATGGGCAGCGTTTTGCAAAGGGGCGAGATGTCACTGCCACCTATGTGCGGAGTTAATCTGCAATATAGTGTCTGTGCTTAGGCAGATGGCCGAATTTGTTATGTTAACATTGGAACAGAAATACTTTGTAACTTCTGCATGAATGTATGATCTTCCTGAGAAGTTTTTGCGTGCTTCAAGATGGAGCTGCTCTTCAGTGCTTTTGCTTCATTCAAGCTCTAATTAAGAATTTCAGGATCATATTTTCTCTACTGCATGGAGCTCTAAATGTAGATTTCCTTTTCCCCCCTTCTTCAATGCTTAGAAAATGCTAACAGGAAACAAAACAAAAGCAAAAAATGCAGTGCACATGGATACTGCTAACACTGAAGCTGATGATGAGTGCTGTAAGCAATTACAGGAGCCTGGTGCAAAACATTGTAGTGGTGCAGTGTGTGAAGGTCTGCACTCACTGTGTGTTGAGGAGAGAGGAATGTGGACAGTTACCTGCAAGCAAGGAAAAATGCTGCAAAGCTGTGAAGTATTTCATTATTACACATGGATTTTTTTGTTTGAGGGGAAATTTTAATTTTAGAAAGTGGTTTTAGTCTTCATCTGTGGGCTATTTTGCCCTTAATAAATTGGGCTATAAATTACTGTGAATGACTTTTCCGTCATTAAACTTGTTGGAGCTTGCCTCTTGGTGAGCCACGCTAGCAGCACACGCAACCTGATGCAGTGAGAGTGCAGCGTAGGAAATCAGATGGTCCATCAAGAAATCCACCCTGCAATCTGTATGCACTGTGAGGAATCTGGACCCCCCTCCTCCAGGTCTAGCCAGCTGCTGCAGAAGCTGACATCCTCCAGCAAATCCTGAATGAATGAATGAAAACAACGTGATCGCCCTAATAATGACCGCAGTCGCACACGTCATCAGCTTTATTTTTACAGAAATGCCAGCACCATTTTCTAGCGGGTCAGGGCAGCAAGGTACACTATTTCTTCAGTCTTGCTAATTAAAAAAGAATACTCCCCTCCCCCCATCCTCCTTCACCCCCCAAATCTAGAGCTGTTTTACACAATTTGGAATATTATTGTGTGCTATGGGCCAGGATTTTTGTCTTTGTTCCCCTGCTTATTCCCATCATTCTAATGCATGATGTCTGGATTCTGAGAATGATGTTTGCAGTGTGTACGGTGGTAGTACTACATAGAAAATTGATTGGTGAGCTGAAGGACTGCTGCAGTAATAATGGAGGGCTTGAAAAAAATGCCTGTTTTCAAACACAGGCCATCTTGCTGCAGCTTATTAAACAATACGCTACTCCAGCAATTTATAGTTCTTATCAGTGTTCAGGTCTTGGGGAAGCTACTTGATTTAGCTTTTTTTGTCAGTTTTTAAAAACATTTCCCACTGCTGTACAGTGTAAGCTTAGGCTGTAGGTGTAATCCTGTTGTTTTTCTCACCAGTGCGAGAGATCTGTTTGTCTTTGGCTCTGCAGTCTGATTTAGACCGTTCCACAAACATGCTTGTGCTGGAGGCTGCTTGTGGTTCTGATGGATAGATGTTTTTCTCTTCTTAAGACACCTGCTCCTTCCCTACCTCACTCAGCCTTTCTTGAACTGGATATGTCCTATTTTCTTGTAAATATTTTGGTGATTTGTCAGAGGTTCTTTTTTTTTTTTTTTTTGCAAATGATCTATGAAAACACTCCAGCTTTGAGCCTCTACAGGTCAGCGCAACTTCCATTGCAGACATTGACATCACTACTACTACATGAATGAAAGCAGCACGCTGACTCTGCTCCTGTCGTCGTGCTCCCTTTTCTTCCTTCCTAAGATGCTGCAGATGTTTTTGTTCTGTAGCAAAATACCGTGCTTATTTGGTATTTTCTTTAAGCAAATTTCAGGATTTTGTAGTTCTTAGGAAATGGTTGCTGCCAGTGTTTGGTTAGTGTTGTTCATGAATGGGTGAGAAATCATGAATGCTGTATGCTAATTTCAAGATGTTAAAGAAGCAGGAAAATAGGGGCAAAAAAACTTACGATACCGTGGGGTAAACCTGCCATGTGTGAGTTTATTCCTTCCCTTTAAAACAAAAACAAAACACCTTTTTATTCTTCACTCGTAGACATTTATAGCCTATATTCATATTTTAGAGCTGGCAACTTAAAAAGTGGTTGAATGTGACAACATATGGTTTTCTTAGAAGGAATCTATGTGCTTATCTGATGGCTTAAATGTAACAGCGACAGAATGTGAAGCAATGTGTTTTATGACAGAGGACAATTCAATAATAGCAAGGCAAAAAAAACCCTTTTTGAGACGATCAAACAAAATGTATTACATGTAAACACGTATTCCTAGTTGCAAGTTGTGTTTCTACCTGTGTTACCTGGATAAAATCTGTAGATTCTGATGTGATATAAAGCAGTTTGTGTAAATCCAAGGGACTGTGTTTCCTGTGTAGTTTGTCTTTTACGTGGTATGTGATGTTTTGCGTACAAGGAATGTATAAGTGATTTTTGTATGGTTTGATCTCAATATTGTTTTCATCCAATGCTTTGATTTATTTAGTGGTAACTATGGTGATACATGAGAAAAATAATGATGCAGAATACTTCATGTACTCAGTTTACACAGCTGATATCAAACTCTTTTTCCATGGAAGATTTTTAAAGCAGAGGTTAGTTTTAAGGATGTGTGAAAAATAATTAGTTTGGCTGTTAAGGGTTCATAATACCTTTTACTTATCAAAATAGCTCCTGAACAGTTGCCAACATTAGTCAGAAAACAAAAAAACATGCAGAGCAACTGCATAACCTGGGTCTGAGTAATAAGTATGTGGATCTGTTGTTATGCTAGTAGGTAAGACTGTTGGAGTGAGGAGCAGGACAGGCAGTATTGCTGATCTGTAGACTTGTAAGGGATATCAGTGTTTAAAGATAAAAAAAAATTCAGACTTCAAAAGGCAGAACTATTTTGATATCCTGGATTAAAGCCATCCAATATTTTGGCATCATAAGCATTTATTCCAGAGAGCAAGATGATCTTTCCTTTATTTCTAACAAATGTAGGTAAGGAAGTAATTTTTGTGAAGCTTCCTATTTCCTGATGCCTGAATAATAGCAGTGTTCCCATAATTGAATGGCCCAAGCAGTTTTGCTCCAGATTTGGCCCTCTCTCTTCCCAATATAGCTTTTGCTGGAATATTAGATGGTGATATAGAAGACACCAGTTAAACTCAAACCAGTTGTTTTAAAGTTGGAGGCTTTTTTTTATGTGTTGTAATGTCATCACTTCAAGTAAGAATAGTTAAGCATAAGACAAAGCTATTTGTTTTTCAGGTTAAGATTACTGCAGGAAATTAAAAACGGAGAAGTGTTCTCTTCATTGAGATTCCACACTACTGTAGCAAGGCATTAGTTATTAAGAAAGCTTCTCTCCCCCCACACAAATGAACATTGAAGAGACATATATACATATGACCCTTAATTCTTATTCTTTGGGAATAAGCAAATATTAGTGCCCATAACTGAAATTACCATTGCATAGTAATCCTGTGGCCAATAGGAAAATTTGGTTTCTGAAAATCACTGTTCCCATTTTTTGTCCTTTTCTTTCCCGGGAAGGTAGTGGGGTAAATGGAGACTATCTTAAAATTCAGGTAGTGTGGATCAAGAGAATCTATAGTAGAACCATGAAAACGTCACCGGTGTTTGCCAGATACGGACTTGCAGATGAGTTGTTGAGCTTTGCTATACTGCTAAAATTGGTAATGGAGAGGTAGTTACTCTGAAGTGGGATTCATACAGCTAATCTAGGTATAATCATGGGAGAGAAAAGCAACTGATGCAGTAATTCTGAAACCTTTGTTCAACTCAGACTTGAAAGAAATAGCTGTAACCATGTGAAACTTACTGGAAATAAAATGTGTTTCTTGATGCTTCAGTCGGTTAATATTTAATTTTTTATGGTACTTTATCAATTGAGTAATTATTTTCATCTGAAGAAGGTTATAGTTTTTCTTCATAGTGAAAAATGAAAGATCCTGTTTAAGCCAGTTGGCCATGTCCTATGTAGAGAAAAGCATTGCCAACACTTGACAGAATAGCTGGTTTTCCCTGGACTTAGCATACATTCAACAAAAGTTAATATACTGGAGTTTAATGTGTTGAGTAGCATTTTTTTAAAGTATCTTTTATTGGTGAAAAACAGGCCCTATTGTGAAGATTTGTAACTGGATAATTGGCCTCTAGACTTGAGATAGTTAATTGTGTTAATGATGACCATTTTGTTTTAATGTTAGTATTTAAATGCGTCAAGTTTACTTTCTTTCAACACTGTCTCTGATGTAATTCTGTACTGCCTTAACAATGGCCCAAGGCATTTTTAGGCAAGTAAAATAGTATTCGTATCTCATCATTAGAAGGGCTACATCCACAGCAACTCATGAACCTAAGATTATTCTTTCCTTCTTTTTCTCAGCATTTTCATGAGAGATTACACTGAAGGAACATGAATGTACTTAATCCTTTATATGCGTATACTTCTCCCTAAAAATTAGTTTGTTCTTCAGTTGTGCTTTATTTTTTCCTTACTGATGTGACTGAAGTTCACCATTGGCTTGTTTTATTTGACCAATTGTGTTATTTTTGAATCAGGAATTAAATTTTCAAGCTTGAAAATGGCTGACAGGTACTGAAAGGTATCACAGTTTGACACTTCTGCACTATGGGTATCACATGAAGTATCATGATAGTATGTAATGGTAATCCTTCTGAATAGCAAGTCAGTCTCCAGTTCTTTTCTGAAGCTGGGATCCCATCCATGAATTACTCGCTCCTAGTTGAACCTGAAATAGATGCTCTCTTGAGAGTCTGTCCCTTCTCTCCCAGTTATGCAAGTACCATCTTGAGATCAGAACTCTTCTCTTATGGACTCTTATGGGAGTCCAATCTTTTGGCTTGCTTGGCCTGCACTGAGTGAGGAGTTGTCCTGCTCTGTATATAAAATACATAGTTGATGTATTTAAGTAAAAATACTTTTTTAAAATATCTTTTATTAAGACATTAATTAAAAAGATGATAAACCCATGAAACCATATGGGATATTTGATGTTTTTGTGAAGCTTATGCAACAGTCTGGTTTGATGGAAGTGGTTGCATTTCTTAGTGAGTTCTCAAGGTGCTTGCCAGAGATTCTTGACCTAATAGTACTCTTCCTGTGCTTCATACTTGAAAGTGGTTGTTCACAACTAGTGATGACATGAATAAGGTGTGATTATGAAGTGGGGAGTATTTTTCTCTGTTAAGATAGGTCTTATAAAAGTCTAACGAAGAGTCGTAATCAAATTTTTCTTTTAGTTAGATGTCTGATTGCAACTCTGTACATCCAGTTTGAAAATTCACAGATAATGTATTTGTCCAGTAAAAATGGAGTTGGAAATATACAAAAGTGTTGATGTTTTTTGGCAATCTTGAAACCTGTTCTCAAATCTGATCCTCAGCGTGCCACCTTCACCTGCCTTACTCAAGTGGTATCTGCATCACTTCCTATTAGCCATGACTGAGCCTTACCAAAATACTGATTGTCACACTTAAAAACAGATTAACTTTCTTGGTCTGAAAAAGCACTAGATGTGGGTGTCTTTACTCCAGCACCAGCTGTTTTCCACACAAACAATTTGTAAATAGGGATTAACCAAACCTACTAGTCTTGGTTTGATGGAGGATGGTTGTGGCTAAAACCTTCGTTTCTTATGGTAGTAGATCTGTTAAGTGGCTTTTGTATTAGATATTGCTGCTTTGGAGGCAATAGATGCTTCCTAGTAGGTCAAAAGGTTACAAGTTTGAGTTTTGAAACTTCAATGGCAGATTTTATCTAAATATTGTATTGGTTAGGTCTTATTTAGTGTCCCATGTGCCCTAAAAATAAACAGTGACACAAATGTTTAAATGGGTTTAGCTTTCACTACTATTATTGTTAAATTGAGGACTAACTACTTGAAATGGATTTTATTCTCTGAATCAAATACAAATAGATAATTAGCAGCACTGCTTTTTATGTAAAATTTGTTTTGTACAACCTGAAACTAGTTTTACCCAAGCTACACGTCTTATTTCTCCTTTAGGAAGAATGTTTTATATTTTGCTCAGTAAAGTGGTGACTAAGAACATTATGTTAGCAGTTCTGTCATGGTTTTCTACTTATCTAAAGCCTACCATAGGATTGTCTTCTCACTGTCTTCCTGTCTTCCACTATGGTTCCAGTTTAGACTGTACTTCAGGTGTCCCGTTCCTTGAACTGTGTAAGTCACCTGTTTGAACAAGGGTGGCTTCATCCTTCTTTCCTACACTCTCACACCAGGCGTTGAGTAAGGAGATTAGCTGTAGGCCTATTGCTGAATGTAGTAATACTCCTTGCTTGACTGATCATTGCAAAGTTGCTGGCATTTGTACTATGAACTTGAAAATCATTTCACCAGCTGCATAAATTTAACACTTTATTTTAAGTATAAATCTATTCTTGGAAGATGTTTTCAGTCACGGTAACCACTTGGTTGGGAAGTGATTAAATTATTTTTGCCTTAGTCCATGAACAGTGTACCAAGGCATCTTCAGGATAACGCCAACAGGATATTTTGAGTATATTGGGTTGTGTGTGGCTGCATAGTTCTTGTGCAGATAAACAGTCTTCCTGATAATATGATAATGGCACTTGATATGAGAAAGTACAGTATGGGCTTTATTTGTCATGTGAGGCTTGGGATACCAGGAGTATGCCATGCTCTTGCTTGGTGGTTCTGGTTCAGCAGGTGGTCGCTAGTCAACTCTGTTAATTCAGTGCTGCTCTGCAGAAACTTGCACATAATTGCAAACCTCGCTTCTTCCAAATATGACACGTCAGCCATTGGCTGTTTGTGAGTAGTGTAAGTGCAGATATAAATGCCTGAGCCTGTGAACATACAGGTTCCAGGGGCAGTGGTATGATTGCTTTCCATTTTATTAACCATACTGGATCAGAAATGTTGCTGGATGTTGCTTTAATATTTTGCACTTTGTTGCCAGAATTCAAACACCAAGACAAGAGGTGCCAGTGAGTGGCTCTGCAAGAACTGTGGGTATGTGCTGCAGTCTCAGCCTTGCTGCTTCCAGACATCATGGCAGAGCTCAGCTGATGGCTTTTTTTTGGAGTCTTTAGTGCTGAGAAGTATATTACGTAGCCTTTTGGATTTTGCAGTGTTGAGTGTATACCTTTGTATCCAGTATGTCATACATCATCCAAAGTCTTTCTGTTATATAGGATATCATAACTTTGTTTTTCAAGCAGTGGGGAGCTTGTCTTGTTCACTAAAAATGAAATCTAGACTTAAGCTAAGTGTCCTGGAGCAGACTTTGAACAGAGACTAAAAATATCAGCTAACTGCTTAAGAATGCAGAATAAAACGTTGGTTTACACAGAAGTTGGGAAGCTGCCAGGTTATGGAAGAAGTGGATTTGGACATTACTATAGAAACAGAAAAATTCATATTTTCAAACCAAGTTGTGTATTGAAGTGTGCAGTCCTTGCATTGTTTGTAATACTCATTTTAACGTGGTTGTATACAACTACTGTAATTACTTCTATGGAGGAAATTAGCCTATTACGATTATTCTGTGGAGTCTTGTGATTTTATTTAGTGATGTGTGTTATGTTTTATGTAGGGTTGAAGGAAGTGGAGAGATCTTTAGCAAAAATGATTAAAACAAAAGCTTCTGATAGTTGTCAGACTCCATAATTACTCAGAACATGGGTGAGCAGAAGCGATGGATACACCGGTGCTGTATGTACTGTAGATGTTAGATGTTAGTTTTTTACAGCTAGACCTTCTTTAGTTGTTCAAATTTACACTCATATACAGCAAAACAAAATCCTGCAAAGAGGTAAATGATGTGTAAGGCTGGAGTGAAGTTTCAGATTTCCAAAGGAAGTAGCTGATAAATTCTACTGAACACGGTTGCTCTGAATGTGGGGAGAATTTGGTTTAATGAAAAATATTCAACACACTGGAATCTTTAAAACATCAGTACAACTTGAGGAGCTGATCTGATTGCATGGACATTCATCTCAAAAATGCTGATAGGAGTTAGTGGAGAACCTGAAAGAAACAGTGCAAGGAACACAAGATAACACGTCACATTGCTGATCAAAATCTTAACTGAGGACAGTTAAAACCCAAACAGAATTGGTCTCTGCACTCTTAAAGGCCAGAACTGGAAACTGTAGTTGAAGCCATTCTGTAGCGAGAGAAGAGAGATGAATGATGATCCATGTTTGGCTTATTGGAACTAAGAGGGCAGGGTTATCTGGAATTAGAAATTACCTCAGTTTTGAAGCAGATTATAGATTTTAATCAAGTCAATTAAGTGATTTCTTTTAGAACGTTGTAGAAAAGCCTGCTCAGGCTTTCACATTTACCTGTGACATTATAAAGCAGTGTATTTGAATAGGAAGTGGTATCATTTGTATAGATGCAAGAAGAGCTGATATATAGTCGTATTTTTAAAATGTGGGAAATAGGGAGTGCAGCTCTAAATTATTGAGATCTACAGGTCTAACTTCTGCTGTATGTCCAACATCAGAGCAAATTCTAAGGGACAGTGGAAAGCAGTGAGAAACATAGAAGCACAAAATGAGCTTTCCAAACTGTGTTGTGCTCACCCTGTAGCTTTTGTAGGAGAAATTATTTTCTGCACAGGAAGTAGATCTTAATCTGTTCAGGCAAATTTCAGAGCTAGGATGATGAAACCGTAGATGAGTTTAGAGAGATTTAATTAGCACGCAGGTTATGCAGCAAAAGTTGAAGGACCTTGGGAATCAAAATAACAGAAACAACGTGAGATTTGAAAGCCTAAAATGTGTGTTTATGTATGTGAGGTAGCATTTGATCCCCCTGTGTGGTGTTTGAAAATACTGGAGGGTGGAGTTGGGTGATGGTGGGATCTCTGGCTGCCAGCATGAAGTGACTGAAGAAATAGTGGGCGCAAGTCTTGCAGAGTGAGCAGCCTGCTGAGACACTGTCTGAGATGCTGCACATGTTTTGGAGCTCCATGCATTAACCTGGTTTTACTTTTCTATTTTTCAGTATTTTTTCAGAAGAAAATATTATTCTTGCTTAATATAAATGTCTCTAGCTAGGAAAGTGCTTCCTGCCTGTGGTCAATGGCGATGAGAATGATAACAGTGATAAGTTTTGTGAATTTTCGTTGTGACAGTGGTGACTCGTGCCTTTTAACTTTTAACAGTGTTTGTTTTTTTCAACTCAGAATAACATCTGGCTGTATTTTGAAAGAAAGATGAATTAAACATGTACAAAACCCTCACCTTTCCGAAACATTTCATTAAATTAAGTATTATGGAAAAAAAAATCCCCTCAGAATAATCCAGTTTATCTGACAAAGGTGGTATTATCTTAAGCTTCTAAATTAATGCCATATGTTTATAATTTCATTCAAGATTTTAATTTTTAGTACACCAGAAGTAGAAAGAACAGCTTTAGTGCTCTTTTTTGGTTCCCAGTAGTTTATTTCTTGGATATTTTTATCATTCAACTGATCTAAAGTAACTAAAATGAAGACAATATTCTCCCTTTACCTGCAGAAGTGATCAAGTGGCTAATGGTTGGTTTTGTGCTTCCCTAGTGTTTAGCTACTGAGCTCCACTCAATTTTGCTTTCGCTTCTAAAAGTAGGAATATATTTGAAATAGCATCATTTAATAAAATCAGGTAAGTTTAGGTCTTTGCAAAGTATTTACATCTGAAATGGTAACCTTAAAAATACATTCTAAAAATCTGGAACATATAAAAATGAGAGTTTTAATTTACCTTTCAGTGACTTATTAGAATGCAAATGCATAGGCTACATCTGTTGAACAAAGCAGGCTTTTGTGATCTTAAATGCTTAGTCATTTTATACAGGTCCTATACGTGCCAGCTTTAATCTTTGTGAGAAGAATAACTTGGCTTTAGAGGGCTAAAACTTTCTTCCTTATAGTTTGTTTACTCTTCTTACTCAGATTAGAGCTTTCTTTCTATGCTTGATCTCTAGGGATAAAGTTGGTTTTTAAATAGGAGTTTTGCTCTGAACGGAATCTGTCTTAGGAAAAATACACATAAGTCACGTTTTGTTTGACCCGTAGTTAGGTGCAACATGAGGTAGAGACTACATCTGAGCACTGTGCCTTCCTGTGCAAACATATGGAAGGAGTTGTATGGCCTTGAGGAGTCATGCATAAAGCCTTTGTGATGGGGAGGTGCTTTGACCTACTCATTGGATTCAGTGACTGATCAGAACATGTATTGCCTTTCTAGGCTCCTTAGTCATGGTTGTAGAACATAAATACTTGATTCTGAATATCCTTACTGTGGGTGTTTGTCCACAATTTTCCTTTGAAAGGGCAAGCTCTGTTTGTTTGTTGCTTCATTATAAGCTACCTCTTATATTGATATACTTGCTGCTTCGTGCAGTTCAGTTTGAATTCTCCTAAGCCTCATGATGCACGAAAGACATTGACAACTACTAAGCTGTGAAGTGCTATCTGTGGAAGAAGGTCTCCATAATTTTTACATCCCCTGAAAAATCCATGATGTAGAAAGCACATTGCTCATGGAGCTGGATCTCTGTGGCCCTCCTGTCTGGCATGGCCATGCTTACTCGCACCCTGTACATGCACAGCTTCCTTTGTCAGCTTGGCCCTTGACCTGATGGGTTACTTTGAATGGCAGGTATGAGGTTGGAGACCTGTGGACTGCATTCAGCTTGGTTATTGGAGGCTGGGGTGGGTCATGATGCTGTTCTGTACCTCCTTTTTTTGGTCAATTCAGTGTTATGAGTGATGAGAAGAAATTGGAGTTAATTGTATCTGTCTATTTAGAGCAGTTATTTCGTAATGTCATCTCCAGTCGTTTTTAGTCATCCAGTCTCAGTTTCTAGAAATGGAAACTTCAGAACAGTCAAATCAAAAAACAATGTGGTGTGCGTAATACAGATAGGGAGCTGAAATCATGGCATTGTTTATAATGGATCAGAGTAACTTGAAATGACTGTTGTCATATTCCCTTAGAAGCAAAACACTGTAGTGCATTTTGAACGTTTGAAAAAAACTATTTTGCTTTGTTTAAAGCTGTTAAAGTGATCAAGCTGTTTAAATTATGGGAGGAATACTACAATAATACAAAAATCATGTCTTATGCATTCAGCTGCATAGTAGGGTGCTTTTTGAGTTGCTATATAAAATCCTATTTTTGGTTGTTTTGGATGAACCACATGTGGCAAACAGCGTGCTCGTTGTTGTTCTGTACCTCTCCGAACTGCTAATACAGTAGGTCAGCAAGTCTGCAGATTTGCTCAGTAACAAGTCTGTCAGTCACTGGCAACTGAGAAATGTCTTCTGAGCTTATAGATCTATCCTGTGGAGTAAAATTTCTGGGTACCCCAAATCTCTCATTAATCCTCTTGTTGAGAGATTTTTGGCTCCGGTTACAAGCGGAAAGCCTTCCTGTGAAGGAAGATAGAATGGTGGTTTTTTATTTTTTTTGAGCAGCTTCTAAATCCCTGTTATTCAGTCTTTTTCCCTAACAGTGCCGTAGAGACAAATTCTGAAAATAAATCTGAAGATGGATACACATTGGTTTGTCCATCTACCTGCATAATCAGAATGGGGAATGCCATTGAATGTACGTTAGGAGTCAGTGCAGTGTCACTCGCTTAAACAACCAAACAAGCTGAAAAGAACCTAACCAGCATCTTCAAAGGCCGTTGCTCCTCTTCTATCTGAAAGTCTACTTCTGTAGTATCCAGTAGATAAGTTTGAAATAAAGAAAGAACAAATGTGTGGAAATGTGTTGTGCTTGGAAAAGGTGTAGCAGAAGAGGGGGATTTTGAGTAGAAATGTTTTGGGTAGTCATGAGTAATAGCGGCTGCTATCATCACCGTGACCTGAGTGTTGGGCTGCCATTCTCAGTGGTTAGTGTGGGTCACCATTCCTATTTCTATTTCTAGGTTACAATTTCTATTCCTGTGCTGTGTTCCTGCATTCTTCATTATTTAAAAAGGATTTACACAGGCACTTCTGAATTACTGGTATTGCAAATTGCTGTAAACTTATCTCCAGTAGGAATGTCCCAGATGTGGCTCATTCTCCTTCGTGTTATGGTTTCTGGTGTAAACATCTCCTTATAGCCAGACTAATAGAGGTTTGACTTGGGGCTTTAGAAAGGAGTGCATCACATCACTCCGAGTGAGTCAAGAGTCTTGCAGGCCTCATGTGTTGAGTGTATTTGGACAAAATTCTGTGGAAGTTAGTACTGATTTCCTAGGTAAAATCTTGCCATTGAGACTCAAACTTGGAACTCATTTCATTAGTAGCCCTGAAGGTGAACCAGCAGGTTCTGCAGAACATCAGTAACTAAACTGAAGAGAAACAACATATCATGAGACTGTCACACCTGTACTGTGGAAATCTGTAGTGTTATTTCTTAGTATCATAACTGGGCTGGTCATTGAAGTTACAGATGAGCTTTGAAGAAAAGATTAGGGATTAGAGTGACAATGTTATGTAGCCTTTTGGTAGAAGACTTGCTGTCAGGTGACATGGGTAATGAGATGACAATACTTCTAGTTTTAGGGATGAATGGGTTTTATTTTTAATTCATGTTTTTCATTCAACTTGAGAGGAATCTGCCATCTGAAAAGTTCTCAAGATAATTTTAGTATTTTGGAGCTGAATATATCCATGCCAAGATGTGATTGGAAGAGCTTTGGCCAAATTTGAGCTGTGTCTGCTAGATGCTGAAAGAGACATGGGAAGAAAAGATGCTGATAAGTGAGCTGTGGATTAAGCTGAAGCAGTACCGATACTGGTTTTTAGTCTTGCTCCTTTTCTGCAGGTAATTTGCTTTATTGCGTGCATGGCAGAGCACATTATTTAAGCCAAAACAGGCTGTGATCATGGCTTGAGATTATGTGCAGGTCAGCTGCCTCTGCCTTGGGTAGGGAGGCAATCTCTTCATTTTAGAGCAGTAGCAGATGGTTTTATTTGAACCCTGCGTCCTTTTCAAAAGAACTGTCGTGTTGGTTGTACTGAATTACGTTTTGCTGGCAGACCAGTGGAAACCTTTTTTCAGTCATTCTAGGTGAAATAGTTGAATTCTTTTGGCTGTTGATGCAGCATGCAGAACCATAATTTCACGCAGCTTGTGTTAGCTGAATCCTGCTGGGAGGTATGATCACTCGGAATTTTACCAGCTGTAGTATTCAAGTGGGCCCTTGTGTCGTTTTATGTAAAATCATTTCTTGCAAGAAAGGTCTAGCAAAAGCCCTTAAATACATATCATGAAAACTTGTGGCATATTTTACATAATGCATAAGGTATTTTGCCTTCCTATAAGCATATGTCTTGCTTTTGTATTTTATAGCTTACTTTTTCAGGTAACATTATACTTAAGTACTGTATTCCTAAGATTATTTGTTCTGGAGGTAGCGCAGAGCTCTTTGTGAGATGAAGCATCTCACATCACTGTAAAAGAAAACAAAATTGTTCTGACTTCCTACTACTGCAGTGAAATCCGTTCATGTACTGAGTGCTGTCAGATGTGGTACAGTCTGAAACTTGAGTCATTTTTGAAATTTGTGAATATTGCTCAAGCTTCCCTCAGTGCTCAAGCCAGTTAATAGAACACAGCACTGCTGCGGCCCTGTTGTTCCTCCTGGCTCCCCTGTGGTTGTTTCTGCCCCATGTGTTCTGTCAGCTCTTCCTCCAAAGCTGAAAACTGTGTATTTATGACTTTTTTTGGCATAGGTTTTAATTTTCTTTGTATTTAACTCAGTTTATCTCTGTCCTATGGGTTCATGCATCTGCTTGTGCCATCCCAAGGTGTAGATGGAAGGAGCAGACAGCAGTTGAATTGGCATTACATTAATGGTAGCTTTGTTTTATGGGTTTATGCAGCTGAGAAACTGTGTCCTCAGTTTATTTCCTGTGATTCAATAGATACTGAAAAGTGAAATGTACTTAAAAGAATTGGACTTTCATTTGCTTAGCTTTAGGGTTTTACAGTGTGTCTTGCAGTTCACTTCTAAGATTGCCATGGGAAGAAAAAAATATATACATAGTAGCTTTTGGTGGTGCTACTTTCTGTTCCTTTTGTAATGGAATTCTGTGAGCTCCCAGTGTAAGGCTTGCTGTTGCTTTTCCTCTGGCTGTAGAACAAGGCACAGATCTTAGTTAATGCTCAGATTGTATGTGTTTGTGTGTTTTTGGGCTTATACTTTCTTGTATTAGTGCAAGCCATACCCTAATCATTGTGTTAATGCTATGTGAAGCCTTGGTGATGGAGTCTGCCTTTTGACACCTAGATGATATAACAAGAGAAAATGCATTTGGAGATCCTTGACCTTGTTTGGCCTCAAAAAAGTGTATTAACGAATGTTGTTTTTAAGTTTTGAGCAGCAAATGGAATTTTGATGGGTCAGATCATTGCATAGCATGTGACTGCTTTGAAAGTAATTTCACTTGCAAACCTCCTTCAGTGGGGGTGAGCAAGATAGACAGTAGCTGTAATGTAGGGCTTAGACTGGCTTATGTAAAGTCTAGAAAATGAATATATGAAGTAATTTTGCCTAAAGGACAAAACAAGATGATCCAGAGAGCTTGCCATGAGATTCTGACGTGGGAAGGAACAATCTCATGAATCACTGTACTTTTTGCTTTACAAATGAAATGTAGAAGTGTTCCATGATCTAAGTGTAGAGGGAGAAGAATATAACAAGACTGTGGGCACTGTGATGAGTGAAGGCAAACATAGTAACTGCCTTGACCTGAGCGATGTCAGGGCAAAATACAACACAGGCTTCTGGCTTGCTTAGGCCTGTTTGAGATACTGTAAACAATATGGGATGCAATACATGAAAACAAGAAATCTGGTGTGTGTTTTCTTGAGAATCATCCTTCTTGTCAGGATTTGTATTGTAGCGTTTGTACAGCTAAGCAAGCTGACTTGAATAAATAAAAGCCTGAACTGATACTATGTTATGTTTTCTTATTCAAGACATCTGGCTTTTCTGAATTGCATCATCACCATGTTTGTTTATTTTCTTTGATGAAAATGTATCACACAGGTAGCCTTGTTCTTTGCTGATACAAACACATCATGTGTTTTTTGTAACTAAGTTTTACCTTCTGTATTTTTTCCTCCTTTGTCTGATGTTATCTGCGTTGATGTAATGGCATTCTTCTTGGCTTAGCATTTAGACAAATGCTTCTGATATGTTGCCATTGTCTGTCATAGCTAGCTTTTAACATTTCATGTCAAATGTAGCCTGACTTTTTTTTTTGTTAATTTTGTTCTGGTTTTCCACAGTGGACAGGCCAAAATCCCAGCAAATCAGAACTTCTGGTACCATAAGGCGAACTTCTTCTTTGGACACAATTACAGGACCTTACCTCACAGGACAGTGGCCACGTGATCCGCATGTACACTACCCTTCATGTATGAAAGATAAATCTACTCAGGTAAAAAAGTAAAGCAACACAGCAGAGATGTTTCATGTAATTGATATCTTTCTGGTAATGCTTTTTTCACTTGATCTGGAATCTTAGCACAACTTAATTCCAAAGGAGTGTGGATTCAATTTTATTATAAAGCCTTATAAATAGGGTCCAGAAGTGTTGTCCTGATCAGTGTCAGTTCAGTAACGTGCTACACAACTGATAGTTAATATTGTTGTGCATTTAGTGGGCAATGGTCTTGGGAAGAATTACCTCTTGAAGCCAGACATCAGAATGAGCCTTACACAAACTATGAAGGGAAAACTACTGAGGCTACTTATGTCCCAGTACTCCTGGATCCTTCTCAGGGCTCTGTCCTTAGTAGGATCTGCTAGCAGTTGGGCTAAAGTGGCATTTATAATGTTCCATCACTTTTTGGCTGAAAGTTAAATATTCTTGTTTGCCTAACTTCTGGTCACATTGGGCTTATTGTCCACGGTGTTCATCACCATCAAACAAGTTTAAAAATAATTCTGAGAATTCAAATCCCTAATGAAGAAGTCATACATTTTCTTCATATCATTGCTGGGTATGAAGCAAGACTTCTCAATTTCAGTATTCTAAACTAAAGTGTTGAAAAATAGAAGGAACTATGTCTTTGTATTTCTAATTTAGGGGCCATGTACTGACAGTTATGTCAGTTGTCTGTGCTGTGATTCTGGTCCATTGTTACTAGAGGTGTCCTGCATAGAAGTATCAATATATTTTTCCATCATCTTCTGTGTATAACTCTGTTAAACCACTAAGACTTTTCTTCATGGAAGCATATGTTGTAACAATCCATATGATATCTTTAAAATATCAAGGATTTTTTTGGTCATAACTTCACCTGTAGACGTACAGTTTTGATTAACCTTCTGTTTCCGGTGATTTGCAACACATTTGTTGCCCATGCTGTCTCCCTTGCTTGCACTGCAACATATCATTGTTGCAAATGCAACATCTCTTTGAAATTATTCTAGGTTTTAGTCTTCCATGTAATACTGACCAGTTAGAATCTATTAAAAATATGTGAAAAATCATTTATGTGCTGTTATGCAATGCAAGAAGTCCTCCGATGGGGGAAGGATAAGGGTAGAAAGCTCAGGGGGAAAAAAGTGTCTGAGTTCTCTAAATGTTATGTTACCTGTGTAGGCTGTGGAGAGCTATTAGCCTAATGTATGTAGCTTTAATATGATCCAGAAGTCCAGTGTAATGAATTTGGGAATCAAATGAGTAAAATTTGTTCAAAGAAACTTAGGATTTGCAGGAAACTTTTGTGTGACTCTTCAAGAAAATGATTTGTTCAAATTCTGCTCATTCCTTTTGAAAACAAGCAGACATTTTTAACAGTGAAGAATAAGCAGTCATCTTTGCAGTCATGAAGGATCTAAATAAAAAGCTGTTAATTTTAGGTTTGCTTATAAGGTGCTTTCATTTCACAATGCTATATCTTGAAGGTCTTTTTTTTACCATAATTTCTGTCCAGGAGAATTTCTGTAGCATGCTTTCTAGTTGCTATATTTCTTATCCCCTTTCATATTAGTATACCCAAATCAAACTTCATAAATACTCTTATGAATGAAATATTTGGCATATTTAAGCATTTCCAAACAAACCTTTTCACTAGTTACAGAAAATAGAAATAAACTTGTTCTAAAAATACTTGAGCTCTGTGCATTTGGCAGTAAAATTACTTTACTAGCAAGCTGAAAGTAAGTGTTGAGGTTATTTGACCTACTGGCTGCCACTTCTGGACTCCAGAAGCAAAGCTTAGTGAGGGACAAAAAATATTTTGCCTTTTCAGCGTAATCAAATGAAACAGGAAAGGCAGTACTATGGTTCCTACAAAGTGAAGGATGACTTCAAAGGAATTAACATGGGGAAGTTTACTTGGTTTGCATTTGTATGGGTGTCTTCTAATAGGGAATTGTTAGCTGTCGTCTTATGCAAAGTATGCGTATATGAAACCACAGCAATTGACCTGGACAGGCTGGAGAGCTGGGCGGTAAGAAACCAGATGAGGTTTAACAAAAGCAAGTGTAGAGTCTTGCGACTAGGGAGGAATAATTGCATGCAGCGGTACAGGTTGGGGGATGACCTGCTGGAGAGGAGCTCTGCAGAGAGGGACCTGGGTGTCCTGGTGAACGACAGGTTGGCCATGAGCCAGCAGTGTGCCCTTGTGGCCAAAAAGGCCAGTGGCATTCTGGGGTGCATTAAAAAGAGCACGGCCAGCCAGTCAAGGGAGGTGATCCTCGCCCTCTACTCTGCCCTGGTAAGGTCTCATCTGGAGTACTGTGTCCAGTTCTGGGCTCCCCAGTACAAAAAAAGGGATCTCTTGGAAAGAATCCAGCGGAGGGCCACAAAGATGGTGACGGGCCTGGAGCATCTCCCCTATGAAGAAAGGCTAAGTGAACTGGGTCTGCTTAGCCTTGAGAAAAGACTGAGAGGGGACCTGATCCAGGTCTATAAATATCTAAGATGTTGAGGGCAAAGTGGCGAGGCCAGACTCTTTTCAGCAGTGTGTGGAGACAGGACAAGGGGAAACGGCCAGAAACTGGAGCATAGGAAGTTCCGCACCAATGTGCGCAAGAACTTCTTTACGGTGAGGGTGACGGAGCACTGGAACAGGCTGCCCAGGGAGGTTGCGGAGTCTCCTTCTCTGGAGATATTCAAGACCCACCTGGACGCCCACCTGTGCGACCTGGTGTAGGGAACCTGCTTTGGCAGGGGGGTTGGACTTGATCTCTGGAGGTCCCTTCCAACCCCTATGATTCTGTGATTCTGTGATTTTATGAATTAGCAGTTTTTAAGCTGGGTTGGGAAAATGTGTATTTAACTCCTGAGGACTGCACAGACACATAAAACGGGATAAGCATAGTGATTGGCACAGCAGCTTCCACGCTTTTGTAAGTAAAATGTTCAATAGGAAGGCTTTTAGAGGAAATTACTGAGTTATGTTTTGATTTTGTTTTTGATTGAACTCTCTGGTTTGAAGCCTATCTAGTTTCAAGAACCAAGGACGAGTTCCTAGTTCTTGATAGAATGTGTGCATGACAAATTAACACCTTGCTCTTTGTGTGAGTACCAGCACAGGTACTTTCACCACATTGTGTTTCTTGGCTAAGAAACAGTTCAGAGCAAGGGAGTCCATATAGTTTTCAGTAGCTGAAAATAATTACACTTGGTAGTTTATCAGAGTGGAGAATGATAACAATAAAAAGATAATGAAAATCAATAAAATCAATTTTTTGTACGTGTTTTTCATCAGAAAATAAATTATCTCATTTTACTTTTACTAATCTCAGGAACAGTACTTCCAGTACAACTTAGGTTGTAGGTGGAATAATGATTTCTCATTCAAGGGTACTTATTTTCCCTAATTAAACATTAATTTTAACTCTAGATTTTGTGCAGTTCTATGAAGATGGTGATTATTCCTTAGAATTCCTGTAGTTAAAAATTGTGATGATAAAAAGGTGATATTCTGGTCATTGTTGGTTAGATGAACCCATAATGAGTCTTATAAGTTCTTTGAAGCTGCATAGTGCTATTGGATAAAAAATGTCTCCTTTCTTTAAAATTAAACAGGTATTTTAAAAAGCTCTCTGTAACATCTTATTATTTAAACAGAGAAATAGAGCTTTGTATTTTGTTTCCATTTCTGTTGCTTTTTGGAGAATAGCAACTGCAGTTCATACTGCTACTTCCTTAAGTGTTTTGAGTGAAGGCACTGAAGAGGAACAAAGCTGTTTAATTTGCTTTTGGAAGAATATCCTACAACTTCACTTATGGTGATACCGGATTCTACATCTCAGTTCTTCATGCATTTCTGTAGGTGTTTGTGCATATGCATGCAGCTAGCTGATCTTCAAGGAGCAGAGTATTTTGGGTAATGAAAGATAAATATTTTTAGTACAGTTTTAGATATTTCAGAAATGGAGATAAACTTACTGCTATACAAGGTATGTCACTGCGTATAACAACATAGTATATCCTTGTGTACCCTTCCTAAATTCCTCTGCTTTCCCACCTCCTTCTCCTTTTCAGTAAAGTTTGAATTTTTAACTTAGACCATTTAAAATTCAACTAGCTTCCTTCTGTGTTTCTTCTGTCTGGTTGGAAGCACTGACTGAGCAATTTTGTATACTTCTTCTTTGTGCTATGTATGTAACAATTTCTGCCTGCTTTGAGCAATAATTCTATGTTGAAATAGTTATGCCTAACCTCAGAATCGTCAGAAACAGTTGGATAATCATCATAGTTTATTAATGTAATTACTTGGCAGTAGCTAAATTGTTTAAAGCATTTTTTATAAAATGAAAAAGAGATTTGGGATAAAAATATTTTTAATGACATCAGCATCATATATTGCCAGTTAAAATGAATCCATCTAATCTTTCTTGATATGAATAATAAAAAAATAACAAATGTCCAAGTGGTATATGATTCAGTGATTCTTCTTCCATTGTATCTGGATTCCAAGATGATTGGATATGCCTTTTTTCACTGTATATGGCAATTATGTATTACACAAACAGCAAAGAAGAGAGTTTGCAAAATGCATTTCAGATTTTTTGCTGAACTATTCTCTAATCTAAAGAATAATGCAGAGTTATTAAGCTGGAATGCTTGGCTAAAATGTTTTTTCTACTTCCATGTAGATCAAGACTTACCTCTCCTTAGTCACCTGCATGATGTTTTGTTCCCTTTTGGGTAGAGATTCTGTTGCTTAAAAACTGACATCGTAAACCAAGAGATTGAAGCTTTTTTTAATAGAATATTAGTTAATAGGATTATGTTGTTTTTTAACTTTTGAGGAAGGTATCAAGGAAAAAGAGTTGCATGCTATACAACTACAAGTTTATCATTCTGACTTTTCTTAACCTCTCATGTTTAAGAGGAGTCACCTATAATCAAGTCAGTTTCTAACTCCTTAGGGCATTTCTTTTTCTCAAACTTCTAAAGGTCATTTGAATGCTCTAGAAACATGTGAAGGCTGATTAGACTGGCTAGTGCTGTTGCATTTTTTTAATGAGAAAGTTCTTCAGAAACATTACCAACTCCATAGTAAAACAGAATCATGTTCTTAATCTTTGCACCCATCCCACAGAACTAGTCCTTCTGGGATGCAAGCTAGATATAGTAATTAGTGAAGGGCTGGCTATAAAATTTGAGCTGTTTATAGTAATTCAGTCTTATTTTATATTTAGGTAGGTTGGTACTGTGTGTATGTATGGTACTCTATGTTCTGATCTAAATGAAATAAAATGAATGTAGATGTATATCCCTGATATGGATGGAAAAGCAAGGCAGAATTACCAAACGCTTTGGAAGAAATGCTAATCTCTGCAAGGTTGGATGAGTTAGAACAATGGTAGTTGTGATTTACATTAAAGCTGAGAAGAGTACCAGATGTGGTGTTTGCAGCTCACCCTATCCAGTGCGCATGCTTTAAGCTTTGTGTCAGCTGAGACCAGGACCTTCGCATTTCAAAATATCAGCCGTACTCCTCTTGAAGTTGAAACATGCATTATTTAACCCTTTCCACGTTCTCATCCTAAAATGTTTTGAACCTTAGTTTCTTCTCATAAAATTGTAGGATAAATCACAGCTCATGCTTAATGCAATAGATTTGTTTCAGCTTTGAAGTGACATTGCCAGCTTCACAGGTGGTACTGGTGACCTCTGTTACTTTGTTTCTGACTTGAGGTGAAGCAGCTAATTTTGGTTTCACTTTCTGTGATGCAGAAATTTATCTGCAGACGCCATTTTGAATTTTGTTCATTCTGTTTTTTAAAATGTTTAACATGTGAGGAGTACACTTTGCAGTGGCTTCAGATGAAGACTTCTGTGAATAAGATTGTTGTGTAGAAGCGGTAAATAAAGATGGGAAAACAACTTTCACAAAACATGGCATTGTCAGGGGTGCAGTACAAACTTGTTCTTATTTCTGATGTATTAAAATGTGAATCTTTTTTTGAGAAGTTTTGTTTGAATATAAACATTTGTGATTACAAAACCCATATTTTTCTTCATTTAGTGTGGGTTATATTAGAAGTGGAAATGTATAGCATTTAAAGAAGAGTCCAGCTTGCTATGATATTCTAGCAACTGCTTATGTTACTTTTAATTTTTTTTCCAGTTGATAATAAATAGCATGTTAGTACAATATTGCCTGAGTTTACTATGTGCTAGGGAGTATCATACAGTATTTGTAATACTGCAAAGAAAAATGGTGGATGTGATCTGTCTCTATCCTGATACTCATAGGTATATATTGAAAGGTTGTGACTTGGCTCAATTTACCAGAGATTGAAAGCAAATATGTGTAATCCTTGACTCTAGGGATAATATTAAACTGGAAGAGAATCAAAGCATAGTTTGAGGAGGTACAAAATCTAGTGTTAAGTGAATGGATTTTACATATTTGTTATTCTGATTTCATTTATTAAATCAATTGCAATGCAGGTATTCACGTCTGTCTTTTCTAGCAGTACCAGGACTGTTGATGAAATTCTTCAGAATGCTGCTATAAGTTCTTGTTTTTCCTATTTGGATCAATATCTATGCTTAAAAAAAAAAGTCAGCAAGTTCTCACTACATTCCTTGGTTGTTCTGTTTTGTCTGTTTCTGTTTGAGTAACTCAGACTTCTTAGAATAGAAAAGACAATGATTATCTATTTATTATGCTGTAGTTGAAAGGCTATGAGCTTATAGTGATGCCTGCCACGTCCTCCTGGCCTACAGGAAGATATTTAAGCACCTGTTCCCACTTTGTGTTGGAGTTGTTCATCGAACTGGAGCAATGTGATGTTCAGAAAACATCACTGGAATGTAAATTTCATAGAATCATTAAGGCTGGAGAAGAGCTCTAAGATCATTTAGCCCAACCATCAACCCATCACCTCCATGCCCCCTAAACCCTTGTCTGTCAGTGCCACATCTACATGTTTCTTGAAAACCTCCAGGGATGGTGATTCTTCCACTTCCCTGGGCAGCCTATTCCAATGCCTCGTCACTCTTCCTGAGAAGCAGTTTTTCTTAATATTCAAACTGAGCCTCCCCTGGCACAACTAAAGGCCAGTACATCTCCTATCACTAGTTTACCTGGGAGAAGAGTCTGACACACCCACCTTGCTACAACATCCTTTCAGGTAGTTGTGGAGAGTGACAAGTCCTCCCCAGAGCCTCCTTTTTTCCAGACTAAATAATCCCAGTTTTCTTATCATCTCCTCTGAAGACTTATGTTCCAACCTTTTGCCAGCTTTGTTGCCCTTCTTTGGGTATACTCCAGGGCTTTGATGTTTTTCTTGTAGTGAGAGGTCCAAAACTGAATACAGCCATTTTGAAAGCCCACAGTTAGAGTGTCACTCCATTAAATTGCAGAACAAGTAAATGTAGGTAACATTTGTGTGGAACTGGGCACTTCTAGAAAAAAAGAGTTTATAGAATCATAGAATGGTTTGAAGCTGGACTCACCTGCCATAGGTAAGGTTGCTGTTGACTAGATTAGTTTTCCCAGAGCTCCAACCAACCTGGCTTTGAATGCCTCCAGGGATGGGGCTGTCACAGCTTCTCCGAACAACCTGTTCCAGTGCCTCACCTCCATCTGAGTGAAAAATTTTCCCCTAAAATCTGTTAGAAATCTCTCTTCTTTTAGTTTAAAGCCTTTCTCTTTTATCCTATCACTATAAGGCTATATCTGCATGCAATACTCCATGTGTGGCCTCATGAGTTCAGGGTGAGGAGTAAAATTGCTTCTCTTGCTCTGCTAGCTGATCTTGTTTTGGTGCCGCCTAGGATACAGTTGGTCTTCTGCGTTGTAAGTGCATACTATTGGCTCATGTCAAGCTTTTCGTCCACTAGAACCTCAAGTCCTCTGCAGAGCTCCTCTCAGGGAGTTCTCCTAGTCTGTAGGCATATATGGGATTGCTGTGACCCAAGTGCAACGCCTTGTGCTTGGCCTTGTTGAATCTCACTGAGTAGGGGAGTGCCTACTTCTCAGACTTGACCAGCTCCCAGTGGATAACATTCCATTCGTCTGTTGTATCAACCGCACTGCTTGGGTCTGATATTGTTGCTGGGGTTACACTCAATTCTTTCTGTCTCTATCACTGGTAAAGATGTTGAACAGAACCAGTAACGCAATGGACCCCCTAAGGGGCACTTCTTGTGACCAGGCTCCACATGGATGTAGAGCTGTTGAGCACAACAGCAGTGACCTTCCAACCAATTCTTTATCCACTGAATAGTCTACCTTTCAAATCCATATCTTTCCAATTTAGAAATAAGGATGTGGTGTGGGACCATGTCAAATGCCTTGCACAAATCCAGGTAGATGACATCAGGTTGCCATTCCGTTGTCCACTGACGCCATCACTCTGTCATAGAAGCCCACTGGATTTGTGAGTCATGCTTTGCCCTTAGTGAATCTATGCTGGATGTCTCACATTAACCTCTTGTCTCACAAGTGCCTTAACGTAGCTTCCAGGAGGATGTGTTCCATGATCTTCCCAGACACAGACATAAGGCTCACTGTAATTCCCCAGGTCTTCCTTTCTCTCTTTTTGTAAAAATGGTAGTGATGTTTCCCTTTTTCCAGTCTCTGGGGTCTCCACCTGACAGCTGTGACTTTTCAAGTATGGTGGAGTGTGGCTTGGCAACCACATCAGCCAGCTCCCACAGTACCTTGGGATGCATGTTGTCTGGCCCCATATAGTTGTATACATTCAGTCTCATCAGGTGGTCTCTATCTGAGTTGTGGATTTGCCTGGCTGAGTGACTCGTATTTTCACGATAGCTTTAAATAGATGATTTAGCTCTTCACTCGTTGACTGTTTTTTCATAACCACATTAAGGCTTCTTTCTCAGACCCCCCACGCAGACTCATAATAAATACACAGAAGTCTGACTTTTGTAGACTTGTTTTCTTTCCTGAGAACATGCAGCAAAAAATCAGGGCTGGCAGAAAACAGAAATGGGATATGTGGGCTTATGTGCACAATGTGCTTGTTATCATATTAAATCATATTAATTTAAATAAATTAAATTAAAGCCTGGTGCCAGGCTGTAGGCCATATAATACTGTAGCAGCTCTCTGATTCTGACAGTGTAGCCTACAGCCTGAAACTAAGATTCAGTATTTAATAGTGTCAGCCTGTGGAACATGTGTGGTTCCATTCTCTGAGCACCAGGGAGCTGCTTTTATCCCTTCCCAGAGCAGCAAGAGTGAGGGGCTTTAGGCACTGCTTATTGTGGTATTCTTCAGGGCCGTGTCAGGTCTCCTTTATTAGCAGATCGGTGCAACCTCTGTGTGAGGGTGCTACAGAAAGTTCTAGGTCCTGGAGAGGAAGCAAGAGTGAGAAAACTGTGGAGGATTCGGGCTTCTATGCATAGATGGGGGAAGGCTGAAGGGAAGGCCTGTGGAGAAATGGATCCCTGAAGCTGTCTGACCTGCTTGGGTTGAGTCCTGGCTTCCTTGTGCAAGTGTCACCAATGGTCCCCTGAGGTCACTCTGATTGATCTTGTGGCCTTGAAAACCACCTTTGCTGAGTTTTCATAGTTTTCAGTGGTGTGGTTTTATTTCTTGCAGTTGGTACCAAGGATTCAGGTAATATCAGTGGAAGAAGTCTTGTTTTCATGAAATTTTAAGTGTGTGTAGCCCTGATTTTTACATTACTTTTACCCCCAAATCTCTGGATTTTAAATGTCATTGTTTCCCTTCTGACAGCCAGTGACTCTTTTTGTTTGGAAATGCTGGTGAATATCCACAATTTTGTAATACTCCTCTGGTGAACAAACCTAGGAGGTGCAGAACTGGCTTCTAGCACCTTCTCAGTTGTTGGGATCTACATTTGTAGCTCCTGAATTCAAGGACTATGTTAGCCTTCTGTGCTTGCAGACAAAGCTGAAAAAGGTCTATTCTTCTGCTTGTTAGGTCATTGTCAAAAATAATAAAAGACGTATTGAGTCAGAGTTAAAAGGAAGAAATTGATTATATGGCCCAGTTACTAAGGAACACAGGTGGAAGAAGTGAATAATGGCTTTTGGTCTCCGAGTTCATAACATATTTATTTTATATTGTGGTTTTCTAACTGTTCGCTGGGTAAAAAACAGAAATGTATGCTGAAGCAAAGATTGGAATAATCAGGTAGGGTGTTTTTGTAGTTGTCAGGCAGCTGATTTCTTCAGTAATGTTCATTGTCCTCATCCTTTGTAAGCACAAATTGATAAAGCCTTAAACTGAATTATCATCGCTATTTTTTATTCACTGATAATATTACTGCTGCATATTAGATTCTCAAATCTATTCTTTATGTATAATGCTTGGACTCTAGCTTTACAGAAAGGTTAAACCAATAATTTGTGACAAAATTTTTTTGTAACCTGGGGAATTCACTCTACGTATATGTATTTTTTTTTTCTCCTCCAGACACCTAGCTGCTGGGCTGAAGAAGGAGCAGAAAAGCGATCACATCAGCGCTCAGCATCATGGGGAAGTGCTGATCAACTAAAAGAGGTGAGAATTTTTGCACAGTGCAGACTTTGTAGTCTTGATATGGCCAAGGCATACTTTTTAATCCCTATCTGGAGTCCAGGAAACTGCACCCTTTCCCTCCCCTCTGTTGCCCTTGAAACAGGTTTTACCTCCTGACTTAGAAGTGTTTTAGGACTGATTGTTGTTTTATGCATGTTGGATTTCCTCCCTTTCTACTGCACAGTGTTGGCTGCAGAGGAGTGGCCAGAGCGAGTGCTGAGAAACCAACTTGTTTCTGTTGTTCTTGTTCAGAGTTACTTTAGTGAGTTTTCTGTTCTCTAACGCTGAAAGAGACATAGCTTAAGTCTCTATGCTGCCATATCCTTGTTTAGAAATTTTGGTCAGGCTTAAGGGTGAGGATGGAGAGGATGTCAGTTTCACAAATGAAATAGCAGGGTAAGTGTTGACACAGTAGTAGCTGAAATGCTCTTCAGTCGTATGTATTCCATTGTAAACTGCAATAGGAACAAGATAGAACCCATCAGAAGTGGATTTGCATAATGAGATATTAGATACAGGAAAATGGTTTTCAGCTCAGCTGAATGTGCACTGTTTCAGTCTTATGTACCAATGAAGTGCAGTCTGTCTCAAGTTCATGCAATTTGGCCAGTACCAAATACTTAGTCTGCAGTCAGCCTCCTGTCTGTGTCAGGAAGGGTTCAGCCTCTCTTCCAGAGCTACATCTTTCTCTTTAAGAAACAAATTTTGCAGCATATTGTCATATGGTGGCTTTTTCTCAGTTCTTCATGTTTTTTGAGTCCTCTCTCTGGCTCCTTGTTTTGAATAGGACATTCAAAAATGAGGACGAATGTATAGATTGTCTAAGGTGATGCTGTTATTGGCAGTAGTCCTTTTTCTCACAGCTATTGGTTGGAAGAATAGTTGTCAAAAGCAGTGAGAAGTTTGATTCCTCAAACAAATAAAGAATAATTTTGCATTTCAGTGGTAACAATATCCTTGTTTTTAAACAAAAGCACCTGGGCCAAAGAAAGGTGAGGGTTGTCTAGTCCTGTCACATTGAGCACCTGTTACGAAACCCATCTTAACTGATTTATTAATACACAGGCCTTCCAAGTGCCTGGGTGACTTCATTTGCAGCTATGAGGAAATACTCGGAACCACAAATTAAGTGCCTAGGAATTAGTACAGAAGGAGTCTCGTGTCTGAGAAGTTTTGGCTTAAACATTAGCTACCAGCACAAAGGAATTGAACCAGAGGCAAGAATAACATCTGTGTTTCTAGGATAACACTCTCACTTCTACTGAGAGACCATTCTTCATCATCTGGTGGTTTTGTATCAAGTTTTGCAGCAAGCAACTTTTCTCCACCACATGGCTCTGACTGTCAGTGATAGGGAAATCTTCAGTGTGTAAGCAAGTCTCTGCCATTTGATCGCAGTGATCCATTTTGCAAAGTTGCCATCCTCTATGAGCTGATCATAAGAGAAAGACAAGAAACGTAGCTGGTGAGTTTCATGATTCCTTTCTGATAGAACACGTTAAAAAAAAGTGGGGGGGAGAAGGTGTGTGGAAATAAACTGTTTCTATTCAAATTTTGCAAGAATTGTTCACACTAAAACTTGCCGTCATCACTTCCAGCTTCTGGTTCTTTCCCTTCCTCTGTTTTCCTTTCTCTGTCTCCAGCTTTTCAACACTGTTTTGTTGCCTTTTCCACAGGTTCATTCGTAGACCCAGTGTCATTCTGCATGCATTTTTTCAGCCAATTGTAGTCTATCTTCTCTTATTTCTGCTCTTCCTCAGTTACTTTCCTGTTCTTTGTCTGTTCTATCTTTCTGTTGTTTGGCTTCTATTTTTATCCCTTATTTTTTCTTTCCCCTCACCTATAAGTCCTGATACTAGCCTATCTGTCCAGCCATTCCCTGTCTGTGTGAGATACTTGCAAGGGCATGCAAGTCTTTTACCTTCCTACGCCAAACTACTTAATGCTTGCATGTTGAGTGTTAAGAGTTTTTGTTCAATACCAGTTTCTTTGTGACTTGTCAATCTGCATTTTCTGGAAGCAGAAATTCTCTGAAACAGTTCCATTCAGATCTAAAGTTTAGTAGAGAATCATAGAACTGTTTGAGTTGGAAGGACCTTTAAAGATTGTGTAGTCCAACTCCTCTGCAGGGGAGCAGGGACATCTACAGCTAGATCAGGTTGCTCAGTTGACCTTGAATGTCTCCAGGAATGGGGTGTCCATCTCTGGGCAACCTGTTCCAGTGCCTCACTACTTTTATTGTAAAGAACTTTTTCTTTATATGCAATCTAAATCCTCCCTCTTTTAATTTGAAACCATTTCTTCTTGTTCTATCACAACAGACCCTGCTAAAGAAAGATACTGACACTAGCAAATGTAGCTGTATCTTAGTTTCACCTGGGATGGAATTGTTCTCTTCAAAGTGTCTGGTACTGTGTTATGGTTTGGTTCTTGGAGAAAAACAATGTTGATAATACACCAGTGTTTATAGTTGCTGCTATGCAGTGTTGTGAAGGGCTCAAGAAGCTGCCAGGGAACAAAATTAGGACAGCTGACTTCCACTGGGAAGGGGGAGAATTGAGTGAAGGACTGTGTGGTGCGTAGGCACCTACTGGGTTAAACCATAACAAGCTGCCAGTTCCAAACATCTATCTCGAACATTAGCAAAATTTTCAGTTTGCCCAAGCTTCACCAAAAAAAGGCTTTTTCAAGAAGTAGGTGCATTCTCAGGATAAGGCTCCCAGGCAAATGTTTTGCTTTTTCTTCCAAAGCATTGAAGAGTTAAAAAGCATAGGTAAAATGATTTTTTTATCTGCTTTTCTTGGATTAGTGTACCTCTTACATATCTGGAGTTTATTTTGATTGATGTTTGATGATCTAATGATGCTTTTCTGCTGCTTAGAAAAATTAACTTCTAGCTTTCTAGCTAATTAAGGTTCTTGGAAGTTAGCACAGCTACCTCTTCCTCTTAAAAGGAGTGGTTTTCTTCAAGTTTGGTAAAGAAGGAAGATACTTAGCAATAAAAAGATGATCTTGTAGAAGAAAAAAAAAGCAATTGAGATTTCAAGATTAGCTTTGGCAAGAGGTAGATTCACTGTGTACTCTCAGTGAAGAGATGGAGTGCCATTTGGTTTGGAGGATTCTTCTGCCCACGTATTTGGCACTGCTGACTGCTTACTATGGCTGTTACGAAGCCAGGTAGCCTGTGCTGGCAAGCCTGTCTCCTGTGTCTAGGGGATGAATAAGAAATGGCAGGTTGCTTTTTATGTGCTCATTCTTACTTTCTCATTCTTTTGTCTGATATTAACTACTGCATCAGAGAAAGCAGGGTTCTTGGGAAATTAGGGTTCTTCAAATTCAGGGCTAAGGATATGATTTGAGAAAGCATGTCTATTTCTTCACTGCATTTTGTATTTGCCTTAAATGGCCATATTGTGATTCAGGACAGAAAGGCCAGATTCTTCAACAAATTTTCATCTTTCTCTTTTTCCCCAGTGACCCAAGAAGCATTTCGTTTGTTATTGTTATGAACCCGTTGATTGCCAAAATACGCATACTCTGAAAGTGGCTGAGAAAACTTCTCATCCAGGTGTCCATGATTCCTTTCAGAAGATCATAGCTTCACACTTTAGAGAGTGTGGAGCTGTATTAGCCTGTTGCAGTGCTCTCACTGTCCAAATCTTACAGTGTGGCTATGTTTTCTTATAGACTTGCGAGCTGCTTGCAACTAGAATCTGAGTCAGAGCTCTGAAGTGAATTTAAGTCTTTTTTTATAGCATGCTCCTGAGGAAAACTCAGAAAGCTAGGTTTCATTTAAATAAAAAATAGGGTAATTAACTGTTTAAATAGGAAGAAGCCCAAAGCGTCAGGGAAAGGCAACAGAAATTAAAACAGCATTCTCCCTGCATTGTCCCCTTGCTTTTTGGGTATTCTTGTATCCATCCATTTCAATCCATGGCTGTCTTCTAGTCTGGACTTCATTTTTTTTTCTTCTTGTTCAGCTTTTTAGAGGAGATGAAGACCATTTCCCTACACACCCACTTCTCAAACATTTTTGATCTATGTTATTGTAGATGTACTTTCATGTTCCTTTCTCAAACCGGTTACTTTCTTGCTTCTTCATCTCTCTGTTGAGCTGGGTTTCCTATTTAATGTTACTCTTACATGGAGAATCGAGTAGTTCAGGCCGTTTTTTTTGGTGGAGTTGGGATATCTCTTCAAATTCTGTCAAAGTTTCATAGTGCCCGAGTGGCACCTTTCTTCGAGAGATTAATCTCGTTCTTTAGCACGTTTTCGTTAAAAACTTGGTTCTGTTAGGGCTTTATCTTGATGTATTCGACACAGACCCATTTGGAAATCTAACCTGTTTCTGTCATTGAAGATTAGGAGTAGCCAAGCATTTCTGAGTAGCAGTTCTTTGAATATGGATTATGAAGTGTGGCAAGACTTGATGTGAAACATTTAAGGTGGATCTGTTTTGTGAGCGATGTTAGAAACAAAACCAAGAAAATTCCAAAGCTTGTAGCCAAGCTCTATCAAAGCCTTCAATGAGCACTGTCAACTCTTGGTGCTGAAAAGTGATGTGAAATGTTTCTTTACCACAGTGCTGCTTTTTTGGAAGGACGTTAGATATATATTTAACTTCTTGGACTTGACCACAGAGTGAATGTACTTGAAGTAGTCTCAACTCAGGGATAGGATACTTTCCAGCTGATGAGGTTCTTTGAAATATGAATTCCATGTGTGTTTATGTCTCCTTTCTTCAGATTTTTAAATTATATCTCTGTGTTTAAAATGAAGTGAGGACTTGCATGCATTGCCTTTTATGCCAGCATGCTGATTGTGAAAGAGAGTGAGATTTGAGCATGAAGGAAAAAAAATAAAAGGAAGTGTCTGTACCTGTTGTCTAAATTTGCGTGTCGTCTAAGCTTCTCAAGCAATACTGAGAGAGTTAAATGCTCTTTCATGTAGAAACTATTCAGGAGGAATAAGTGAAAGAATTCCTGGATTAAATGCTTTGATTTCTATTAAGGAGCAGGTCAAGTGAATAATGGTTGTAGTTGCATTTGACCTTTAAAATACATGTTGTTTGCTTACGCATCTTCGCAATAGACAGTAGAAAAGATAATTCTGTCTGCTTGAAGAAATCTGTGATAATGTAGCCTGCAGGGAAATACTATTAAATATATTAAGCTCTCCAGCATGAAGCAATACATACTGATTGACAGTCGTTTGTAGAGGTTCTTTTGTTTTAATTATGAATTATTGGAAAACTTTGCTTTGGCTTAAGGTCAAATAAATTTGACTGTAGGCTTCACAGTCCCTCAGTTTAAGCTAGTGATAGGCCAGAAATTGCTATAAATTGTTACTAGGGATACTTTGCATCAGTTATTACAGTATTTTCTTGTAAATGAGGATGCTTATTAGTAAACTAAGCCTGCTTGCATATGCAAGTTGGTGAATAGGGCAGTTACTTTGGAGAAAGTGTCTAGCAGGCAGTTAGAGGGTTTAATGTTCATACCTCAAAGGTAGACAATCCAATATACTTGTAAAATTCTCTAAAGAGAACTTTAAAAACACCTGTGATTCACTTCATAAAGAAAGATATAAACAGATTTCTTTTGATAACTCATTAATCACTTCACCTGAACTTCTTTCCAGCAGATTGCCAAACTGAGACAGCAGCTTCAGCGCAGTAAGCAGAGCAGTCGTCACGGTAAAGAAAAAGAACGTCAATCACCTCTCCATGGCAACCATATAGCAATCAGTCAGACTCAGGTAAGTAGACAGCTGCTTATATTAACAGCCTCCTGTTTTATCGGTGTTGGGTGAATAGCTTGCTCTTTCTTCCCATCTTTCTTCTGTTTGCTTCCTTATGTGGTACACTGAAATGCTTAGCAACCTGATACCATTGCATCTACACTGAATTTTATCTGATAACCATCATACAATAAAAGAAAGAGGGGTTGCAGCAGGATATCCACTAAAATATATTAATATGCTGTAAAAATACTGTGCATGGCCAGATAAGACTGTCTTTCCAGGAATACATACATGTTTCTAAGACTAATTTTCGTGGTACGCTTTCAAAGGTCTCTGTTCCTCTGGAGGGTTTTTGCTTATCAGTTGCACAACCCAATTTCATCTGAGCTCATTTTATAGGTAAATAAATAAAATGTAGCAAAAGTAAGCAGTCTGGATTGACAGCTCAACAATTGGTAAGTTGCTGAGCAGCAGACAGAACTTTGAATGGGACCTCTTAGAAGGTATTTGCATTGAGATTACAGAACCCAGTTTTCTGCTTCTCTGAAATGAACTGATTTGTTGCAAACAGGCTTATAATTCACCTTATCATGTATTCATCAGTAGAGGACTGGAGCATTGCTTCATCCAGTATCTGAAGGAAGATCTCATTTCCTTGTCCTTTTTAGGAGTTTTTCTGTTAATTTGCTTAATGGTTAATTTGTGGCCAGAGAGGCAGTTTCCCTGTGATTGTCAAGTTAGAAAAAAATACTGTCCTGTCTGCTTTCTAAAAAGATGATGATAATTCACCTCAAATTTAATTTTGGTTGAAATCAAGATGATGCTTACCAGTTATCCCATCCCTGGAAATCGAGGGCTGTTTATCTTTCACATGACGGGATACGAATCATCTTCATGGCTTTGCCTAGGACATACCTTTTGGTTGTTATGGGAGTCTAGAATCATTGTCAATAAAAGATTCTGTGTTCTAGCATGAGAACCTTCACATAATTTTTTGTGATAGCAGTGCCATACTTGAGGTAGAACAACATTGCTATGTTACAATACGTGTTGAGAGCTTCCATCATGTCCAGATTATGTTGATGAGCGTTCTCATATTTTATATCAATGAGCAATGCGATGACAGTCAGTGGGCAGTATGATGAATTTTTCTCCAGCAGTGAGTTTATTACACCAGCTCTCCTTTTTCTTTCTTTTTAATGTATCCTCTGATCTCTCTCAGGCTGTATATACCTGAGGAAACACCTCTCGGTGAATCAGGAATAGGACACCGTAATCCCTTAAATTCTCTGGAAAGTAAAGCTCAGGTTCCTAGTCTGACATCTTCTGTTTCTGTTATGTTATTACTTATCTAAAGTGATTTGAAAATTTATGCAAACCTTAATAGAGCTGGTCATTTTAGCATTAGCCTGGCTAAGACAGCTTTGATTTTCAGATCCTTTCATGCATCAGTTACAAAAACTTGCCTGTATTCTGAGAGTATCTTTCTCTTATTAAGAAAGATGCTGACACTATGAGTAATAGCTTTGACCAATTGCCTGGGCAAATTACTCGAGTGTGAGCCTGATTCTTAGCAGGGTGCAATGGAAGATGCCACACATAGTCTGTTCTGTAAGTGTCAAATGCCTGTGAAACCGAAACTGGTTCTAAAGCTCAGGCAAGATTCTGTTAGTGACTTTGTGAACCCTTAAGATACTTGTAGAAAGCAGTTATCTTTTCTCAAAAGCAGTTATCTTTTCTCATTTGACAGTGTAGATGTTTGAGTCCTGATTAAATTTCACCTACAGTGGATCCTTAACTTGGTCTCTAACAGGCAACTATTTGATCTCCTGAAATGTTTGCACTGTAGTTGTATTTCCTGACAGCTTTTTAAAATAGTGTTTTTAAAAGAAGGAGTTGTGCCATTGTGGTTGGTTGTTCATGTTGGCTGATCCCTTTATGTTCCTTCTTCTGTTTGGATAAAATCTAGTGGTTAAAACCTGGTCATGTGATGAAAGTGTGTAAGAAATTGATGTTCCTTGAACATTTATGTCTCTATAACAAAAGCTTTGCTGCATGTTTTTATAGAAAAGGATTTTACTTTCGATCTCAGTGTAAGCTGTTGCATGTATCTATGCCACTACTTACAGTAAAAGCAGTCTGTCACAAACTGAAATCCACCTAAGATGTATGCTTTGATGTAACATTCTTTAGCACTTAGAACTCACTCATGCAATGTTTAGGATTCTCAAGCATGTGTTTAGCAAGGCTAGTGAAGTTTTCAGTTTTCCTGGGACCTCCAGAGGATGCTGTCCTGCAGGCAGTGTTTCTTAGCATTCATTTGGCATGAGCTCAAAAAAACCTAACCAAACAAAAATCCAAAACAACAAAAAACAACAAACAAAACAGAAAATAAAACAAAGCAACAACCAGAAAACGCAACACTCCCTCCCCCCCAAAAAGCCAATTCATAGAATCATGAAATGATAGAATTATTTGAGTTGGAAGGGACCTTTAAAGGTGATCTAGTCCAGCTCCCCTGCAGTGAACGGGGACACCTACAGCTGCATCAGGTTACTCAGAGCCAGTTTCATTCAGTAATCTCTCAGAGAAATTCACAGGTATGTTTTATGTTTTATCTTATCCTGTGATTCTGCGAACAGCAGGAAAATATATACTAGGAAGTGGAATAATGTTCATGACTGTCAGTGTAGGTGCAGCTGCTGCCAAGCTAAAACTTTCAGAGTTGACTGTGCAAGACACATGTGCTCCTGTGAATGATTTCTTCTAGTAACAGAGCTCCACTCAGTTATTTTTTTCTGAAAACCATATTTGTATTTTTTTACATGCTTGATTCTTAAACTCCAAATGTTTTCTCTTAAAATTTTTGACACAAAGTTCTGAAATGTTAGAAGCTAATGAAATTAGAGGTTTAGAATGAATGCCTTATTTTTCTTTCACTCAAGCCAACCAAAAGAGGTTAGAAGTGCATTAAGTAGATATTTTGTTTGAGTGGTTAAGCTTCAGGAATGTTGCGAAATGCCTTTTGGATCACAGTTGAACCATCTACATCAGCACACTGCATGCACTGCATCCCCTAGTGTGTATTCTGTAGTCAATACATCTGGAAAGTGCATATACCTGCCTACCTACTGATAAATGAGGTAGTAGAATGTTTTTTATTATAGAACTCTTCCCAGACAAGAAGAGGTGATTTTAGTGGCCTTTGGTTTATGCAGACACTTCTTTTTAGTTAAATTTGCCAAGATGGTCTTCTAGATAGCAAAATTAATACAGAGTTTCTTAATTCACCATCTTTAGGTTCTTTAGTGCTGATCTCATACTTCTGTTTTATTCTGTTTTCCAACTTCAAATCATGTGGCTCTCTACCTTCTAGGCTTCTATTTCCAGATCAGTCCCTATGCCACTGTCAAACATTTCAGTGCCAAAATCAACTGTTTCACGTGTGCCGTGTAATGTAGAAGGAATAAGCCCTGAACTGGAAAAAGTGTTCATTAAGGAAAATAGTGGAAAAGAAGAGATATCCAAGGTAAGCTTATGTGTCTATAGTTGCTTTTTCTTTGTAACCTACAAACACATGAGAAAACTCCCCCATAGCAGAAATTACTAATAATTTTCCTCAGATTGTTAAAAAAAAAAAAATTGTTTCAATATTTTAGGGTTGCTTGTTCTTCTGTTTGTTTTTAAAGGCCTTTTAGTCAAACATTTTATTTAGAATGCCCTTTCTTTAGAGAACTTGTAAGTTTTTATGAGAAATGTAAGTACTTAAATATTCAGCCTACTGTAGTGAGTAAGTAGAAACTGGGATATTAATTTATTTGCTTTATTTTACATGGTTTTTCTTAGGTAAGATTTAAGTTTCCTGTGCCCTGCTGAGCTTCTTGGTTTTAATGCTTTTCTTCCATAAACTGAATGTGAACTGTTTTACTTCCTTAAAACACCGATCTGTAATCGGGGATCTCCATATGGGAAATATGTACAAGCTGAGGAGCCCAGCTTATATGAGAGATCTGGAGTGTTGGAATTCTCATTGAAGAGTACTGGAGTGCTTAAATAACTCTTAAAATGTGAAATAGTTACTCTGCAGCCACCCTTTCCTAAATAGCCAATGAAAATTCTCTGCTGTGGGATCAACTACTCTGCTGTTTTTTCTAATTCTGTGGACTGTAGGTTTTTTACTTGTGAATGGTCTTGTAATAGCACTTCAGTGCACAAATCAAGCTATAAAACTTTAATCAGAGGTATAAGATTCCAAAATCTGATATTTGTGTTTCTTCATTATGGCGGTAAACTTAAAAAACAAAAAAAGAAACAAAAAAACAACAACAAAGCTTTGGAATATTCTTGGCTTCTCCAGAGAATTAGCTGTGCTTTGAATGAAATACTTCAGTAGTAAATGTTTCATGCTAGATTGGCTTCCCCAGAGCTGTCTCATCCCTTTATAAGGATCTGTGTTGTAATAAGGGGAGTAGAGAGAAAAACAAACAAAAAACCCCCCAAAGTCCAAGTCAATAAACTCTGTTGTGCTATCTCCAAAGAGTATAAAAAGCTACCTATTATATTGCCACTACTGATGTTCATATGGCCAGAGTTGTAATCTCATGTGGTTAGAGGAGGTTTAATTTATTTATCAGACAAATCATCTTTGTAAATGTTGTCCTTAGGCTTTAACAGCTTATTACTTCAGATGCAGAACTCAGTCTTATAAGTTACTGAATGTACTGGCTCTGATCCAGCCAAACAGTTAGGCACATTCTTAAGTGCATTGTTGGACTGAGGCCAGATACGCTCAGCAGTTTACACAACCAAGGCAATAGTGAACCCGTCATCTAAACATCTGGCTGGGTAGAACCTTCAGACACAAAAGAAAGTCATAAATTAGACGTTGCCCTTGAAGTCAAGTCCATCTTTGTGGGCAGAGGGTTGTTTCCTGTTATATAACTGCTAATTTCTGTCAGATCTCTTCTGGTGGGACCTAAAATGGGACTCCTAGCACTGTCTTAGAGCTTATTACATCTCAGTTTACTTATGGAAGATCATAATAAAAGTGGTTTACTAAATCTTACTGCTGGTGAACTTTCTCCAACTGCAACAATTTAGCTTCTTTTTAGCCAGGGGGAATTGGGTGGCTGGGTTAAAGGTTAGGAATTACTGAACAAAAGATAAACCATAGGAAACCAAACTTCATTATTTTCACTGATAGTGAAACAATTTGTTTTTCTTTCAATTTTCTGCCTTTCTTTCTGGTTGTAACATTCTATTTTAAAAGAATCTAACAATCAAAGGTAAGTGGTTGCCTTGGGTGATACGTGAAAGACAAATTTCTTTGTAAGCTTGCTTTTAAGATTTGTGGGCATCTAAATTCTCAACTGGTTTCTTTTCACCTGTTTCCAAGTTTACTTCCTAGTTTCAGCAAGTGCATGTTTAAAACTTCATGTTAATCAATTAGTCCAGCTGCTTAAAACACTTGAGGCCTATTGTGAATCTGAATTCACGTGCTAGGAAATATTGGGGAAAAATCTATCATAGAGGAGAGTAGTTACCTTCTTTTTTTTAGATGCAGTTTACTATCTCAAGTTTTATTCAAATTTAGGCAGTACATTAATGGCTTTCTGATTTCATCAGTTTCCTTTTAATAAGCATGTTTGGAATGTCTTAAGTAAAACAAAATGCATTTTAGTTTGATTAACTCTTAAAAATTATAGTTTAGTTTTCTTCACCTTTTTTTTCCTTGTCACTATTTCATGTCTTCAGTATAAACTTGTGAATTTTTGAACAAACTCTTTCTTGGTTAATCACCTTGAAATCAGACTGGTTGATGCGTGGGACAGAAGTAACCTTATGGTTAAAGTAGATCTGGTTTCATAGATGTTTGAATTACTTTTTAAATTTAGCTGCCAGTTGAAATTGGAAACTAGTGGAACTTTCCTCTCATGTTCACACTTTCTTCCTTAGTCTTCAGATACACAAATTGATTTCATTTATTTTTATACTTTTTTGATTTTGGGGTTTGGATATTACATACTTTATTTTCCCTTTTGCTGACTTGAATTTTAGCTGTCCTACTTCTTAAAAATGTATAAATTGATTTGGAATATATTTTCTATCTTTTGCTGACTTTGCTAAATGAATTCTTTGGAAACCTTTACTTTTTTTTTCCACCCACGGTATTTTAATAATAGGAATTTTACTTCATAGAAGGGTAATTGTGGAGAGATTAGCCTTGTTATTTTTACATGCTTCATAAAGATAGTGGATGATACAGTAATGTCATTAGGTCTCTCTTTTAATAATCTAATTGACTATGAAGTTTAGTGATATGTGGTCAAAGCATTTCAAGCATTTCTTCCTTTTTGGTTTGGCCACGTGTGTGTATATTTTTTCAGATCATCTCTCTTGCTTAGCTAGCTGAAGGCATTCTCATTTTTATTTCATAAAAACAGAGTTAAAGTTGGCATTTAGTTCTGGAGTCCCTTTTTAATAGCATCTTTGTCCTCAGGTTTACTAAAAAATGTCATTTCATCTTCTAATGTCTTTATTCAAAGATTCTGGATATATTTTCCTTCCTGGTTTATAATTTGGTGACCGGCTTTCCAGGAAATCGTAGTTGTCTCCGTGCCCACTATCAATTGTACAAGAGAATCAGCTTTCTGTGAAGTTGTCAGGCCTTTATTCTTTGTCCTATTGCGTTTCTGCAACACAAATATTGGAGACTTTGAACAATAAGATGACGAACTTACCCCCAAGTCACTACAGTAAGAAGCTCTCTGTTAGAGAATATGTTGTGAAACCAGTGAGAAATGCCCCACAGTGGTGGACATGTGCTTTTATAGGTCTTGTATTAGGAGAAATAGAAAAATACTACCTGATCTGTCTTTCAAATATACTGAAGTACTTAGAAATGAAACAGTTTTGACCATCACACTATGAAAGTGAAGGTGATTCATATCTTTCTTGTTTAATTTCTTTTGCTTCTGGAAATAGGTAGTAAAATGTTTTTATGTACCTATCAGAAAACTCAGTCCTGTAATGATTGGTTTTGATTGTTTTTCTAATTTGAACAGCAGCACAGGGTCTTTACCTTAATCTTCATATCTTTCATCTGAAAAGTTTTGGTTTTTCTTTTTTCCTCCAAGTGCTCCTTGTAAGGAACAATCTCTTCAGGATACATGATGGATTTTTGCACTCCCATGTTGTCTAATGCATTAATGACTGCATTTATGCTAGAAGGCAGAAGCAATTTCCTATCTCTGCCTTTGTGCTCCAGTCTAGAGAATAGTTTTTAAATCAAAAGCACTGAATGCTTTACTCTGAAGAAGATTCCTTTCAAATAGATGTAAGGTGTGTGAAAAACAGATTATTTGTAAGGTTCCTACTGGTATATTATGTCATAGTAGAATTCCTGATGCTACTCTGTAGGGCAGTTTTAATTTTTCACGCAAATAGATTGATACTGAAAAAAAATCTGAGGAATTTTAATTGCATTAAGAAGTGCATGTTGTTGTCAAATAGACCATTTCCACACTTTTGCAGGGAGGTATGAGGGCACTTTATAACTATGTCCAAGAGCATACTGTCTCATAGTGGTTGATTGGTGTCTTGTCGGAATGCCTTTGGAATAAAATTAGTACATGACTGAATCCTGCAAAAAACACAGTATACAGAATTCTGTAATTTCCAGCCATTTTCCATGCATTGAGAATTATGACAACTAGTAGCAGCTGTACTCAATTATAGTTACCCTATTTCTTGTGCCTTAAGATTGTGAGGACTTCGGTTTTTAAAATAGTTTAGGCATGACTCATGGAAAGTAAGTTCTGAAGTCTTTTTTCATGTTGATCATGTTTAAAAATTGAGTACTTCATATTGATATTTTCACAAAGGCTTACGGTCTTGTCAAAAAATGGGTTCAGTATTAAGGGAAAGAAATACGGAAGCACAGTAATTGGAAGTATTTTCAGGTATTTTCTGTTATTTTACTTGTAAAGAGTGATAAATGTGTAGCTTTTTATACTTGCATGTATTTCTAGAGGCATATTAAAAAATGAGGTGACTTTCTATACCTTCCATTTTGGTTCAGCAGAGAATCAAAGAATTCTGAGAAATAAGCGATTCAGGATATACTTCTTGACTACATAAGACTGCGATGTTTCTTCAGGTGTGGAAAAACATCTGTGCTATCCTGCAGTCTTTAATTATGTGATTACTTACTGTTTTTATTCTCTCTCTGGAATCCTTGCTTTACCTGCTATGTAGATTATAGTATGTGCACTTAACGAGCAGCCGTTTGGTGTTTTTGTTTTCTCCTCATTAGATGTGTGTCATAATGTTCACTACTAAACCTTGCTTTGAAGTCACAAATCTGAATTCCTACATGGGTTTTTCCTTCTACATATTAAGAGTGTCTCTGAAATGTTTTATTTGTATCACACCTATGTAAGAAGAAAGATGATATTGCTTGCTCTTTATGGATGGAGAAACACAAATCCATCAGGCTTTTATAGTGTGCTTCTTCAGATAACTCAGGATACTGCGTGTGTTTTAGGACTTCAAAGTGCAGCTCTCACAGTTTCCTTCTCCATCTGTGAATGATGAAGACTTTTGCAAATCAGTCCTATGTAGACTGGGCTTCCAGAAAAGATATGATGAAAGAGGAGAGTTGAATCAGATGACTTTGGCCTCTCATAGAATCTTTGTGTCAGAAATAGATAAAAATGCTGTTCTGCTTGGCCAGTTCTTATTTTTATTATTATTTTAATTATGAGACTAATTTTCTTTCTACAGCTTCAGTCTTGTTTTCTGCTTCTGTCTGTGCAGCGATACAATGCTTAAGGTCTATCTTGTGCATTGAATGAGTCATGGCCTGTTGGGGGCGATGGGAATAGCAAGACGTGGTCCTGTCGTAATATGCAATGTGAACCCAACTGTTGAAACAGTCCAAACTTTTGAGCATTTGACGTAGCAACTGTAATGTTCTCTTTATAGTGTGTTACTTGGCTTTTAAATGAAATGTGAAATGGTATAAACTGGAAGGCTTATAAGAAGGAAAGGATTTTCCAACTCTACTAGGTCTGCCTCTTTGTATAATTTGGTGGTTTTCTACATAGGTTGTTGCTGAGGAGGGAACATTGTTTCATATCCTCTTTACTAGCAAAAGCATGTTGTGTTGAATTTTAAGCTCTGGAATTGGCTGCTCTAATTTTGGTATATATGGAAAAGAGGAAAATGAAACAAAATTAATTCTTCACTTGAAATGAGAAGGAGGAAGGCCTGGAATTTTGTATCTTGAACATTTAATTGTTCCTCTGTGGCTTGAATACGGTCCTCACTGAAGCAAAGCTAAAATTAACATTTATATTTCATGAAACTCTAATTCTCATTTGTTTTTTGTTTTTAAAGTTATGCTGTCCTTGTGATAAAACTGATTTTTCACAGGGAAAGACGAGTGCACCAATGTACTACTAGAAACATATCTATGCCGTATGTTGCAGAGTAGGGTGCAAGATCACTGTGGCTGATGCCAACTAAACTGATATGAGAAGGCAGTGCTTATTATCTTCAGTTTAAGATGAAGCTTGTGGACCTTACATAAGCCTATAAATGTTTTCTTTTAGTTCTGAATTTGTCAGAGGTCAGCTATAGAAGTGAAGGTTGGAAAGTACAGGAGTGCCAGGGAATTACAACCTACTAGCCAAACTTGGATGGTTTCATTTATAATTGTAATTCAGTTCATTGTTAGGGCAATAATATGCTATTGTGTTAGACATTTACTACTTTCCCTTTTATCCAGAATGTGACCTATGTCAGGGTACTTGTTTATGCTTTATAATAACTGACTGATACTGAAAATTATTCTCTTTAGTATAATGAGATCTATTTTTTTGAGGAGGAGATTGCTTTCTAAAATATCAGAAAAATGCTAAAATAATAATAATAATAATAATAAAAGGCTGGCATGTGTAGTTCAATGACGAAGTGCACTCCAATGTTAATTTAACTCCATTGCATAAAAGCATATAGTTGGCTTGGGAAATCTGCACATTGTCCCAACATTGAACATAATTAATGTATGTTGTGCATTTTGTATTGCATTATTTTCTTCCACAAAAGTCGTTTCAAAAATGAGCTATTTAGTCTTTACCTCTTTAGTTCAGTTATGAGTACTGGCTTGCGAGCTAGATCTTTTCTCAGTAATCTGAACTGCTTGTTTCTCTTGCAGCCTTTGGATATCCCCGATGGTCGAAGGGCCCCATTACCTGCTCACTATCGTAGTAGTAGTACACGAAGCATTGACACTCAGACTCCGTCTGTCCAGGAGCGCAGCAGCAGCTGCAGCAGCCATTCACCATGTGTGTCTCCCTTTTGCCCTCCTGAATCTCAGGATGGGAGTCCTTGCTCAACAGAAGACTTACTCTATGACCGTGATAAAGGTGAGAGTAGAATGGCCCGCATTTACCTATGGGAGGCATGTGATGACCTGCTTTTACAGTTACCTTCATTTTACTCATTACATCAGTTTTTGTTTTTGTTTGATTGTTGCGGAGGGATTGAGGATTTATCTTAGAATTGGTTTTGTTTGTTTACATATCTTTTTCCCTCTTGTTTGTGAAACTTCACAAACATCTTCCATAATACGTCAGAGGAGCACAGCAAACAGTTTTAATCATTTATGAAGATTCTAATGCAAAGAATTCAGGCTGTAACGTGTTTGTCTCAAAAGGGTTTCAAGAAGGTTTGTGATAGACTGTGTATTCATCACGGGTGAGTTACTTGCTGATCAAAACAGTGAGTTTTTGGACTGTTTTATAAGTACTCTGCTTCTGAAGTCATATATCCCATTTGAAGCTGTTTGGTGAGGAATTCATATCTGAGTTTGAAAAAATCTAATGGAAAGTAATTATCTGTCTGCATATGTTGCCTAACAAAAGAAAAAACCTGTGTAATTTGTGTGTTTATATGTCAATATTCAGCGTTTTGTCTAAGTTTGTAAAAAGTAGATCAGTTTTATGGAGGGAGTAAATTGGAGTTTCAGAAATTAAGAGTTAATTTACAGACAAGACACATAGTGTGAAAATGAGGCACCAGCATAAAAAGATTGATTTTGGACAATTCTTTCTACTAATGAAATGATTCTTGGGTTTCTGGTTGTCTAGACTCGAGCTTTTTATCAATGTAAATATGAGCTTTATTTTGGAGAAATGCATTTGGGAGAGATGTGCAAGCTAATAGCAGTATGTTCACAGGAAATGAAAGCTAAGATTTTGATTTGACATAGATTTACTAATGAGCTAAAAGCAACAGTATTTTGAGGTTACGAGTTAAGATTTAAGCATTTCCTGTAATTATTTTCTGTTTAATCATCCTTAAAGTAATCTTAATTCTAAGTGATGAGCTGAAAGAAATAAGATTGGGGCAGAAGAAATTATATCTTTTCTTTATTTCTGAAGCGTTACTTCCCCATATTAAATTTAAAAGCAAATAGTAAAAAACAAATCCAGCCACCTAGCTCCTGCACTGGGGGTGCCTTTAAGTTAACCACTGAAGTCTTACCCCAGCACGATAGGTAGTCATGTTCCAAAACCAACTGTGGATATTTCCCCCCCTGCTACTTTCCTTTCTTACTGTGTGCATGTGTAGACATCACTATGTAGACATCCACTAAAATACAAGCAGACAGGGAAATGCCTTGACAGGTAAATTTGTCTTATTTGTCCTTAAAACATACATATCTTAAAAAGTGATAAAATTGAATGATTGGTACTCAATTATGACAGGAACTGGAGTTTTTAGTGGTTTTTACTGGCACTACCAAGTGAAGATAATTTGAAATATTGCACCTAACCTTCTCAGTGATTTTCAGGGTCTTTATCCTCCATCGGGGGTGATCTGAGCAGCTCACTGGAGTAAAACTGTTGCTGAACTTCACAATGAGTAGATAGATATGTATCTGTAGTTTCAATCTTAAGACTGGCTTTAGGTTTGTATGAAAAGTCTGTTTGTATATAGGTGATGGTGATAAACAGGAAGCTTTCTAGAGTTTAACATAATTATATTTTTAAATTAGCTTAGGTTTTATGATACCCTGCTTATGAAAAATAAAAGCTTGAATTCCTCATCACAACTTTGTTCTTTAAGGACAAGATAGAAAATAGAAAAACACATAGCAGTTTTCCAGGAACAAATAATTTGTTCAGATGTTGTAAAAGTAGCAGTATCAGTCGTTAGGAAGTGTGCCTTTCACTCTCAGATCATCACTATTGCTGGTTGGTCTGAATGTTAGCTTCAGAAGAGTTAAATTATAGCTAAGTGAGTGATACAGGTAGAGATCATAAGGAAAGAAAAGGATTTTGAGAGCAATTTTATTAACATCTGTTATTGATGTTAACTGCATTATAAAACAGAGCTTTTTGTGTGCTCATTTTAAAGGATTCTGTTGTGCTGGAGTACAACTTACGTAACTTTGCTGCAAGACCTGCTAAGTTTTGAAAGATGTTTTTCTACGTATAACCAGAATTTAGACATTTTAAACTTAAGGTTTTTTTTTTCTGTTACTTGTCTCAAGCTGGAATTTTATTTTTCTCTCTAGTGGAATAACTTAATTTTCCATTAAAATATGATTATCAGCTTTATAACTGCTCCTGAGTGTGTTTCTGGATGGGGAATGAAGGTTAGCAGTTTGACTGAGACACAGGAGCAGTGAGAGGAGCCAGCACTCTGTACAGACAGCGCTGCTTTACATTTCCAAAGCATCTTTTATTTCTTGTGCAAAGCTGTGCTTTGGCCTGAGGCCTTCACAGCTGCTCTTTGGACTGCATCAGCTGTTTGGTTTACGTTTCTGCAAGGAGCTGCTAAGTCTATTGAATTTTTCAGAAGAAAGTGAAAGATAAATTTCAGAAAAGGGTCACAATACATCTCCAAATAGTGTAGTGATACCAAATGGGATAGATTGGAGCGGAGAAAGAAGGGTGGGAGAGACTGTATTTTCGTGGCACCTTTATGTGATTTAGTTTTGAAATACCATCATTGCAAGCTAAATGGCTGCCTTGCTCCATTAAGGCTACTGGTTTCATTAGATCTGTTTTATGATATCCTTCTCCATGAGACTAGCATGTCCAACATATTTAGTAACTGTGAGAGAGGTAAAATTCAAAGGCATCCTAAGGTATAAGGATTCAATGATTTCTTTCATGTGAAAATAGTGTAACCCGTTTTTCAGGGATTTTTATTTAGGTACTTTTGTGTAGGATTGTTTATTCCTGCTGTTGCTAGCGGGCTGTAACAAGCAATGTGTTCGTGAAGATGCTATCTCTTGGTCTGGATCTCATTTTCTAACTTCTGGGCGTCTGATTCATAGTTTTTAAAATGAAAATTGTATGAGAAGTCTTTGGGTAGTCTTAAAAAACAAAGGCGTTTTTGAGCTGGAAAATCCTTTTGAACGTATCAAACCAAATCCCAAGGTTCACTGGCCAAGTTATGTCACTGAAAAGAAATAGTTCTTTACAAGCTGTCTTCAGTCAGTCTGTTTTTGTTGTAAAATATGCAAGCTAAAGTTAGTGGTGTTAAATGTTTTTGTTAAAATATTATAGTTTAGTGTGTAATTACAAACTTAAACATTTTCTAGATAATAGAATATGTCAGTTTGAAATATTTGTGTTCAGAAATTCTGTGTAATGGGGCTGCCTATTGTTTTCAGTGTGGTTATGGTAACAAAGCTCACTTTAAAGGTTACAGCTGTTAATCTTCAATCCTAATGGTAATGAAATGTGATTAGTTTGTAGAAATATGCCAGAGCACACCCTACCGGTGGGAGTCTGGAAGGTGCAGATGCCAGATCATGCATTGCAACCTCTGAGAAAGCATATAAAAAATGAAAAATAAATAACATTGTTTGAGAATATCCCTTAAATGACACTGCAGATGAGTAATGATGTTACGGTTTATTGCTTAAGACCTGATAGGATACATGACTGGAGACTGGCTTAAGCTGCAAGCTTCCTCTTACCACTACAGCTGGCGGTCTTTATTACCAATACCCTTTCATGCTTACACTGTAAGTGAAGAACTAACAGCGAACTTATACGTGTCAGCCTCCTGTGTTTTTCAAATATTAGTGTGGTGTGCGTTTGGTCAAGATGAAAAGCTAACCATTTAGTAAGCTTTAAAAGCTCAAGGAGGCAAAGGGAGAAACAGATCGGTTAAATTATATAATGTTTTTTTTTACATCTTCAACAGCTGCCCTATGTAGAAAGTTCCAGCCAAACAGGGCTAAACAAACCAAAATTTATTGAAAACTGCACTGGCTAGACAACACTCTGAATCTTCCAAGAGCTGACTTAACTTTGAATTCAGCTTAATTCTTTCCTTGGATGTACTTCCACAGTTTTCCAGTATTCGCTGGAACGAACAGTAGCTCATTTTATGTCCCAGAATTTTTAAATAGAAACTTGGATCTTCAATTTTAAATATTAGAAGGGGGAAACAAACTGTCTGGGTTCTGTTAATGATTTCTGTAATTGGAATGAGCTATGAGGGCCAACAGTGGAAAGATTCCAAAAGACCATCATGTGCTCAGCTTGACAAATATCTGTATTGTCTCTAGACTTGTTGTCTTCATACAGTTAACACCAAAAATTCTGTAAATAGAAGTTGTGTTCACCATGCAGCAGGAAAGAGCAGAATAATCGCTATACTGCTGAGGTCCTCTTTGACCGTTTTCTCATACCTTTCACAGTAAAATAGGATATGTGACATTTGAGCTGATTTGTGTCTCGTAAAGGAAGCACTGATGGTTCAAAACCTCTAATGATTAGCCTCCGTATTTGAGTCATGCTTATACAAACGTTTATGTAGTTACCATTTGCAGATTCTTAAAGAAAGCCTTATATGTTTCAGTGAATCTAGATTGTAATGCCTGAAGCTTTGGTTGGTTTTCCAGTGTTGCTGAAAAGGCACATTTGAACAGCAGCAGAATAAACAAAGGTGTCAGAGTTAAAAAGAATGAGGTACCCCAAGCTGGTGGAAACACTTGAAAGGAGCCAAAGTAGGAGCTATAATTTCTCTTCATTGCTTTTGCTTGTAAGTTGGTGAATCCCCCTTAACCTTGCCTTTTCATTTCACTGTTTTAAAATTGTAAGCCCAAACGTAGAATAGGGAGCCGCTTGTGTTGGCCTCTTGCTCTTTGAAAAAGTAGAAGCCACTGCGGAAGGGTCAATTTAAGTGAGTAATTATTTTTGTACCTACTTTATTTTCTTGATGCATTCAGTTTTAACGTTGTCAAGATGAAGGAACAGGTGGTTCACTTTCTGTTCAAGGTTAACCTTTTTGTAGTCTTAACTTTTCAAACTTTTGTTCTTCTGACTTCACTAGAGTTGAATCTTATCTCTCAGGTTTGCAAGGAAGTGCAAAAGTCTGCTTGCTGTGAAGTCTGTCCCGTGTCCTAGATGTGCGTGTCTTTAGTTCTAAGTGTGCCTAGTAACCATCTGCAAAATACAAAAGCAACTGTAATCATAAAGAATAGCTAGATCATATAGTTAGTGATGATGAGAGGGTGGAATTGTGGAGGTTTTATTTTGGATACTAAGAGAACTAAACTGTAAAGCAGATGAGGTGGGACATTGTAATGACGACATACCAGTACCTGTATTAAAAATGTACTTTGTTTCTTTGCAAATTCTGAGCTATTAGTGAAACTAATGTGGTCAGCATACCTGCCAAGAATTGTTTTAAAATAAGATAGATGCTGTATGCACGCATTTTCAGTAACTGTTTATACAGTGAGAAGGTATTATCATTACCACTCATAACTCTTTTGCATGTGTAATGCATATTACTGTGTTCATTTATATTTTTTGAAATACATAATTAAGAGCCAATTTGATTCCAGGATCACAGCTCTTTGTGCCAGTTGCGGTGTTCTGGATAAAAATATCCTCCTGTTATGTGTTGTTATGTGATTACTGCTGCACTGAAGCTTTTATTCCGAAGAAATGTGCTATGCAAGGGTGTTAGAAATTGCCTGCGATAAAGGAATCATGGTAGAAGCAAACCAGCATAGCGGCTGAACTGTGAAAAAGGCATCTTGTTTGGAAATCAAACTTAATTAAAAAAACACTCTCAATCTCTAGTAATATAACTGCTTTAAATTTTCAGACAGTGGGAGTAGCTCACCGTTGCCCAAGTATGCCTCATCTCCCAAACCAAACAACAGCTACATGTTCAAACGAGAGCCCCCAGAGGGATGTGAGCGAGTGAAGGTCTTTGAGGAAATGTCGTAAGTAATGCCATTTATATCAGCTGGTATCTGCAAAGCAGTAAACCTGTTTACTGAGCCCATTCAACTGCAGATGAATAAACTATTCCAGCTGATGAGTTTTTCAGGAGCAAACTATTCTTAGTTTGTACAGAAGAGAAGTTGAAGTGTTCATGTTGGTTTGAAGAGGAAATGGAGTCTTTTATGCTTGAACTCTTTTTGTGCATTTATAAAAGGCAACAAAAATCCAAGCGGAAAAGATAAGGTACATTTAATTTCCTAAGCATTTATAAACCTCGCTTCATATGCTTGTATTAACTTTTGTAAATGTTCCTGGTTTGACACAAAAACTCTCCTTGCCAGAATTCTTCATGTTTGAGCATAGGTTTTGAGCATAGGTTGCATTTGTATAACCTATGGTTACACTTGTGTTTAAAACACATAAAATGACATGAAATCTATATAATATAAAGTGTTTTTAGATGGTAGTATACTTAATGACATAGACTTTGCTCAACAGTTTTGCTGTTGAGCAGGAAATCAGAAATTAAACTCTTGGACATCGTGTCTTTTTCCCTAGACTCAGCAGTATTAGAACACATGCTGTCGAGGTTGCATGTTAGCTCCTGTGGATGAAAAGAATGAAGGAGGGGGATGGTTCTTGCTCTAATAGCATTCTTTGCCCAATGGATGGTGAAGGAGCAATGCTGGGTTGTGGAGGAAGCCTCCAAGCAGATTACAGAATATGGGAGAGGTCAATTTCATGGAGTTTCTCAAGGATTTGACATGACTACGTGTTGTTTCTGCAGTGCTGTCATTAAAGAAGAATTTGTGTCATTCTAAATTACCATGGCATTTTTTCATATGCATATGTATTGCAGATTTTTCTCGCTGGAAAGGTGCATGTTTATCCAGTAACAATCAAGTCATTTTTGTGATGGCACTGTTTTTAATGCTGTGGATCAGTAGGCTGACTACCAATATGGAAGATGTTTGCCCCTCTGTCCAATTAACCCCATTCCTTGTCATTCACATTTTAGCAAGCTGTAGAACCACAAAGTTCACAACGTATAAACATCTCAGTTGGCCGAGTATATAATCTTTTTTCTTGTTGTAGGTCTCGTCAGCCTGTCTCAACCCCTCTCTTTTCATGTCCTGACAAAAACAAGGTTAATTTCATCCCAACCGGATCAGCTTTCTGTCCTGTAAAACTTCTGGGCCCCCTCCTTCCCGCTTCAGACCTGACACTGAAGAACTCTCCAAACTCCGGTCAAAGCACAGCTTTGAGCAGCCTGACTGTTGAGCAGCTTTCGTCTCGGGTCTCTTTCTCATCTCTGTCAGATGACACCAGCACAATGGACTCTACAGAGGTCTCGGTACAGCAACCATCCCAGCAGCAGCAGCAGCCTCTTCTGCAAGAAATTCAGACTGAAGAGCATTCCTCTCCTCAGAGCTACGCGCTAATCTAGACCAAGGTGTGGAGCAGGCCTCTGCCCCAAAGCAAGGATTGAGGAGGTAACAGTTCAGATACATCTGCATGAGGTGGCAACCTTTCAGAACAAAATGGAGAGTACTTAGCAGCATTCTGAAAAATATCTCAACGCTGTTCTTGGCAGGGACAGAATCCATATTCAGCATCTTTCGTGAGAAAGCAGTAATGCCTGCAGAATCCATATATCATTAAGCGTTTTAAGTGGAGACTATGCATTTCATAGTATGTTTGACCAGATTAGTACTGTGTCCTGTGTTCTGTTTCAAATTCTACAGTATAAATAAGCTCTCTCTATATATATATAAAAAAAAAAGAAAAAAAAGTTGCCTGTCTGAATAGAAAATGTCTTGCTGTGTTGTGTCCTATGGAAAATACTGTACTTCAGGATTATGTTTACAATTGATCCAGGTGTTTATGTTTCTAACTTCTGTAATACACACAATGCAAAAAAAAAAAAAAAAAAAATGGCCACAACAGTTGCACAGTGCCCACCCTATGGCCTAGCTTCAGGTACTTCTCTCGAAGTGTAAACTCAGGTAACTTGGAATGTATATCATATTGGGATATTAAATATTTTACAGCTACAAAGCTAAAGAGGGAACATCACTCTTTTGCCTTTCCTTATTTTATGCATTAATATTTCCTCATTACATTCCACTTTCTTGGAATAAGTGCATTCAGCTCCAGGTGAATGGTGACCCTGGACGTGGGTGAACGTGAGGAGAACCAGCAAATCTGTGATGTATATCACTTTGTCATGTGCTTACAAGCAAAAACAACTGTTGCATTTACTGTCATTTCAATATATGTAAAACGTGGCATTTAAAGGTTTCAGGTGTTGCTCGGTTAATGACTGTTAAACTGTTGCAAATAAAGTGTTCAGTACTAGGCTGTACATGAGAAACATTCCATGTTGTGTGTGAGAGGATTTTGAAAGACAAGAATGTTTTTGTTTGAGGACAGAAATTCTTTCAGGTTTCACGGCGGGGTGATGGGGATTTCCTCTCATGTTTTTGTTGGCAGTTAAGGATGTGAAATGCTACTGTTACCGTCTAAAAGTCAAATTAATGTTTAGTTTCTCTTTTGGAAATGCTCATTCATTTGCTGGTTGGAAATAGGTTTTCAGATTTTGTCGAGCAGTGTTAGATGAGCAGCATTTTATTTATGTAGTGAGTAATTGTGTTTGGATTGAAGTCCGCAAGTAGCAAGTGGGTGTTTTAAGAGGGATGGGGAAAACAATAGTTTTAAGTTCATGTTACTTAATCAAAGCTTCTCCCATAACTTTTGCTTACTTTAAGCTGTATGTGTAAAAGTGTGTTCTCCCCCCTCCTTAAGTATGAATTGTAATAATAAAAAAATGATAATCCTGGTTTTGCAGGCTGGACGCTTTCTCGAAATAGCGCATGGCAAGAACGGGTTAGTGGTGCTCCTCTATTGTACCAGAACAAGAAGAGCACTGCTTTCAGAGATAATTTCCTGTGATACAAAGAGGACCCCAAAGGCAAAATAAACTTGATGTTCTTGCTCCGTTGCTTTCAGCTCAGTGGAATTACATTTATGCTGTCTGCTCCTAAGAGAATAAAGCTCACCTTTTCCAGGAATCGAAGAGATTAGTAGCCTGCAGCTACCGAGCATTTAAATTTGCTCCATTATTCTTTTATTTCTTTCCCACTTTTGGAGATGAGAATGGAGGGGGGTGAGAGGTGAACAACCAATAACTGCTCACTAAATACATGCTTTCTTCGGAGATAAAGCGTGGTTTCTTTTTATTACCGAGGTTTTGTTAATACTGCCTTACAAGGTGGAATTTGCAGCCTATAAAACAGTAACTGGTTTTTGGCTCCCCTGCAGAAAACATGAGGAGAGAGGTCTGTCTCTAACCATTTTCACGTGAAAAACCTGCTTGAAACACAACAGCCATCTTTAACCCTACTAATCTCAGGCCTAGGTGAAAACACTATATATTTTATAGATTGAAGATAAAGGGGAGAAAATACTCATGATGTAAGTATCGGTTCCTTTTGATATTTTTCCTTCTAGATTAACATTGCAGTACGACGACCTTTTTATGCTCTGGTTATGTCCAGATAAGAAATCGTAGTCTCGGTTGTTGGTGTTGGATTACCGGGGGATACGATGAGTTGTTTTTAGATCAGCAGTGAACTCTGTACAATAATTGCAATGCCATTGTCTACTTCTTATTTTTTTTTTCCATGAGAAACTAAATATTAATTGAATTGCACATTTGTTCTTAGCAGATCTGAAGGTTTTGAACCAAATGCGTTAAAGCTAATGCTTTGCCATGTAAATTTCCCAGCAGTTGTTTATCTCTATTGTATTCTACATCCAGCTGTAGAAATTTGTCAAATATTGTTTAAAGTTTTGTACATAGTTGTACTGTTATTTCTAGCCACTGTGCTGAACAGTATTCAAGTTATCACACAATATTGCTTTACACAAGGAAATGTGTGGCTTTTGTTTTGTATTTTTTTCGGTATAGAAGTTCCTGTGTCTTATTTAAATAAAAATTATAGTTCAAAAAAAAAAAAGGTGGTGAGGACACATGAAAGTGGCACTCCATTTATTTGTTTGGGATACTGTGACCTCATAGAACGAGATTAAAGTTTAGTATTGTTCCAAATACACATCTAGGCTCATGTCAACAACATCTCTTTGTGATTAGCGTGCTACGTCATCTCACCCACTGATTTTTGCATAACACACTGTTTTGGGGAGGAAGAATATCTAAAAAATGGTCAAATATGTGAAAAATGGCATATTTTACTGTTGCATGTAACGAGCTCTTTATTTCTTCAGAGCATAGAAAAAAAATCACTTAAGCGTTATTGGAAACTTAGTATCCACTGCCGTGTTTGTGGTATGGCCAATTTCAAGGTATCTGTTGAAAATTATGAAAGCCATGAGATGTTTCACTATGTGAAACTAAACAAAAACCCTTAAAGGATGTGGTATAAATCTACTGACAGTCTTGGTTTCGTGTTGTTTTGTATGAGTCAAATGGTTGTCATTTGCCTTGCAAAATAATTCTTTCCAGATGGGGAGGGGGAAGGAGGGAGGAAGAAAGAATAATATTTAAATACATGTAAATCCTCTGCAGTCGGTGTTTACTGAGAAGCACTATGGCAATAACCCATAAGAATGGTTCAGTGCTTATGGTCATGGAGTAGAAATCTGGGTTTTTGGCATCCCAAGGATTGCAAGGTTTCCATGTGACTGTGTGAAAATTGTTAGCTTGAAACTTCAGTGCTGAAAGTCTGGAGCTGCAAAGGCTGCTGTGTCCTGCCCTGCTGTGGGAATGGTTGGTGTGCATCAGTCAGAAAATGCTTGGTTTCCGTTGTTTCATTGTAAGCTCATATGGCTGACTAGGAAAAGCTCTGGCCATCCTGCCCTCTGGGTGATTTGGCTGCAGTGGCTTCACCTTTTCCTGGTGGGAGAGGACATCCTCTCCTTGAGAACTGCTTTGACAAAAGCACGCAGCTCACCCTGGAGAGATGTGGTACAACATAAACCACGGGTAACTTCTTCACCATCCCAACGACTGCAGTCCCTCACCTCCGTAGGTTCTGGTGCAGCTTTGTAATTAACTGTGCGTGTCCTCCTCAAAGCCATGATGACAAGCATCAAAAAAAGGGCCGAGAATAGAATGGTAATGAAGTAATTTTGCCTCGTCTCCCCATTCATTTGATGTCAATGTTATAGTTCCAGACAGGTTGTGACTCTGGAAACAGACCCTTCGGAGGCTGTGGAGAACTGCAGGGGCCATGTACGCCGTGTAGGGGCAGCAGATAGCGACCTGCTTGTTTTAGGAAGCAGGGTGCTGTCAGTGAAATGATTTATGGCTTCCTGACAAATGAGCTCTTGGGGAGGGCCAGATAGCTGCCCTCGAGAGCCTCAATATCTTCACAGTATTTAACCACGGGCCTGAGATAATATAAAATAAACATAAGGAATGGAATGAATTAAGAGATGCTGGCTGACACTGCAGTTGCAAAGACCACCGAGGGTTCGCAGACGAGCTCCTGGTATCACTGTGGCAGTGGGCAGATATATGGATTGGTTACTTGAGGTAAAATCCAACAACCTGAAGAGGAAGGGCGGCTTGTAGAAGTATAAATCAATGGCTGCTGTAAAATAGTCTGGCTTACTTTGCAAAACACAGCACTGCAAACAGAAATTTGAAGCTACACAACTGGGAGGAAATAACCGTAGTTCCGGCCATGTGCTTCCAGAACCTAAACACAAGGAAAAAGTGATTGAAGCTGGGAAAGTATGTTCGTTAATGGGCTGCACACGTACAGCCCTTCCTAATGTGGTGCTTGGCTAAAGGAAGCTGTGCGATCAAAGATCGTCATGCAGTTAAAATATGTCTATCTTCTCTCTGTTTGCATTAGTGTAACCGCTCCAGGGAAAGCAGTTCAAGAGACTATAAAAGGTTGGAGGAGGTTCAGGGAAGGGCTATAGGAGTAAGTGAGGAACTGGAAAAAACACAGCAACGTTTTGGTTTTAACTTAACAGATGAAGAGTGATTTAACTCCAGTTGGTAAATACCTGCATAGGAAATGATTAGTAATGAGCTACTTGAATTCAACAGCTGTGGAATACTACCAGGGATAGAAAATGAAGCTGATGAAATTCATAGGAGAAATGTGGATATTTTAGCAGTTGGGCATGAGGCCATCTGTATGGGAACTGTTGAATCACGGCCTGAACCTCTGATTGAGCACCTGAGGCAAGCACTGAGTCAGCCATGGGAGCACAGGTGAAGGCAATTCACCTGTGTGCCTGGAAGGGGTGGAGCCAGGCTCCACCTCTCCTAGACCCCATTTAAGGGCTGACTTCCACTGAGGAAAGATCTCTTCCTGGAGATTGCTCCTTGTGGAATTCCTTTGAGAGCCTACAACACCGGTGAGCACCTTTACTTTATATTTAACTGTTCTTGCCAGCCTAACTTCTCTGTATGCCTGTTAACCTTACACCATCTCACAGAGGTGGGCTTTCAAGGATGATGTGTTTAATGAGATGATGTTACCAGGAATGTGCTCAAAGAAAAATCATACAGTTGAAATGTTACTACTGTGTAGATTACAGAAAACAAACGCAACGGCCATGTTGGGCTTTTGACCTTTAAGGACTTTAAAGAGGTTTTTTTAACTACCTGAAACATTCTTATGTCGCTGGAAAAAGGGCATCCTGAAATATTTTTAAATGAGGGAATTACCGCTTTTTTAAAATGATCTGGAATATTATTTGAAGATAATTTCTGGCTCCTGAAGGTTTTTGGTTTGCATGACAATGGAGTGAAGCCTCCGGCGCTGTGGAGGTGGTTGATTGATTACCTTCAGAGTTGTTTTCATTTCTGTCAGCTCCTCCGTAGCGCTGTAATTTCGGGCAGATGGCAAGAAACTGGTGAGTGGGCGATGCCTTTTCAGAGTGCAGTGGGTCACAAAAATAACGCATCGCTCAATTAGGGCAGATAGGAAAATGCTGATCGTGAAGGCAGAGCGTATCCACAGCAAAGGCCTCCAGTGTAAGTGTGTGAATATGCAAATAAAACTGATCATTCAACAAGAAGAATTGCAATCGGATCAAGCTGGATAGACACATCACTCCCCTTCTAAGACCTTGTAACTTTATCTCAGGTTGTAACAAGTTCTGATGTTAAACTGGCTGCCTTGAGCTGCAGCCTGGAAGCTCAGCAGCAGAAGAGCTGACAACCTGGGAGAATGGGAAGTTTTGTCATCTTTTATTCCTCCCTGAATTAGACTAAGCTTGTTAACAAAGCACGACTGTACTAATAATTGTGCCAGTGGAAAAACATGTCCTGGTCGTGGTTTTTGTTTTTCTTCTGGTGTGTAAGCATAGTGAGGTGTGCAGTTAAACTTTGCAGTGATTTGTACAGCTGTTGGCTGGGAAGTCGTGTTTGCTCAGGGATGCTGTGGGATTTTGGCGGAAGGAGGTCCTTTCTCTAAGGAGGACAAAGCTAAGAGAAGTAGATCCCTCATTAAGGTTTGGTGCCGAGATGATGGGCGATGCAATTACTCCTTTCAGATTTTTGTTTGGATAAGAATTTCTCGCCCTGCCTTTATGATGCAGAAGTTTCTTGGGGAGGAACAGTTCCCTTTGCATACAATTGGTGGAATGCTTGGGCTTGTTACATAGGGAAGGAAGAACTCTTGTGAAAAATGAGGAAAGGGTGTTGCCTTTGGAAATGAAGCCTTGTTTTTAGGAAGCAGAGAAACAAATGCCTGACTCTGTTCTGGTGATTCCTTTGGATTAGCTGTAACTCACTGCAGCTCCTGAGAAAGCTCTGAAAAATACTTAGCATTTCAGTGTGTGTGCATACCTCATTCAGGCCATGCCCAGTTGGGTTTGGAGTCTCTGCAGGGATTCAGACTCCATCCCCCCAGACAACATATTCTGGTGTTTGACCACACTCAAAGTAAAAGATGAATTTCTTATGTTTAAATGGTATTCCCTGCATTTCAGTTTGTGCCCACCACCTCTTCTCCTGTTAATGGGCACCACTGAGAAAAGTCATGCTCCATGTTTTTGGCACCCCACTCTCTGCCTCCCTTCAGAAATTCATCCACGTGGATAAGATCCCACTGAGCCTTCTATTCTCCAGACCAAGCAGGGTCACCTGCTGCTGCTTCCACCCTTTGTGCACTTCCATTTTTTGTTTCAGTTTTGTTCAACCATGCACGCCTCCTGCCATCGTGCCTTGATTTCCTGCCTGCTGGACTGGACTATCACTGAGCTGAGAGGGAGGTGATCCTTGAGAATCAGCCTGCATTTCTGGACTCTTCCAGGGCTGTATTGCAGGCAGTTGTTCCAAGCAGGTGCCTGAAGAAGCCAAAGGCTTTTTGCTTTTTTTTTTTTCTCCTCCGGATCCTACACTTCTCCACCTCATGGTGACTTCAGCCTAATGTTGCCCCAACCTCCACATTCTCAACCAGCTCTTCCTCATTTGTAGGTATGAGGCCCTGCTGAGCGTCAGCTCCTCAACTGACTGCATCACAAAGTTATCAGTGCACTCCAGGATTGCTTGTGCCCTGCTGGGTTGTCTCTGCAGCAGATCTCAGGGTGATTCGAATCCCCCCCCGAGAACGTGAGGCTTCTTCCAGTTGTCATGGGTTATGTCTCCCCTGTGGAAAGGAACTGGCTTCATTTTGGCAGCGCTCCCCATGGAAAGGAACATGTACTGTTCTGGCAGTGCAGCACAACAGGAGGACTTATTTTAGGGCCCTGTTCATTAAAAGCAGCCCCAGGACAGGCAGCTCAATCTGCTCCTGAAATCTCAGGTAGAAAAATGACCCATTGTGGATTTCTTGAGTTTTCTGATTGCATTTAATGTTTGCTAACAGCGTGGGCTGTTAACATGGAGGGGAGTGGAGGGAACGGGTGGATTTGAGGCAGGCAGTGCAGCCTTTCTTCCTCAATGTCTCTGTTTGCTTTTTAATCCTGTTTCCCTTTTACTTTGTTTTGGCAAAGTTCCCACTGCTTAAACAGCAAGCTGCAGGACTGACAGACACTCTGAGGTCCCTCCAGCCTTCAAAGCGCAGCAATAACACTGAGAAGCAGCAAAGGTCAGCAAAGCCCGGGTACCCAGATCAGATCCCTTCCCTTCAAAATGAAAGCAAAAGCCGCGAAGTGCGCAGCGTGGAAGTGCAAAGGGAGGGGTAGGCGATGAGAAGATGTTCATTTAAGGATTTTCTTGATCATTATTTCCCTGCATGAAGAGCAGTAATGGCTGCACACACTCGCAAGTAGAGGTGACAACAGGCCCCATCTGAAGGTTGTGGTCTCACTGCTGCCACTCCTCACTGCCATGCTGGCTCTGGTGCACTGGCTCAAACATCTCTCTCTTTTTTCTTTTGGTGAACTTTTCTGTCAGATCAGAGCCATTACGAGCTCTTCTTTAACAGCTGGGCAAGTGTCTGCTATAAACCATGGTGTGGGAGGGTGGTGGCCCACATTTATATTAAGGGTTGGGATGCCCCTGGACTTGAGCCTTGGGTAGGGTACTGTGACTTAGCAGTATAGGAGGCATTTGGGAATCAGACTAATCCCTGCCATGTTTAGATAGGTGAGGCCACCTCTGTCAGACTTCGGTATTTTGAAGCTTGAGTACTCGAGTTCAGTGCAGACTGCCTCAGCAGTTGTAACAGCAAAGCAGTTACTTCAATGGCCAATGAATTTAATTTCTGTATTTTGTGTGTCAAGTATTTATTATGAGGATTGCACTTGGAATAATAGTACGGTTATTGTTTTTTCTTTTTTTAAATTTGCTGGATCCTGCTATGTTCAGTGTACTTATTTCCCACAGCCAGCTGTTATCTACTGACATAGGTGGAGACAGAGAGGATGATTTCATTGTGTAGCACATTATTTCCAGCCTGTTCGTGAAGCATATGGCTTCCAGCACCTGTCCTGGGGCCTTTCCTACTGCGTGAATAGCTGAGGAAGTACAAAACTAAAGCAACACCCAACAGAGCAGGTCTCTGGGGACTTTTGTTTAAAAAGAAGGGAGACTCAGCTCAGCTACTGTACCCAATGGCTGAGGTTGGTTTGCAGCCATTTCTTAACCCCTGATGTATTTGTGCGGAGTGTTCGTTACCCCATAAAGATTTCAGTGCAACCAAAGTAAACACCTGCCAGGTAGAATGAGCCATACCTTCACTTCTGGGAGTTGTACGTGGCTACAGGGAAGTGGCAGCCTCCTTGTGTCATGGGTGGGCTCCTATGCAGGCAAATACCTTGTTCTACTGAACAGGAAAATTAGACTGGTTTATGATTAGTGAATAAGGGGAAATGTCAGGGTAATGCTTAAGAGAACACTGTTAATAAAACACCAAGGTAAAGCAGTGACTGATGGCACAGCCAGGCTGCCCCGGTGCTGGAAGGCTGATGGTTACCAATGGCAAAAAGTGCTGTCCCTGCCCAGCCTGCTAAGCCATGCTGCCCTTGTCTGCTGCTGGCAGCTGTGCACCTCAGTGGCCCTAAAGGTACCTGGGTCATACCTGGCACGTGATAATGCTGCTGCACTCACAGGGCCAATAATTAAACTCAGCCAGGTAGTAGAAAATGAGAATTCCTGTTATTTGAGAATCCTTTGCACTAGGGCTGCAGCACAGATTTTATGACTACACAGCCATGGACCTGGGTCCCCGTGTCCTGTGCTGGGCCATTGGTAGGTACTGCTGCTGGGGCACCCATGTACAGCCCTGGCTCTGTGCCTGTGCTTTTGGGTTCATACACTCTCAAGCATCATCACAGAACTACAGTTTGGGTTGGAAGGGACCTTCAGGATCACCCAGTTCCAACCCCCCCACTATGGCAGAGACAGCACCCACCAGATCAGGCTGCCTAGGGCTCCATCCAATCTGGCTTAAAATGCTTCCAGGTCTTCCTCCTCTGCCTTAGGACTAACTTAACTTACCCTGCATATGTTGGAAAAGCAGCAACCAAGAATGGAACAACCAGGAGCATTTGTCACTGGTGCTCATCCAGGATCTCCTACAGTGGCATACGATGGCAGATTCCAGAAGGCCCTGAGAAAACTCAAGGCTGATGTGACACAGTGCCTGGGTCCTCATAGCACCCTCCTTCATATTGGAGCTGTCAAGGACAGGTGGTCCATCTTCCATGCATCAAAGTACATCAATTTACAGAATTACATAATCCTTAGGGTTGGAAGGGACCTCTGAGGGTGATCTAGTCCAACCCCCCTGCAATGAACAGGGACACCACAGCTAGATCAGGTTGCCCAGGGCTATATCCAGCCTTGCCTTCCAGTGTCTCACCACCCTCACTGTAAAATACTTTTTCCTTATGTCTAACCTAAATCTCCCCTCTTTGAGCTTTGCACATGGAAAGAACAGAAAGGAAAGAGCTGCACTGTATTCTACGATGTTGGAATTGAATTCTGATCACTTAATGAGGTCAGAGAAGGTTCCATGTTAGTTCTCTCCACAAGCTGTTCAATCTCCCAAGGTGCACACTCCAACCCCCCTGAAGTAGATGCTCTTGGATTTGCAAAAATCCAGACTCATCAAAATCTGCTGCATCAACTTAAATAAACTTCCTGATGAAGATAGTTAACCAATTACCACTGTTTTCATCTGCCACTGGGGTTCTGCAGCTGTTTTTATTTAAGACAATCTGCTACAAAACAAGAATATGCATTTGGAAAGAAGCATATTAAATCAAGATGAACATTGTGTGTAGAACAATCAATCCATAATTTTGCCAGAATGATTAGCTACCCTGATGTCCCAATTACTGCTGAGCCTGTACACACATCACAGAAAATCCTCTGACAATGGCACTGTGGCTTAGAGTTGCTCTGCAGCCCAGGCTGCAGACAAGCACATACCGTACATGTTATGATCAGTGAAGTATTCCTTCCAACTCTGTAATTCAGATTTCTGCCACCAAAAAATGCCTTTCTGAAAGGTGTTTCATTTGTCTGCTCCTATTTTCTTAAATGAAACTGTCACGATAATAACACACTGTACATAGAGGTTTCAACTGCTTTTCTTTAAGCAAAATCAATTATGTATTAAACACCTCTGGCTTCTTCAATTTAAAAGTGTGAAAAAATGGCATAAGCAGAAAGCTAAAAATTCAAAGCTAGCTTTAATTTTAAAAATATATAATACAGGAAGATTCGTAACATGATCTGATCAGTACTGCAGTTTAGGGGAAAAACCTGCAGTTGTGGATTCTGTCACGATGAGGATTCAGAACACATTTAGCTGAACCTGTGCCATGTCCTCAATTTTCCCAATCAAGACAGGAGGGTTTTGTTTGTTTGTTTTAAGCATCCTGGAAGTCTACAACCTGTGACCAAAAAAAAAAACCAAATACGACAATTTTTTGAGTCTTACTTCCTTCTAACTCAAAGTACAGTAAATCAGCTGTTTTGAAGTCACTATAGCCTCACCTTTGCTTTTATCAGAACTGCTTTAGACATTAGCCAGAATAGATGGCCCACAAGAGTTCTAACAAGTATCAGGACAAATATAATCTTTGCAGATGCCTTCCTTACTGCCACAGACTGTACTCAAAGTCAGGACCTCAGGCTGCTCCCCTGCAACACTGCAGGAAGTTACACATCTCAGGAGAGACTCCACAGGTGACAGCTTATTGAGCAAGGAGCCATTACCAAAGAGCAGGAAATACCAACCTTCACAATCAGGTATCCTGTCTGCATGAGCTTCCATGTCCTAATAACCGCACAATGGAATGGCCCCACCCAGTGCTGGGTACTCCATAAAGAGAAGATCAGGCTATCCACTAAACATGAAAATACACATAAACAGCATAAATGGCAAAAGTGGAAATATCTTCCACTTTTGGACTTCAAGGCTCTGTGGCACCTTAAGCAGGATTTTGTACACTATGAATTTGTATGTAGGTGTTCAAAACTTGCTGAGGGTTCAGCCAGCTGGATCCCAGTCAGTCCTGCTCACCCTTCCACCAGTACCACATAGCTTTTTAGCTAGAATACACATTCACGTTGCCCAGTGCAGCCATCAGATCATGTTCTACCGAGCTTGAGAAGCAGTCAGGCTCAGTTAACTTCTGTATTACACAGTTACTTTGAGGTGTGCAGTGCAGGTACTTAGCTATCTAATAGACCCCAAGGCTAGGATTAACTAACTGAGCATACAGCTATGCGGAGGTGAGAATCAGCTGAATTGTAAAAGGCCAAATATAATAAATTGCAGAGCAAGTCCTATACAGTACATATAGCAAGCATGCTGAACTTGCAATATTAAGCAGCTGCTGACGCATCCTTTATACCTTCCTTTGCTATAAAGGGAGAGTTGGGAGAGAAAGAGACACCAAGTAAATTCACATTCTCTTATTATCCTACCGTAGTACTATTCTGAAACAATGTGAGGTAATAGTAAGAATCATTAGGTGCTGCCTAAAAACTGCCCATCTGTTATCTGCAGATGCTTGTTACGTACCAACTCATCAGCACTCCACCAACTCAACCAACGCTGGGAATAAAAGGACTTTCTTGTCAAAATCATTTTATTAAAGAGTTAACGTCACAACAAGCTCAAAGTAACACATGCTTCAGAAATAAATTTGATGAAAAACACTCTGAACAGAAATATGAGTGTTTTGAAGGCATGGTAAATCATCAGTTGCAAGAAACTTCTGCAAACAGATGCAAATTCTGTTGGTGCAATGGAAAAAAAAAGTCAGAAAAGACGACTTCTGGCCATTTTAGTAGTACAGTTTGTCTAAGAATTTAAAACAGAAAGGGCACAATTTCCATGGCTGCATAGACCCAAATGTATCTCTTCAGTAATTCACTCCGGCACAGACTTTTCATTGTGAGTACTAACAAAACAAATTTAGTTGACATCCAAATGTAGCAGCAATATAGATATACTGTACACGATAGATGTTTGACTCATGCAGCCTCCTCACTTACATTTTTTTTTTTTTTAATTTACTCAAGAAACATCATAAAAAAATAAGTTTGCAATTTGTATTTCATTCCAGTGTTAGCTCTGCATCACCTCAGGCAAAGACAGTGTTTCAGCAGATAGATAATCTAATTTGTCAAGAAATCTGCCCTAATTCTTAAACTCATTTTTGTAAATCCATGTAGAAAATAAATGCAAACTCTTTATACAAAACAAGAGCAAATAACTGTACCTATATAAAAGAGGATTTCGTTTTGTTATCATGGCACATACTTTAAGGTTTCACAACAACATACTGATTTTAATTTAGTTTTTTTTTTAAACCCAAAAATAGTGTTGATGAATGGAAGAATGTGAGTTACCATAGGCAGCTGACTCATGCATTAAGCAATTCATGTTCTTTATCAGTTTTCCCAACAGCGTCAGGATTGGATAACGGGTCAAGGTCAGCAAAGAGACTGAACCAGGCAGTCAAGTCTTTAGGATTCCTTGTAGGTTCTGGGGAAAAATGAATAAGTAAATAAACAAAAGTACAAAGTTGGAGTTCTTCCTTGTCAGCTATTTCAAAACAAAACTGACTGAAAGTTGGGCCGAGGTCAAACAAATGCCATGCTATTGTTTCACTTATTACTAAGGGCACTTCTGACAAGAAAATCAGAATGAGTGATTGCATTTTAAAACAGCACCTTTAAAAGAATATGGAACTTCATTAAGAACAAATGTTTTACGTCTGTCTGCCTGTGTACTTTATACACCTCCTGCCACGATAAGTACAGGAACACTTTAATTAAAAATAGTCCCTGTCTAGCTTTGTTTATTGAAAGGTATTTCCATAGAGTCATAGAATCCTTTGAGTTGGAAGGGAGCTTTAATGGTCATCTAGTTCAACTCCCCTGTAATGAAAAGGGGCACCTACTGCAAGACAAGTCACTCAGACCCTGGTCTAGCCTGACCTTGAATGTCTCCAAGGATGGGGTATCCACCACCTCTCTGGGCAATCTGTGCCAGTGCCTCACCACACTTAAAGTAAAAAAAAAATACTTCTTCCTTATATCCTATCTAAATCTCCCCTTCTTTAGTTTGAAATCACTTCTTGTCCTGTCACAATAAATCCTGCTAAAAAGTATGTTCTCTTTCTTCTTGTAGCCCCCCAGCAGATACTGAAAGGCCACTATCAGATCTTCCTAAAGCCTTCTTTTCTCCAGGCTGAACAGCCCCAGCTCTCTCAGCCTGTCCTCACAGGAGAGGTGTTCCATCCCTTGGATCATTTTTGTGGCCCTCCTCTGGACACGCTCCAACAGGTCCATGTCTCTCCTGTATTGAAGGTTCTGTATCTGGATGCAGCACTCCAGGTGAGGTCTCACCAAGCGCAGAGCAGAGGGGCAGGAGCACCTTCCTCACTCTGCTGGCCACACTTCTTTTAATACAGCACAGGATATGGTTGGCTTTCTGGGCTGTAAGGGCACACTGCTGGCTCGTGCCCAGCTTCCCATCCACCAGTACCCCCAAGTCCTCCTCAGCAGAGCTGTGCTCTATCCTTACATCCTCCAGATTGTACTGATAGTGGGGGTTGCCACGACCCAGAAGCAAGACCTTGCATTTGAATTTGTTGAAACCTCATGAGTTTCACCTGAGCCCAGTGCCAGAGACATGTACCTGTGTGATACTACTTGTGTATGCACCTGCATGCCTGCAAAAAAGCAAAAGCTAAGTGGAAGCAAACTCTACTTTCAACCTTAGAGTCTAACAGGACTGAATTCCCCATACAATATCATAAATCATGTCTCAAGTACAGCTTCTAGTATAAGGGTAGATGTTTTGATTGATACAAAAAAAAAATGTGAACCAGGAATATGCTGAATACTAAAAGCACCTGGAATACTGCATCTACATCAAAATACAGATGTTGATGTAAGGCAGATTTTCAAATTAAAGAGGAGGTGACTCTGGCTGCTACAAAGAAGGTACACTGGAACAAGCTCCCCAGGGATGTAGACACGGTCCCAACCTGCCAGAATTACAGAAGCATCTGGACAATGCTGTCAGACATATGGTCTGATTTTTGCGTGGTCTTGCGTGGAGCCAGGAGTTGGAATCAATGATCCTTATAGGTCCCTTTCCAACTCAGGATATTCTATGATTCTATGATTTTTTTTGGAGATACCATGCTTAGCAAGCATTGTGTTCTTAGTAAAATAAGATCTACTTATTTGACTCTTCTACTCAGAAAGAATGTTGCACACTAAATGAAAGCATTCTTTGTGAAATAAGAATTTTATGGACAAAATATGGACTGCTTGGCATTAATTCCATCTTCGTGTCTGTGAGGCTAGAGAACCTGTCACCTTCACAGACACAGATTTTAGAGTAGCTGAATGCTCTTTATATTTCTGATGAAGGTGTCTCAGCTGTGATATCTTATTCATTTCCCAGCCAGTTCCCAAAACATCCTAACTGTCTTTTTCTGCTAGGCTAAAAGCAGTCCTTTGTTTAACCCTGGGAGGCAGGGGAAGGAATACACAGTGCTCCTTCCTTCTGCACTGACCGTATTTGATATAGCTTCGGCTTGAAAGTGAATGCACAAAATAGACCCCTAACTGGAATAAGGATGCAATGCATTCCTGGTTCCCCTATCCAAAAAAAACCCTAGTCAAAATCAGCAGGGCTTTGTCTCAGTAGACAGCAAGACTTTACTCTTGGCTCACCTGCCACAAGTGAATTGTTTCATACAGACAATTACTGATATGATGCATGTTATCAATGAAATTTATCATAACGGCTCTTCGGCCTTATCAGTAGCCTGTATTATAGCCTAGAGCCTCAGAACACTCTTTAGCTTAGACTAAGTGCATGCAGATGCTTTTCTGTATGACTCAAAATCAAAGTAGCAGAACAAACTGTAGTGTGAGCTCCCTTGTTATTCAGTACATTATTCTTCTGACATACCACCAGCACAGAAGCCTACAAACAAAATACATACACAAACACTATACGTATAATCAACATTGAGAGAGCAAAGCAGTAGCAACAAAACTCTTGATGTGTAAATGCCATAAAAACGGCTTTATTATGGTAGATGAGGTGGGAAAACTAGAAAGATGCAAGTCACAGTTAAAGAGGAAAAGCAAAGCATCTCAGAAACTAAATGACTTACCACCTTTCATTGGTGTCTTGTTAGCATTCACATTCAGGCTGCTCGGTTTCTGTGCAGGCTGTGGTGTAGACAGAGGGCTCCCACTGTTAGCTGCCCACCCTAAAATTCAATAATATAGCAGCTTTAGTGGTAAGAATTCATTCTCTATTAGCACAGTGCTCACACCAGGTGATGGAGCACAGTATTGTTTTGGTTACGGCCTTTCGTATCTTTCCTCATATATGAGAAATCAGCAGTCAGATTCTGCAGACAACCAACATCCTTAAGAACAGAGCATGTGTGGATCAGTTTCTTCATCTCCAGATTCAAGGAATTGTACACTTTTCACACCTTTAACCTAGCTAAAGAAGGATTGGTTTTTTTGTATCTTTTATCCAATCACACTTAATATGCCAGTAAGGTAATGAAGTCAGCCACAGCTGTAGAATGAGGAACATCAGCTACACATGGGCAAAAATATTACATATAATAAACATTTTTTTACATCTTCCTTTACTTTTACAGTTCCAAAGACTTTTCATCAACTGCTCCAGAAACAAATGCATTTTGAGACCCTGGGTTATTTAATAAATTATGAAATGATTAATTCTGAAAAAAAATCATTTGTTGCCAAATTAAGTTCTAGATGAACTACTTGCAGCTAACTTAAGGCTGGGTTTTAATTGAGGGTATTTTAGTTATCCTTCATTTGTAAGGATCTTCTCACCAGGGAGAGAGCAACTATGTGGAAAAAAGTGAAACCCAGTGTTCACAATTTATTGTTCCTACGTGCACATTTCATTACCTGAAGATAATAATGACAACTACAGTTATTGAAGCTGGATGACCCAGGCTAGCAAAATGAATTAAGGACAGCATACCAAGGAAACATAGGAAAAATGGTCCCTGGTTTAAGGTATGTAAATTCTTATGCTTTATCACGTTAGAGGACCAGAGATTGTATTTCTAACACCAGTATTAGAATGCAGATGTGTATATCTTGCTTCTATTTCTTATTTCAATGCTACCACCTTTAAGTGTTGCCTGGTCAACTATCCATCCACCTCAAGGAACTCGTGTATCTAATTCTGCAGTATCTGAAACAAGATATTCATCTGTACACATGGCTAGCACTTCCTTGTTCAGCCTCTTTTTCTACAAGTTCATGCTCTCACATCCTTTATCTGCTCTCGTCTTCCTTTCTCCCCTTACTTTCTCCACTTTTGAGACCACTGTCAGATATTGAGAGCTGCTGCAACAGCCATTATGTAACAGAAACCCTTCCTTCCTCTAACAGCTTATTCTCATCACTCTGATCTGGTGTTGACTATAAAGGGCTCAAGGCCCATGCTGTGTTATTAAAAGGAAGCAAGAAGAGTGTTTCTATAAAAATCACATAGATCAGAAAGGGAATTTTAAGCCACAAACATCCTCTGTATCTCTGAGAAACCTAAAACTTCCTGAAAATCTGGATGCAAAGAGCTCACATACATTTGTTCTAGGCAAAGGCAACAAAGGCTTACAGGCCAGCTTGTGCCTCCTGAAAATGTGATTTTAAGAGTTTAATCTTTCAAATAAAAAAAAAATATGGCATTAACACTTCAGAGCGACATACTTTTTCAGATGTTTTCTCTGCTTGTATTACAAAAGAGAAGAATGGCAGAGGACACAACTACAGAAAACTGTAATGCTTTCATTTGTATGCAGATGTATTGCAAGAAAGTGCTTTATATGTCATGGACGGCAATGGATAAAATGAGAGGCTTAAATGAACTGGGCCAAATCCTCATTTCAGAGCAAAGAATGGGAGTGCTGCCTGGAAAGCTTCTGTGCAAGTTCCACTGCCTCCAGTGAGCTCAGGAACAAACCAATGTGAGCTTGCATCACTGTGACTGGAGGAGCACAGAGTGGAACACTGTGGGGCACCTGGCTGCTTGGACCCCTCCATTTGACTCTCAGCTGAGACCTGGTGAGCAGCGTGCCCACACAATGCTGGGCTCTGGGTCTCTCCATTACAGCACAGGCAGCTCAAGCACCACTTAGAAAACAAAAAAACCTAACCATAAAAAAATCCAACCAAAAATGTTCTGTAAAATAGACAGAGCTTGCATTATGAACTTCTGGATCCATGAAGGCTTTGGGAAAGATTGCCACGGCATTTTTATGAAGTACTTTCATGAATTTTGTTTTTACCATCCACTCACGGTGAGCTGAGAACAAAGCCTGTGCCTTTCAAAACCAAACTGCAGTGTGTATCAGTGTGACAGCATTTGCTGGCCCCACACTTGTTTTAGTTTGCCTTGTTCACAGGGCAAATTCATTCTGTGACTAGACAAAAGGTTATCGCTGTGACAGCAAGGAAACCAAACAGCTTGCTCTTCACAGAGCTTCTTCACTAAGTCACCACAATTAAATTTAGAAATGGAAACAGTAAGCTGCACATTTTCTTACCAACTAGAATATGTGCATGTGTAGGTGATACAAAGAGGAATTCTCAGTGGGGTAAGTAAGTAAACGTGGCCATAAACATGAAAGAGAAAGCCAACGCTCTCTGTGAAAAAGTGGCAAGGCAACTGAACTGCAAAGCTGTATCTAGAGTGGGATATAAAAGATTCACTGGAAGCATGCTTTGTTTGTGATATTTGTATATATTTAGACATTTTAAAACAGCACTTGGTAGTCCCACAGCAATTCAGAGTCCCATTGTGCTAGATCCTGTCTATAAATACAGCCAGAGAGGACTAGGAGCTGGGAATTCCTGACCGTAACAGTTTACAACCAGCATAGCACTGTGCCTGTTTTACAGATTAAGATCTGAGGCAGAGAAAAAACAAAGCCTCAAAGATTTATGAGTGTGCTTAACATAAAATAAGTAAGTAATCCCACTGAAGTTAATAGAAAAGTTAATGTGCTTAAAGTTAAGCATGAGTTTTAAGAATTTTTATGGTCTTAAGGCCAAATTCACACAGGAAGCACGCACCATGTAGGCTCCACTGCAGCACCTCGCGCTGAATAATTATTAAGCAATCCCATCAGTAAGGGAAAGAAAAAAGTACAGCATGGTGTACATACGTATCACAAATGCCTCAGTAAAATATCCATAAACCACACATTCTAATATTTTTGTTTAGATATGCTTATGCTGCAGTTAGTATATATTTTTTTTCTAAAAAGTCACTGCTCACAGATTTGACAAGGTCGTATGAAAGAAGTGCCATGAAATGAAATGCAGTTTCACAAGAAATGAGATTTCACAAGATATAAAAGCATACAATTTCACCTTCAGATAAAAAGTAAAAATAATGCATTTCACTTGACAACTAGACTCAGCCAGAAACATGATGATTATCAGATAAGATCATTCGAGTTGATTAGCTGTGGCTTTTCAAATACCACTAGATCAATTACCATTATCTCCTCCCAAAATCTTGGAAATTAAATTGAAAACATCAACATATTTTACTCTTTTAACGCCTGATTCTATGATGATACTATATTGACAGAACTACTTTTCTATTTCTAGTGTTTCTTGAATGCAACATACGTGACTTGCACAGCCAATGTCACAGTCTCACACAAGTGAAAGAGATAACAACAAAACAGATACTCAGCTGTCTGTGATTTACACATTAATAATTCTTCTTGAAAAAATGTTTACATTTAAAAACATGCAAAAACTCAAGAAAGGCAATTCTCATAATATATATATAGCTATTTTTAGTCATTTGCTTAAAATCCGTGTATGTCCTTGCATAAAAAAGGTGTTTTTCATTGTTCCTTTTGTCCCTATTCCATTTGACAACGCAGTGACTAAGCCTCATTATTCTTCCTGTTCCTATTTTATGTAGTCAATTCCTACACTGCTCCAGTTCCTCTTCACTCTATTAATCATACTCCTATATGCATATATCTCATCATGAAATTGCACAGCATTGCAAATGTCATTTGCCCAGTTCCCATCTAAGTGCTGAAGCCAGTGAACCCAAGTATCTTGCTTGTGCCAGGAGGAAGGAAAAGTAACCGAATTAATTACCAGGTAACTTTGACTTTCTTATTCTTGCCAAAATGGCACAGGTCATTTCACATCCTACGTGACTGCACGAGTTTCCCAGGTTCCAAGAAGTAGTCTTCAAGATGAAATCAATCTGCTAGTCTTCCTACAGCACCCTTCCCCAAAGGAGATGAAAATGACTGTTGGGACAGGGCCCAAAACAGCATGATCCCCCTCAAGTTTTCAGTGCCCTACACAGAAATCTAGGCTGAAAGCTATGGACAGTGGGGAGGACAAAGGTAGTTGCTGTTGGCTGGTTACCACCACTCTCCCTCCCCCAGGCCAAAGAAGCAGCAGGAAGGTTTTCCTCTAATATCCCTTCTTCTTTTCCCCTTCCCATTGCTCAAAAAGCTCAAGAAAGAGAATAGCATAGAACAACGGGGAGAGGAGGAGTTGTTACTTGTAGGCTACACATCTGTCTACTGATACAAATTCAGTGGTACGGTAGCTAGGATTCCACTCTTACCTCACCTATATCCCTACCCAGCAACAGTGTGGGGTACAGAAAATAAATGCAATTGATTTTCACCAAATTGTTTAAAAATAGTATTTCCAGACAAAATACAGTAATTGTTTTTGGCTCTTTGGCCCCTTAACAAACAGACTCAGCAGTCATGATGTAAACAGTAAAACTCACCCAAACATATTGTCTATTAAAGAAAAAATGTGTCAAAGACCTACAAAACATTTCAGGAATTATAATGAAAATATTCAAGATAATTATTCTGATTTCAGGCTTTAGAGTAATTCCTTCACAAATCTGAATGCAGGGCTAGAAAAAAATACGCACATTCTTCTCCAGGTCACAATTCACTTTAACTTCAGTATTTCTGCAGCTATGTCACAACATCACTACACTTCTAAATAGCAGAAAGCAGTACTCTGAAGCTTAAAAGCAGAAACAAAATGATAACATACCAAGATGAGCTCTTACCATGTAAAGATGACTGCAAGTCATTCATATTTTGGTCTAACAGTTGAGAAGGCAAATAGCCTGATGGAGTTGATGCCACAGCTGAAGTGTTATCCCCATCTCCAGCTGAAGAGTTCGTGGCGAGATCAGTAAGTGCAACCTGTCCAAAAACAGCTGTCCACTCTTTGCTGAACTCTCCCTCTTCCAGGGAGGAAGCATTGAGGATCTCATTCAGTAATACCATGTCATCCTTATCACTAGGTTCTGATTCCAAGGACTTTGCAAACTGATCCTTTGATGCTGTCTCAGAACAAAACAGAGAGCAAAGATAAATCAATATTAGAACAATCAATGAATGGAAGCCACATTTTCAACATATTCAGTCTAGTTTCTATGTATTAACTAAGATGGGATATTTTTTTCTGTGAATATTTGTCATTTTCTCTTTTAGAACTAATTCTCTTGGACAGCTGGGCTTGTAGTTTATGAAACAAATTATTCCCTGATTACCTTAGATAACAGTACTGCACTTCAGACTCATTGTCCATTAAAAATACAAGCCTACTTAAGTATCTATTAGATACTGCACCAAAACCAGTACATAGTCTAATACCTAAAAACATTGGAGAAAACTACTTTGAAGTACTATATAAACTACTTTTTGAAGTATTACATAAACTTTCTCTGAAAACAAACAGATTGATACAAACGGAAAATAACTGGGAGATGATTCTAGAATTCATACTTCAGATGGCTTTTATAACATTCCATTCATTACTCACAGGGATATGCTGTTCTTCTCCAAAGGGTGCTGTTTTATCATGTAACTTCTGAATTCTCATACCCAGTAAGAACCCTAATCCTTTCCTCTAGCTTACATAATGTTTGGAAAGTGAAAGAATCGTCTATGAATGCCAAGTGTTATTCTACCTGGAAACATTTAGAGTTCCACTGTGGGAGCAAGTGGAGGACAAAAACGGTGGTTAACAACACTGATGTTATGTTACTGAAACCCAGACCAGTTTATCTTAACTACACTCATTTCAAAATTGTGGTAAGGCTCAGAAACAAATTCAGTTCTCCAAATTGCTGATATATCAGCTGAACTCTCCAAGTTTCATACAGCTTGCAGAGATGTTTTATCACTGGTTGAGATTTGAAATAAAAGATTGATAGTGGCACAGTGATTGCTACCAGAGCAACAGGTCATTTGATTTAAATGCAATTACCTTCTCAAGGAAGTTCCCTTCTTATAGCTGCAGTAATTTATAATGAAATGGCTGAAGTTGACTCATAGGAGAAAAAAACAGCACAACTGTTTTAAAAATAGGCAGATGAGTCAACATACACACCTATGTACTAAGAAACAAAAAAGACAACACATAACACAAGAGTTTTTTAAATTGCTGAAGTCAACACTGAGGCTGAACTCCTCTCTAATTCACATTTTATACTCCTTGACATAACCGAAAAACATAGGAACAGAAATATTACAAACAAGTCAATTCTAATATTCCCAGTAGACTATAACTAAAACACTATAGAGAACAACTTGTTCTCATGAATATTGAGGTGCTTTCCAATCATCAGATAAATAGCAAAGAATGTTAACATTCTCCAGGCACATACAATTCCCTCGAATCTCTGTATGCTTAAGCAGCAAGGCAGAGGGGCACATTCTTACAAGGGGAAAAGACGCTTGCTGTTTCAAAGACATGCAAGAACTGTGATTTGTACTGGATGGCACCATCTAAAATGTGCTCTCAGTAGGCTCCTTGGCTCCTTTATGAACTTGGAAGGCTTGCAGGGGGAGACTCAAAGAAGGCATCATTAATAACAGCATACTACCAATACTAATCACGAATTATGTTTACAAAATATGCTACAAAAATTTGGCAGCAACACAGCTTAGGGAAAAAAAACTGCTTCATTTGGGTATCCCATTGCAGAAGTACCATTTCTATTGGGAGAGAAAGTAAAACATAGAGATTTACATAGGAGGAGCAATTGAATCTTGCAGTACTTCACATAAACACCAGAAATCAGAAGAGTGACAAATTTCTTATCTCAGCAGTCTTTCTGGTTTTCCTGGGGAGAGAATGCAGACATAGTAGGGGATGATAGGGTGGTACATATGCTGAAGCTACCTCAAGTAAACAGCAGTAAAGCTCTACTTGTTTGCAATAGTGGTTATCTTGAAAACAGTCTTGCTTATCGAGATATTACTCATGTGGTATCTGTGCTAGATTTCTAGAATGATATGGACTTTCTCACCTCACCTATAAAGCTTCTATTTTTTCTTTTCCTATTTCTCCGTTTTCACTGCCCATTTTCACAGTCGAAATTGCTTCTTCACCTTCACATTCTGCCCTTAATGTTAAAAATAGCCATGAAAAAACCCCACAAACTCCCAGTAAAACACTAAAAAACCCAATGTCACAATACTCTCTTCTGTGTTTCTTTGAACAAGCATCTAGCAATACTCATACTCCTTTGCAAACATGCCTCATTTTGCTGGTATTAAAAAAATAAATAAATAGAAAGAGAAATTAAAAATATTACAATTATACGTGATTTGAAATACAGGATAAAGACTACCTTCCAAATCACACACAACAGTGCCCTCTAATTACACTACTGCAGTTAAAATAGCACAATACTAATTAGTCTAAATCTAGCTAGTATGTAAAATTAGGGTAGATTGCTAAAATTAACATAAACATCTTTACAGATGTAGCTGCTCCACAACTGCTTTCATATTGAGTTAACTATTTCACTAAAGAAAAAAACAGGCTTCTAACTGACGTGGCTAAACTTGTATGAACAATAATTGTATGCATTATCTATATCTGAAGGTTGAAGAACATATGATTCAGGAGAAAACCAGGAGGAAAAAAAAAGGCCACATACCAACTTTTTATTTGTTAACCACAGAAGTTATCACTACCTTATCGGTTCACAGATCAGGACTGCTATCTGCAGAGGTAGCTGAGGAAACTTTCAATGTTTCTGCCTAGGTTAAGATGTAATTTCCCCACAGTTACAAGAGACTTCCCGTGGCAAACCAAAGTCAAAGTGTTTGCAGATCTGCTGTTCCTTACCCATCATGAAGGCAGTGCCTTAAGTAGCCCAAATAAAACTCTCAGGCTGACTGACTAAACCACACAAAGGGATTTTTTCTTTGGCTCTTTGTTTGCTTTTTGAGCTGCCATATTATTTTGTTCTTGTTGTTATGGTTGTTTTTACTCATTCTTTTCAGATGAACAAGCAAAGAGCAAATGAAGAAACTACATGCAAAATTCTTATTGCACATGAGAATTCAATATAAAACTTCTGGCAAGTAAAACAGCACCCTCTGGAAAAGAACAGCATATCTCCTTGAGCTGCTGCTAATCTAACAAAAGCGAAAGGATAGGAATAGAACCTGGAACTAAGGCCTTTCTCATTACTATTTGAGAACAACACAGCAGGTTTAATTAACTACAGAGCTGAAAGAAGTTACCAGTTCTTAAACATTTTCTAAGAGAATTAAATAATTCGTTTTTTCTTTCTCCACTGTTGATATAAAACTAGTGGTTACTACTATATTGCTAAGTGAAGGGTTCATAGAATCATAGAATGGCCTGAGTTGAAAAGGACCACAATGATCACCTTGTTTCAACCCATCTGCTACGTGCAGGGTCGCCAACCGCTAGACCAGGCTGCCCAGAGCCACATCCAGCCTGGCCTTGAATGCCTCCAGGGATGGGGCATCCACAACCTCCCTGGGCAACCTGTTCCAGGGCATCACCACCCCCTGGTCCTATCACTATCAACCCATGTAAACAGCCATTCCCCCTCCTGTTTATATTCTCCCTTCAAGTACCGGAAGGCCACAATGAGGTCTCCCTGGAGCCTTCTCTTCTCCAAGCCCAGTTCCCTCAACCTTTCTTCACAGGAGAGCTGCTCCAGTCCTCTGATCATCTCATCTTAGTGGCCCACCTCTGGACCTGTTCCAAAAGCTCTGCACCTTTCTTGTGCTGGGGGCCCCAGGCCTGGACGCAGTACTCCAGATGGGCCCTCACAAGAGCTGAGTAGAGGGGGACAATCACCTCCCTCTCCCTGCTGGCCACCCTTTTTATTAATTCAGAGACTGCAAAAAGTTATAAGAGAGGTAAGGTTTATGGTGGAACCTACTTCAATGGAGCAAACCAATTAATATAACCAATTCAATATAACCTCGAATCACCTGTTGGAACATTTTATCCCCATTCAGGTTTGTTTTATATTCTTACAACAGGTACAGTGCCTCTGCATGCTTATGAAGTTGAACTTCCTTTAATGCTGTTTAAATACTGCAACTGAATAATTTCATTAAGAAACATATCAACCTTTCATATTACGAAAGCAATAAACAACAAAAAATTAAAATTATACATGGTACCTATAATTGAAAAGCAAATGAAACAGAAATGCACAAATGTTTCATACCATTTTCTTCAGGTTGCAGGTCTAATAAGTCATCTACAGCACCTAAGAACAAAAAAAGCAGAAAAAAATTAAAAGCAATGAGAGATTTGCAGTACACTGACAATCATGTTTTATACATTTAGATGTTTCTTAAGACACTTCACCTGAGTTCTGCTTGTGGTTACAATTTCCTTGTAACTTGGATAGGGTATCCTTGCCATCATGAGCTGTAATCAAGAGCCATAAACACATCAAATCACACTTGGCACTTGATGGTATTAACAGAATGAGAATATGTTCATAAACAATGTCACTACATACAACATGCAACAGTTGCTACTCATGTATAAAATGAACCTGGTCACAATGGGTAAAAGACCCAAGATATAAGTATTTTTAAATAAGTAAAATTTCTGAATAATAACAAGGTGAAATCTTCTTCTGCATCCCCACCTGCCACACAAGCCCGTTTTCAGGCTAGGTGCACTCAAATGAGGCAACCCCAAGAACTGAACAGATGTACACTTTCCCCCAGAACCAGAGATGCATTTTTAATAAGTTTGTGCTTCCATAGGGCAGAAGAGAGCACAAAAGTGCCCAGGATCTCATCACACCTTAAACTGCTTTTCTTGACTATGTATCAGTTCATTATACAAACTGGAAGTTAGAAAGTGGAAGCAGTTGATGAGGAGAGCTGTGAAGAAACAGTTCCATCACTAGTGGCACAATGCCTATTATTTTAGGATATACAGATATACTTTAAAAAAAACAACCTTAACAGTGTCAGAGACTTGCTAGTATATGAAGAGGAAAAATTTAGCAGAAGTATTCCAAAATACTTCAGTTCCTTCTACAGATGCAGGAGAGACACAACAAGGTATTTATATTATGGATAATACTTATGAGCTGTCAAATATTTCAGTAAGTGAGAATGATTCTAGACAACGCCTGCTAAGAAAATGCTTTAAAAGTCAGGTTTTTATATCCAAAAATATTAAAATATCTGCTAAAATAAGAATCCGAATGCTTAACTGCAAAATGGCTGAAACTTCTAAATGCCAAAAAAACGTCCTGATGTGCTGCCACAATTAAAGAAAACACACACACAAAAAATAACTAACACAGTGATTCAAATAATTGTAGGTAACTACGGACTGGTAGCTCATCATTACTCCTAGGTAAAAGAACAGGAGTACAAGTGCTCCTGTAATAAAATGTAGCTTTATGGAAAATGTGCTTAGTTTAAAAGTAAAAAACAGAGATCAAACCAAAACAATAACAACAAAAAACCAACTAATTCAATTATTTGATAAAACTATGAGCTTTTTTAGTAAAGAAATGTGCTTAGAAACGAGTTGACTTTCCACCATGCAGCCTTCCAGCTAGAAAGTTAGCACTGCGTAATATCTGTAAGAAACATATTGAATGGATTAGGAACATGACAACTAACAGATGTCAAAAGAAGTTGTTGGCAAAAATAATTGCAAAGTAGAAGTGTTTCCAGTTTAGATCTGCAAGGTTTAGTGTTATATTCACTGCTTTTCAATGGCTTTAGCAGCCATCTGGAAGTAAACACAGAATCCCTCTTGAAAAAAATGTGCAAACAATTTCCAGACTGTTAAGAGGTGGTCATTCAGGCCAGTCAGTCAGTTACTACAGTCAAGCTGGAGAATTTAATATCACTAATTCTTAAGATGTATCTCCAGGAATAAAGAATATAAGCCATGCTTCAGAATGGAAGAATGAGTCCTGGAAATCTGTGACTAAAGTAAACTATGCTTTCATAAACAACAACAACAAAAAAACAACAAATATGAGCTTCTAACTTGACATAACTGAAAAAAAGAGATATTCCTGGAAATAGAAAAAAGTAGGCAATGAGTAGAAACAGGAATGCGATTTTACCTTCTAGAAACACTACTGGTGAAACCAATATCAGAAATGTCTTGTACAGTAATGTTGCTCAGATATTAGAAGTGATGTTGGACAAGGGAATGGAAACAAAACCTTCAAAACTAATGGACTAGAGAAGATGTATTACAGATATCAGTTTGGTTAGCATATCCTGAGGAGGATCTGAACTGGAAGATTCTCCATTAATTTCGTACATAAAGATATACTTTAAAGTCACAGCATAACTTAGTCTGAATGGACATCTGGGGATCATCTTGTGAGCCACTCATTAGAGTAGAGCCAGCTATAAAGTTGGATCAGGCTTCCCAGGGATGTGCCTCAAACATCTCCAAAGATGACGACTTCACAGCTTCTGCGAGGACTGATTCCAACACTTTGCCACCCTTGTAGAGAACACTCTCCCTAGTATCTAACCACAATTTCACTTTCTGTCATTTGCCTCAATTTCCTTCTATTCTTCCACTGTGTGTCACTGGGTAATAACCACATATCAGGTCACTGGCAGAAGCTGAATATGACTTTGCCCAGCTTTTAGCGATAAGTTCCACTGAATTCACCAAGTTATTAACAGAGTGGATGTTTAATCACTGGAATAAACTAGCATGCTAAGTGGCACAGTTTCCCTGTCTTGACATCTACTGATCAGTAAATCCTCTCCTCAAGGACATGCTCAGTGTACGAATTATGCTTTGGAAATCAAACTATTTGACCTGTCTGAGAGTAACTGAGCGTAATGCAGTGGGATACAATACATAAGATATAATGTTGAACAGATCTTCCTGGCATTAAGTTTTATGCATTTGTAGGGATTTGCTTATTGAAGCTGAACATACATTAAACAAACAAAAAAGAAAACAACATATACTGCATTTATGAAGTTGTGAACACATGAAATAGAATACCTGAATAGTCTGGTTCCTTGGTATGGCTCTCCTCATCTAATGAAATCAACCTTAATTTGAAAGAGTAAGAAACATTAAGAAAACAACTCTAGGAATAGCAAATGTATTATTCTCTTTTTGGTCACGTCATTACAGAATCATAATGATAACAAGTAAACAGTAATTCATATGGACTCCTGCTTTTGCTATATATGTTGGTTTATTGTTGAATTTTGTTGTATTGGAAGAAGTCTGTTGAAAATCAAAATAAGATTGAAGACCAACTGTCAAAACCTACCACCTTTTCATTCTTCATCTAAGTAAATATTTGTGATGAAAGCATAGAGTATTCTGTTTTGGTCAGTGGATGTGACCCTAAACAAGTAAAATAACTTTTATTATAAATAGCCAAGGAAAATCCACTAATTTTCAGTCAAGCTGTTCCCTGCTTTTTGACAACTGATCCTTAGCTGGGTGCTTCACTTAACCACAGACAGTCAAAACAACAGGTGGCAGTAGGATTATATCAACGTAGCATCTCCTCGCAACTGAATCCTGATGGTCCCGTAGGGGATGGATCACATCTCATTCTCCTGTTCTTCTGTCTCCATAGCAGCCCATTCATAAGTCTCTCTCACCTCAGAGCTACAGGTAACCCAAACCTTGGTAGCATCAGCACACTTAAATGCACTTTTTTACTAAGTACCTCCTGCTTCATTGGATTACTAACCAATGCTGTATACATTACAAAAACTAATTGCTGCTCAAAGCAATCAGGAATCCATATCTTATTCCCAGGTGAAAGGAGATGCTGCTAAAGGGAGAAACAGAATGCTCAATATCTTCTCCCATATGATGCTGCTTACCATTTATTTTACTAAAGAAAAAAAAAAATGAAGGAAAAGCTGAAAAGTAAAGAGATGGCCAAGAAAGATGAGAAATATATAAGGTTTAATGGATCTTTTTCAAGCTCTTTATTTCATCTTAAGCTTTATTAATTTTCATACATACAATACAACATTTCAGTAATGCTTGCATTAAGCTTACTTTTTGCTAATGTGATCAAATTATCCGTATCTATATTTTCAGTTTTAAATATTTGGTGACTTCTGTAACTAGAAAGCAGATTATACATAGATAGAGATACTTATTAACTTGAGATACAGTATATATGACTTACTGACTCTGCTGATCTTCTGATTTGGTGCTCTCAGTTTGCAGGTCCTCCTTTTCTGCTCTCTCTCTTAGTTTATTCACAGGATCTTGCAAACTCTACATTATATTAATTACATAAATGAAGAGAGAGAAGAAAAAAAGATTCAGGAAAGCAAAGGTGTGTCATGTAAGGCCAAACAAGACTATAAAGACGACATAATTCAGTATCAAAAATACATCTGATACAAATAGAACAAATAGATTCACTTTTTAAGTCTATTTGCTCCTCATTCTGCTTCTTTATTCTCTTTTTTTCCTGACCCAACTATTCATAGGACCTTAGCAACTGCAGTGTGATAGGAAGGTACTCCTCATATTCTGAACCTGAAAGCAAGAGTTAAAATCTCAGATCATTAGGTAAGAGGCTGAGTGTGGTACTACCACAGCCTACTGACTCCCTTACAATGTGAAAGACCATGCTATAAGACAACAGCAGTTTCAAGGCCAGCACTTTTATATGCAAAAGTTGGGCACGTGAGCAAGCCAAGATATGAAGCACTGCATGCTCACTGAGATTACAGAACTGAAAAATATACTACTAGTTGTCCCCATAATCAATGTTGTTCATTAATTAGGGTTGCTGTATGAAAACTTAAATGAAGATAGTATTTAACATATCCACTAAGCCCAACTCACCTAAGGAATAAAGGTTACTGTACCCAGCCCACCTACCTGCTATGAGAAAAATACTCCCACAAGTCGTAGGTCTTGTTTGCACTGTCCTGTTAACCAGAATGTGTTAGTCACTAGAAGGGGCATTCCTGTTTCTGTTAGTACTTGTATGTGCAAGGATTGTATACTTCTCTGTTTTAGAAACCAAACTAATGGATTTGTCAGATACTGCAGTTGGATTTTTTTTCCCTCTCAGTGAATTAATATTTCTACCTAGTACCACAGATTAATTTGTTACAAGCATCCAGAGCACTGCAGACATCACGAGGGATCACAAAGGCTGCAACAATAACAAGAGGCCTTAAAGAAAGGTACCTCACTCTATGGTTGTCGTATTTTTCCAACACTATAATAGTGCAAAACCAAAACCACATAAGTGTACTTCTTGGATTCTGAAAAACAGACACGAGCCACCTCACCTAGATGAAGTATATATTACTCTTTAACTGTGTTTGTACCCCAGGTGCTGACTAGATTGCACCTCTTGTACTATTAAAATTGGTGGTGATTATTCACTTGCTCCTGAGAGGACATGAATAAAAGTTCAGAAACAAAACAATATGCACAAAACTGCTGGGTAAAGAAAGACAGCACTGCTACTGGCACCTGAAGCATCTTAGACATCTTCACATAGACCATACAGTTCACTTCACTCAAGAGGTGATGGTGCAATGGTGTGTGGTGCTCTGTGGCCAAGTACAGCAGCAGAGTCTACCCCAAGAAGGATGTTATGGTTTAGAATAATAGGGCTACTTATCTACTGCCTAATTATACAACTTAGAGAGTTACCAGAATTAAAACCTTTTGCATCTCCACCAAGAATTGAAAGGTTTTACTTCTTTTTTATGGAGAAATTGCCATCCTTCCTTAAGAAACTGTATCATGATGCTTCCTTCATTGTTAAAGAGTGTTTCAGGAAATCCATTTTTAAAAGTCTGTGATCAAACCACGGAAACAGTATATAGAAATTGAGTTCACAAGTACCTTAGGAAGGAAACAGAATGATAATACTCAGAGTCACTATTTCCTGTATTAGAAAAGTAAATATAGCTCTGAAATATAGCTTCAGTTTAAATGGAAATTACAACAAAACACTGCTGAAAATCAGCAGCTGTATTTTAAAACAATAACGTAACTAATAATTTTAACATTTAGGCAATATTTCCATCAATTCTAACAGCAAATAATTAAATTAATATCCTTTCCCCTATCTCCCTCCACTCCACATCCTATGTGCACTATGAACTGAGGTATCTTTCTAAAATGATAAAAAGTAGAGAATAAATACAAAACAAAAATGAGTGCTAAAAGCTACTGTTAACTGGTTTATGAACATGAATGCACAGCAATGTGATAACTACTGTAAACATGCATACAAATGACACCGTGGCATTCTGTTAATCGTTTTAGGTTATGTCTGAAGAAAGGAAGAACTCCCATCACTTAGGAAGTAAAATGATTAAACAAGTCTGTAAAGACACAGACTGAATGTGGACAAAAGGAAGCATGCTTCATTCAGCTTGGTGTATGAAACGTCAGTGACTTCATTGGCTGAGAAGAAACAGATGTCTAACTTCACAAAACCTGCCTGGATGCTTGTGTGAACTCAAAGTGAGCCACAAACACACGGCTGAGTGTCTCACACCTAAAAAACTTTCTTCCTAGCTTCATTAGTTCTCTTCTATAAAAATTGGTAAGATTGTACACACTTGTAGAACCACTTCATAGTCACTCATTGTGCCTATTCTCTCTCTCTACAACCAAACGTCACCCAGTAATATTTTGCTAGCTACCACTACTCAGATTAATATCCCAGCCATCCATGGGATTTCTGCACTGCCAAGTTAATTTGGATTCCAGTTAAAACACTGTTCCTAGGCTGACTGCCTCTCACTTACAAAACTCCTTTACCTTGATTTGGGCTTCCTTCAAGTCCAGCCAAAATGACCTAGACTGCATGCAAAACCTGTCCTCTATTTACATTACTGGAGCGTTGGCAATGCACTCAGCTTGCCTACAGTTCCTCCCAAGTGACTAGGACAACTTAGGCACTTCTGCTCCAGTGCAGCCTCACCTCAAGTGAGGTGTGCAGTTTTGAGCACCACAACATCAGAAGAACATAAAACTATTAGAGAACATCCAAAGGAGGGCAACAAAGATGGGGAAGGATCTAGAAGGCAAGGTGTGTAACGAGCGACTGAAGTCCCTTGGTTTGTCCAGCCCAAGGCAGAGGAGCTGAGGGGAGGCCTCATGGCAGCTGCAGCTCCTCACAGGGAGTGGAGGGGCAGTGCTGAGCTCTGCTCTCTGTGACAGCGACAGGGCCCGAGGGAACGGCATGGAGCTGTATCAGGGGAAGGGCAGGGGGGGGCTGGGGAAAGGGTCTGCACCAGAGAGTGGTGGGCATGGAACAGGCTGCCCAAAGGTTCCCATGGTCAGAGTCCAAAGTTTCAGGAGTTCAAGGAGCATTCGAACAATGCTTTCAGACTCAGGGTTTGAATTTTGGGTGGCCCTGTGTGGAGCCAGGAGTTGAACTTGATGGTCCTGTGGGTCCCCTCCTACTTGGGACATTCTGCAATTCTTCACTGTAAGAAAGAATCAAAGTAACATAGCTAAGGGCAACTCCAGGAGCAAGGGAGACATCCCATGTCCTTGTAACAACATATGGAGAAGCACAACACCATTGAAGAGACAAATACTTGTATCTGCTTCATTTGGAGGGAAGACTGAAAGGGAGGAGGAAAACCAGATGGCTTTAGAATTTCCTCATAGAGGTTCATGAAGAAGAAAAAAGCACCTGGAGATGGAAAACTATACACAGTCTTGCCTAGGGAGTAAAGTCATGGTGCAGCAAATGGAAATGAAACAACAGCAAAGGTCAGCAGAAGGTAACAGTATTGAAGTAGCTGCTTGGGCTTGGTTCTCTAAACTATATAAGCAGCAGATGCAGCAGCAGTCCAAAATAAATGGATGCACTGAGATTTAGGCCTCGAGTCCCTTACCAAGGCTAGTACTGTTTCTGGACTCATATGAACTCTTCAGGAAGTTAAGCGTTACAGTACTGAAATGTTAAAAATCTGATCAAATACTCATTAAGTAAGTAAGGCAAATAAACAGTGACAGAAATTTGAAAGAGGCATCATTTATGAAAAGCAGCCCCTGAAATAAATTTGAATCCATTTGATATATAGTAATTTAAAGACAATGAAACTTTCAAAGTTTTACCAAAACAGCAGCCCATCATTAATATTACAGTAATGGATATTTTTACATCACGATACATAGGTTTGTTAGCACATTAATAATAATCTTTCATCAAGCATAAAATCAACAGTTAGGAAATACAGCTGCAATAGCACAGTTACACTACTCTCAGCATATACCCTGAAGCAAAGAAAACAAATGGGCTGCTTTTCATTAAGGGAGTTTGGCAGCCATCTCTAAAGACAATGTTTTCTTTCCAGAAACAACCCTGAGAGCCACTTAAGAATCTCTTTCCTGATGTAAATCTAGTACACTCATACTACAAAATGCAAATAGTAATTTTCCATTAAATGGCACCTTCTAATTTTTCAGTTAGACAATCTACATCTAAGTCAAATAGCAACACTGTTTCCTTAAATTCTTGTTTTGAAGCAAAAAGCTGGCCCTACATATACGTATGTTCAGTTCAATTCAGACAAGCTACTTCTGAATTAAGGATGACTAACATTAAGGCGCTGCTATCAGAACTAGAATTTAAAAGTAAAAAATGATTTGCAAGCACCAAATTCAATATTTTCCCTTAGAAAATATCCCTTCTGAGATACAAGACAAGGAAATATATTCTAAGAGCCAACTCTCAATTAAACATGTAGAAATGGGCACATTAAAATATTTTATGTACGTTTTAAGCAATTATATATTCCAATTGTATGTTTTTAATGCATAAAGCGAACAGCAGATACAACATCTTCATTGAGTAAACTTCTACACCAGAAGATTACTCATTAGAAAGCGCACTTATTCTTGATCACCTACAGCCACTAATTATACTTCACAAGAAAAAAACAATACCACAATCAGGTTTACTGATGGAAAAGAGATCATGCAGGAGGCTGAACTTTGATATACAAAAGAAAATAATCCCACACTCTAGAGACCACAAGAAATAAAGAACTGATATTATAAGGCAGTAACATAGTCTTATCCCCAAGCAGCTGTTTTCTGTAAGCACAGACTTCCACAAAACTGTAATATAAAACTAACCTCTGATTAGCATTACATTTCAGCATATACGTAACTGCAAAAACAGGAAATCATGTATTTTCAGAGCAGGAGGCCAGTAATAAAAATGGTTATGATTCTCATTAACAAAGTTAGGGCTGCACCTCAAACATACTACAATCACTTTTATAGTTATTTTCTGTTTCACTGACTGCTTGTTACATGTGTGCAGACAATATGGATTTTATTTCTTCATCACAGATTCCTAACTTAATTTCAAACTTAGAGTACGTTGAAATCTTTCACAGGAGGTAGTTCAGAAGAAAACAAGCATTTAAAAGTATCTCACCCTTACATGAGTATTTCTTTCATGCTCTAGAAAAGGTGCATTTTCTGTGCAAGTTTATTTCCAAGATGTCTAAATGTTACTATTTATTTTGAAACATTATATGTCTTGTTAAAATAATCACGTTTATAGGTATGAAAGAATAATTAGACAGCAAAAATACAGGCTAGCCACACAAATTAGACTGGAAAGGGTTTGTTTAATAGCAAAGAGAAAAAATCCTTAAAAAAATTTTACACATCAGGGGATTATGAGCAAAGCAGTCCCTCAGCACGCTATCCAGTTTCTGGCCATGCTAAACTCAGGCTGTGAACCAGCCATTGGTACAATGGGAGGTGACTGTGAGGAAACAAAGAGGTTTGGAGTTTAACTGGAGAGTCTGTAGGCAATGGTTGGCAATGCCAAGACAACTATGCCTGTCTCCTTTTGAAATTTGGAGATACCTTGTGTCTAGAATTTGGAGTATGTAAGAAGGAAGCACAGAGCTAGGTTAACTTCAGAGCAAACGTGGACTAATCCTGCAAGAGAAGACCCTTTAGAGACGGTCTAAGATGAAAAGTCTATGAGTTCTTAAAGCTGTCCAATACAGCCTCCTTTTATTTTTGTCTTCTGGTCAAGAGAGACTGAAGTTTGAAATGTGTTTGTTTGGTTGGTTTGTTTTGATGTTTCAAGCTGCAGAAATAAATGTCTCCACAAACACTTTATGAACTTTGGAGTTGAGAAACCGCTCCCTCCCAACCCACATTCTAGAAAACAACTTTAAATACAGCATGTCATCTACAGGCAGGTATGCTAGCCTGGGGTATATTAAACCTTATACCTTCAGGTGCTTCTTTTCCCAGAGATCTGGAGTAGCCACAGGCTATACAGTACACTGCAGTCCAGCTTTCACTTCTGCATGCCATATGCACAAACATACATGGACTGAGGCTATGGCTTGTAATTGTTTTCAAACTAGGTTGTCTCTCCAAGCACACAGTGCTTCGCTCAAAGTTATTCATTCTTTACTTTTCTGCCAGTTGGTAAACCTTCCATCAGGCCTTCTTCAGACAAATGTTATTCTTCTCCCACATAAATAGGATCAGTCAATCACATAGTTATTATGTTGCATAAAATAATTACAGGACAAGGACATATATGAGGATAACTGGGAAATTAATGTTTCTTTCTTTTCCTATTCTTCTACTGAAGCTCAAATTGCAATGGGCAGAGCAACTTCTCATGCAGCAGCAGACATGATCAGAAAAATACAGTGTGAGTGAGTGCTTATTTTTGGAAACCTGGCTAAACTTTGAACTCATGACTTCAGTCAGATATTGCACATGTTCCACATTCAAAAATTACAGAAGGTCGGCAAATAACACTAGTCAAGGAAAACAGTAATTCCCAGAGCAGTTGAGGGGTAGAATGTACTTTAGCACAGGTATGGGGACTGTGAGCATGTTTGTATTCATACTCAGTCTGACAAGATCTTACAGAGTGGGAGTTTTCAAAAGCAGATGCAAAGGCAATATAGTATTAATTCCTGTGTGGAAATATGGAGGACAACACAAATCCTTAATTCTGCTGGACTTCATGATTCTTTAAGAGCAGTCAAACACTATCCCAGTTAGCACTTAAACATATACTGAAGTGCAGCCCATAATGAATAATGCCTTCCTTTAAAATATGTCCTTAATCACTACACTCTACATACAGTTTTTGATACTACTGCCAGAAATGTTTCTGATAAAAAACACGTATTAAAATGAAAAGATGGGACAGGGATTGAATTGGCAGACAACATATGTCCTTGAACTTCTAAGTGGGGGTCAGGGGAGCAAAATCCCAAACAATCTAAGAGCAGAACAAGTCCGAGACCACCTCAAGAATGAATGTCTATGGGGCCAGATGACATGCATCCCAGGGTTCTGAAGGAACTGGCTGATGTGGATGCCAAGCCACTCTCTATCTTATATGAAAAGCAGTGGATGTCAAGCAAAGCCCACAAGGATTGGAAAAAGGGAAACATCACTCCCATATTCAAGAAAGGGAGAAAAAAAGACCTGGGGAACTACAGGTTCATAGTTCATACTGTCTGGTCATAGCCAGATAGTTGTAATCAAGGGCTCTACATCCAGGTGAAGGCTGGTCACAAGCTGTCTACACCAGGGGTTCGTCTTGGGACTGGTGCTCTTCAACATCTTTATCAACAACAGACAGTGGGATTGAGTGCAACCTCAACAAGTTTGCAGATAACACCAACCTGAGTGGTGCAGCTGACACAATATAAAAGAGAGATGCCATCCAGAGGGATCTGGACATGCTCAAAAAGTGGGCACACAAGAGTCTAATGAGGTTTAACAAGGCCAAGTGCAAGGCCCCATATGGAGTACTCTGTCCAAGCCTGGGGCCCACAGTACATTAAGAATGTGAAGCTGTTGGAGCAGGTCCAGAGGAAGGCCACAAAGATGACCAAAGGACTGGTGCATCCATACGAATATAGGTTGAGGGAGTTGGGATTGTTTAGCTTGGAGATGAGAAGGCTTCGGGGAGATCTCACTGTGGCCTTTCAGTACTTGAAGGGAGCATATAAACGGGGGGGGGACTGGCTTTTTACATGGTCTGATAGTGACAGAACAAGGGGGAATGGCTTTAAACTAAAAGAAGGGAGATTTATATTAGATGTTAGGAAGAAATTTTTTTTTACTCAGAGAGTGGTGAGGCACTACAACAGGTTGCTCAGAGAGGTTATGGATGCCCCATCTCTGAAGGCATTCAAGGTCACATTGGATGGGATCCTGGGCAGCCTGATCTAGTGGCTGGCAACCCTGCCAATGGCAAGGGAGCTGAAACTAGATGACCTTTAAGGTTCCCTCCAACCTAAGCCATTCCATGATTCAACAGAACATGAATGTTTTCTATATCACTGTATGGTCTCTTATTTTTTACTAATGGGAAGACAAATATACCTATATATTCCTTACCTTTAGCATAGTGAATTCATATGGCTGATAACCTTTGAAACTTTCATGGATAGCTGCCATTGTGTGCGAAGTTTTTTCCCAAAAATGAAGAAGTGTTGTCTGTAAGGCAGGGTAAAATTTCAGTGCAATGTTATCTTAAACATGAATCTGTTTTTCACGCAAAGTTTACATCTCCACTCCAGCATTAGTTATATATTCTCTTATTTGAATATTGCCATGGAAACCTCTTAGAAAAACATATATTAACAGGAAATCTTTATTTTGGAGGTTAATGGGTTGGGTTTTTTTGATACCTGATACGTTGTTAATACATGAGAAAGAAGGTTGCATCTGCTTGCTCCCAAAAGGTCAACTTTTTGACACACATCAGTCTTCAGTTTGTCAAAGTTGAGTTTTGCATGTCGCACTTGAGCTTGAACCTTCAAACAAACGGAGAATTATTTATGTAGTGAGTTTTTTTCTTCATTTTTCCACCCCAACTTCATGAAAGAGGAAACTAACAGAACTTACTTAGAAAATCAGAAATATCAGAAAACAGAAATCAGAAAACTGAACAGACTCAAAATTTCGTATAGAATTATTAACATAATCTGTCCCACTGAAAATACATTATAGCAGGCTGACTTACTAAAATTAGGAATTATAAGTTTACTGCATAACACACAAGGACATCTCCATATACCTGTTGTAGGAAAGCAATCATACTGATAAACTTTAAAGTCAGTCAGAAACTTTTGCTGATAATACAGCACTTCAGTAACTTTCAACTGCTACAAAAAGTTATCTTGTCAAAGTTCTCCTTTTAATAGAAGTGCTTTTCCCATTTGTTGCTATAAGGAGAGTATCAAGACCTCCTTTCATAGGAACAATTTCTGCTTGAAAGAATTTTAGTTTTACAAATTCTTCTTCTACCACCAGTTACGTATGTACAAGACACTCTGTTACACAAGCCACGCACATTTGATGACAATACTAGTATTCTCATCAGGTATCAGAACAGAAACTTGATGTAGGCATTTTGTGCACTGGATCTCTCATTTTAATGACACTTTCGTGCAGAGAAATTTGTATACAACAAAATACTTACACAATCTAGTTTTCTTCCAAAGAAATGCAAAATTACCAAAAAAGAAAACATGATTTTCCTATCACTCTTTCACAGTTACAATGTTTACCCACAAAAACCTTCACAGTGAAGCAAAACCACACTGAACTCAAATTAAATACATTTCCTTTTCTTTACTTGCCTAATTCAGAGAGGAAACTTATTTTGGTCAGAATACACAGACTCAGTTAAAACAAGATCTGACAAACTTGCATGTTTCTGGTCTTCAGAAGTGAATCCATAACCCTGCAACAAGAATCCGTGGCTCTTTTATGGTAAGGACAGAGACAACCTCAAGACGCCATCTGAAATGTTACAATACCTATCATCCTATCTCACTTATAGTAATAGACTTCCAACCAGGCAGAAAAAAAGCAAAAGATCAGTGCCACAAATTCATCAGATGTCCTACTCAGATGAATTGTGGCCATGTCTGTGATCGCACAACTCTTTCCCACTGATCTCATCTGATCAACTCTGTATATGTTACAGGGTTGTACATATCGAAGGTCTGATATACACATAATGAAGGAACAACCATAACTGAAAACTGATGAAAAGTGAAGAATCTCACAGGTGAGATTTTAATTCTAGTTGGTGGCAATATGTCAAATATAAAGCCACATTTTCCAATGATGCAGCTGAGATCAGAATCCTTTTCCTCTTCAGTGTAACACAGCACTAGTTTTGTGAGAGTACAGCAAGGTCAACTGTGATTTTGTACATTAATAGTCCAAATGAGCAAAGAATGTTACTTATGGGGAATATAAATATCTCTGTGTCAGAGATGTTGGGCAACAAGAAAAAATATACTAATAAATGTGATTGTTAATTTCCACAATTGGAAGTCTTGCACAAGGATTTTATACATAGAACTAGGATTCAGGTCTATCTCATGTTTCCAACTCCTTAAGAAAAAAGCCCAGAAAAGAGAAAACTTGTAAAGTTTCCAATTACAGTCTTCCTGCAAGTAGTCTTCAGGACACTTAGCAAGAAACACCATCAGCATTTTATCTTAATACGTAATTAGTGCCTCATTTAAAAGCTAGAACACTGACAAACAGTGTGGAATATTAACCTGTACGTTCGAGATATCCATACAGATGATTCAAAATACTTAACACAATGTTTTAATACCAAATGTCAAAGATTTATTTTACCAACCAAGGAAGATGTGAAAGTAAGTATGAGAATTATTATAATTAAGGATGTTTATGAGCTTTTTTAACATACTGGAAGTTTATTTAGTGGAAGTACTCTCCACTGTAGAGCAGCAGTGCAGGACATTTCAGAAAGAACCCCATGCTGTGCATCATCATGACCTTTTTGCCTTTTATGTGTGCCCATGAGCACTTTTGCAATTCAAATTATTAGACATCTTTCAAGATTACTGGCTTCAGGAGTTAGGAATAAAACCTCTATGCTCATGAAGCATAATCTACTTAATATTGCACAAATTATTATAACAAACCTTTGGTTCTCTGCTCAAAGGGAAGTTTATGCAACATATATACTAATGTTCTCCTCCCTCTGCAATTACTTTCTAAGACAGGATAAATAGGATCATATTGTGGTTTCTGTTCTACAAATTTTATTTCATATATTTCACTTCATCCATGCACAACAAACAAAATTTCTTCAAAATCCTGGTCTGAGATGTGTTGGGATTTTACTGACTACAGAGAACTGCGCTGATTCAAAGGCAAGGTGGGCATTTTACAATGAAAGAGCTTCTAGCATCTGAAGCAGTAGGTGCCAGTTAACAGATTTACGCAATACAAGAAAATCTCACCATGGTACAGCTGACATAAAAAAAGATTACTACTCTCCATCTTTTCCTTTTTCTAAGGACAAGTAAACTGGCTTTAATTTCCAATGCAAATATCAAAGTATGATATTTAAAAGATTGAATTCTTTAAAGAGAACACATGAGAAAAATCCGGAAAAAAGTGTCTTATTAATTGATAAACTAATAAGCCAGATAAAACTGAAATAATAATAATAAAAAACTAGACTAAATAAATAATCAGTGTTAATCACAGAATCATAGAATGGCCTGGGTTGAAAAGGACCACAATGATCATCTAGTTTCAACGCCCCTGCCACAGGCAAGGTCGCCAACCACTAAACCAGGCTGCCCAGAGCCACATCCACCTGGGCTTGCACCATCCAGGGATGGGGTATCCACAACCCCCTTAGGCAACCTGTTCCAGTGCTTCACTACCCTCTGTGTGAAAAACTTCCTCCTAATATCCAACCTAAATCCCTCTTGTCTCAGTTTAAAACCATTCCCCCAGTCACTGTCCACCCTCGTAAACAGCTGTTCTTCCTCCTGTTTATATGCTCCCTTCAAATATTCAAAGGCCACAATTAGGTCTCCCCGGAGTCTTCTCTTTTCCAAGCTAAACAAGCCCAGTTCCCTCAAGCTTTCTTCATAGGAGAGGTGCTCCAGCCCTCTGATCATCTTAGTGTCCCTCCTCTGGACTTGTTTCAAGAGTTTTCTTGTACTGGGGGCTCCAGGCCTGGACACAGTACTACAGATGGGGCCTCACAAGAGCCGAGCAGAGAGGGACAATCACCTCCCTCTCATTTAGAGAAGATCCTAAATACGGTGTGTTTGAAATTCAGATTCTGAGATGCTTGACTGTAAGGGAATATATTTGCAAACTCAGGCTCCTAAGCTGATACTCAAACAGAAAAGTCCCAAGACTGCCATCATAAAAAATATATATACATATTCAATTAAAAAACTCTGTTCAGTATATTGTTACTAAAATTTGGATTTATTTATTTTACATATTTTCAAGGATTTTTTTGTGTTTTCTATGGTATTTCCATGTTTCTACTTTTAGTCTAAGATAAAACAAAATTTATTTTCAGTAGTAGCCTAATTTCAGGGACAGTTCAGCCAATAAAAAATTATCACCAAACTAAATACAGTATATTTTTGTCACCACACTTCCAGTATAGAAGCAGAAACAGATGCTTTCAGTCTCATTTGTCACCCAGCCTCTCACTTACTTGATCTGAAAAGCATGCACAGTGAGTGTACAGAGTGGAAAGCAGGGGGGAAGTAAATCAAGAGGGAAAAATTCCTGGAATATAGCAAACCTTCCTGTTGGGAGCCCTGGGTAAACTCCACCAGCAGATGGAATCGGCACAAATCTCTGCATGAAATAAGCGTAGCACCTTCTGGCGTACCTGATTATTATAAGGACTACATGAAACCTAAGCACAAACTAAAGTAGGCCGTATTTTGAGGACAAAGTATTTAGTGTACAGAAGAGAAAGCAAAAGGAACCTGGCTACTAGCTATCACAAAACTGTAGTAACATCACCCAAGCTATGAGGTTACGAAAAGGAGCACCTACTGCGCTTTTAAACCAACATATGCAAGCACCTATTGTAGTTTGCTCTTAAAGTCAAGTTTGATGCCACAAAGTCTGAGAATAGAAAAGCTAATGTTTCATACAAAATAATGACTGTAGCTAAACTAGTCCATGTGCAGCACAATGACTTCTAAAGTCTTGCACAGTACTAACCCTGATTTTAGCATGCTTTGTTACGTTCAACATTTTGCAGACTATTCTTTGACTCAACTGTTCCCTTGGGTGGGAATAGTATTTACTGCATGTATTAATCTCTATTCCATGAACATGTAAGGATAATACATAACAACAATATTGAAAGAAGAGATTGTATACTTCTGTTCATCTGCTCTAACCCTTCATTTATGGTCTGATGAAGAGCACTGATAAAAGTTACTTTTAGGAGACGACATTTATGAAGTTCGAAGTGCCTAACTAGAAAGTAAAATCACTTGGGCATGATAACACATGCAAACAATATTCGTCAGGTTTGAAGCTAAGCAGATGTACCCCAAATTTGCTCAAAAAATGAAGCTGTTCTTGTAAGAGATGTGATGTATCCTAGAAAAAAGGTGCATAATTAGTTCCAATGATATACTACTTAGGTTTGCCGTTTTGGACTTAATTATGATTGCCCCTGCTTGTGTACATATGCTCATGCACCTCGCTCTATTAGGCCTGATTAATTAAATTTAAGGTAATGTTGGCATTCCTATAAAGGACTAAATAATTACCACTGCATGTCTACCCGTCTTACACTTGAAAGCAACAGAAGTATTGCCTGCCCTTCTGCCTCAAAAAATATGTTAGCTTTGAAAGAATAGTCAGCTCTGTGGAATTGCCGCCCATGATTCTGACTCTGTCAGTACAGAATTACAAGCAAATAATGCCTTGAAACTGCTGTTGAAAACCTGTATGTCCTGTGTCAAAATTGTTTCTATCTATCAGGAAAACCAAGAGAAAATAAAACAGATGTAAGTGAAAGTTAAATTAAACATTATGTTAACTGCAAATGATTGCAACTGATTCTAAAAAGAAGATTGAGAAAACTTTCTGGTATCCTAAAGTGATAAAAAAAACCTCTAATTATTATAGACCCATTTGAGTTGGAAGGGACCTTTAAATATAATTTCAGCTCTCCTGCAATGAAAAGGGACACCTACAGCTAGATCAAGTTGCCCAGAGTCTGGTCCAGGCAGACCTTAAATGTCTCCAAGGATGGGGCATGCACCACCTCTCTGGGCAACCTGTTCCAGCACTTCACTACCCTTATTGTAGACAACTTTTTTTTTTTCCCATTCAATCTAAATCTTCTCTGTTTTAGTTTGAAACCATTTCCGCTTGTTCTATCACCCTGCTAAAGAGCCGGTTCACCTCTTCCTTATAGCTCCCCTTTAGATATTGAAAGGCTGCAATGAGGTCTCCCCGAGTCTTCAATTCTCCAGGCTGAACAGCCCCAGCTCTCTCTCTCCTGTATGGACTTATGAAGGCAACAAGATACAGTGTGGCACAAAGACTTTTCAGCTGCCTACAATTATTTTTCTAGTAGATTTTAGATTTAATTGTAACATATAATTCACTTGTTCAGAGCTCTCACTGCAGCATGTTCAGTACAGTGAAACTGATATGTAATAAATCAGGTGATAAAACTAGAAATAAAGAAAAAATAGTATAAGCAATGCTATACCACTCTGACACAGAATATAGTGAAATGTGGCTTAATATGGATTAGTTTAATAGCAGCAGCATGTCATTTACTGGCACTAGGAACAATCACGTTTCTCTGTCAACTAAAGCTGAATCATTGTCTACAAATAAAACGATCATAAAATCTTCATTCTATGTTGGTAAAAGTTATTTCCTTTTATTTCAATATTGTTTATTTCTACCAGAACAAACGAATCTCCAGGATTTCAACATAAGTTTTGCTCCGCTTATACCGTCTACGAAGCTGTCTAAAGGAAAGAACTAGTAAAAAAAAATATTATAATTGTAACGTTACTCCCCCAAACCTGACAGCTTTCATGCAAACTTTGTGACTGAAACCAGCTTCATGCTAGCTATTTTCACCATCTTATCCTCTCTGAATTTGTGATAGTATCCTTCTTACACTATTTTCCTTCTCATAAAATGAAATTTAGCGAAATGTTTTCATTCACTTCTGTAATCAAAACGTGAGACAAAACAGCTGTAATAGCTTTAATTTTCACAGTAGAACAACAGCCTTTGATGATAACTCACATTTTCATCTGAGTTACTGTGTTATTCCCCTTGATTTCAATAGTAGTGCTCACTGTTGTTTAACATTTGTATTGCAGCAGTTTACTGAAGGTTTCAGTGAGATGGAGTTCCATTGTATAAGACACCAAAAATCACTGAACAAATTCCGGGTCTTGTGCCAGTGATATGTGATCTTTAGGTAAAAGCCCCTGATAGTCAGGCATCTAAATTGGGACTGCACTGGGAAAAGAAGCCCTTCCTCGATACCCACAGGGTGACTCCTGCTCTGGGCATAGTGGAATTTGCCCCACTAGAATGTTACAGTCCTTGTTATACCTTTTCTTGATTAAAGAGCATGGTTCTCTTAAGCCTTCACTGCAGTATACACATAAGCACGTGCACATGCACGCACACAGGTCTAACGCCAGCATCCATCAGCTAAAAAGCATTAGAGTTGCCAGGGGGTGTCTGCAGTAACTCATTCAAGTGAGCTTCAGCATTCAGCTGTGCTTCTGATCTGAGAATCAGGAGCACTTGAAGGGCTTGTATTTTTTTTTCTGCTTCTGCTGATTTGTAATAAAAATATAAGCATGTCCTGATTGGTGTGAAGATAAAATTGAACTTAAATTACCGCTTAACGTTTCAGGCTTTTTTGCATGCTGTGTGTCATTCCTCATGGGTAAGGCCATAGTATTTTAAACTTCCTTTTCTATTCTCCTTCTGACCCCCTCTGCAAGGGACAATAAAGATACTATAGACAGGAGAATATTTGTGTAAGGAAGGCAAGGAAAGTATCATATGACAGAACTGTATTTCACACAAACACACTATAGCTTTGATACAATGTACAGCTTTAGATTCATGTATAGCATGCGATTGATAATACAGTGGAGTTTCTCAGCCCCATGAAATTAACAGAAATAAACATTTTGTGTTGTACTCCAACCAGTCTCTCTGCTGCTACGCTATGCTACAGAAGCAGGGTCTTGATTACTTTTTCATAAGGAAATTGATCATATTCTGACAGCTCTTCTGCCTCTAACATGCTGCCCTGAGGCACTGAGTAGATTATAATTGAAAAGGAAAATTTTTGGAGCTTTTAAGAAGCTCTATTTAAGAAATTTTGCAAAGTTGCCTTACTTAGAATTTAAACTATATATACATGCATATATATATTTATCATTAGAGATCCTTATCATCTGCCAGAATGGAACAGAACAACCTGAAAATCTTTTAAGGCTGGATGACAATGTTCTGTACTTTAAGTCTATTTGCAATTACAACATTTGAAACCTTAGCTACCCAGAAAACAAAGTAACTGTGTAATAAGGGAAGCTTCGTATATTTGCATTGGATTAAGTTTCCAGAGTTTTAAAAACACTTCAGATTTGTCTTTAGTTTCTGTTGAACTAATACATTTCAATAGTGCAATCATTTTGATACTATTTTAAATAAAATACATTTGTACTTAATTTTCTCTTTTTGGTATATTAAAAACGCTTCATTAAAAGCATTCTGATATTTGTGGGTAGCACCAAAAGGGATCCATTATTTTTTGTGATTGTTGACACATGTCCTGATAGAACATGGCTTGTTTCAGCAGTCCTTTGAGAACAGCCACTTCAACTCCCATAGTACCTTCAAAACTGCAGTCACTACTTTGTCTATGTTTTGCCAGAATTTTTCCTCATGTATAGCAGCATTCCTTTGAGTCCCCCAGGTCACTCATACCTGATCCAGCCTGGGGAAGCTCTGTAGGTGTTCTAGGAAAGCATTCATAGATAGTTGCCATTCATTTGGCTAGAGATCAACAGATTAACTTTGCAAAATCTCACTGCTGCACTTACCCTAAGGCATGTCTTCAGGAAGGATGTGATAGGTACAACTAGCTCAGTCGTTGTTACTCGAGATCTTCTTAGTGGATGGAGATCATGCAAACAATTGACTCTAGGGTTTCATTCATGTTACCCTAAAAACTGCCCATTTCTCTCCACCAGCGCTTTAAAAGCTCTGCAGAAGCTTTTGAAGATTAGTTTAAGTGGAGACTCCACAGCAGATGTAAGAAGGCAGATGCAAGGAGTCCCAAACATAGTGATGTTTGGGAAAAGCCCAACTTCCTTTATAGCTGATAATAACCACAACTATTAAAATATACGCTTATTTACTATTTGAATTCATCACACAAGCTTTCAAGCACTGAATCTTGATAAATTCTTGAAGAGGTGACTGAAGAATTTCAGTAACTTAAATGCCATGGTCAAGGCAACTCTTCCTCTTCCCTTTGATACAGGAGAATGACTGACCTAGAAACACCTTATCTAAGGTAATTTCCCCTAGTCCTCAAGTTACCTCTAACACTTCTTAATTCTCTCTCTCTCTCCTTCCCTCCAGTTTTTCAAGCCAGAGGCATGGACTGCCCACATATCAGTTTCCTAGATAGTCCTGCTGCTGGCTGACTAAGCTAATTTTTCCATGAAGATCTTAACAAAAACTGTTGCAGCTATCTTACAAATGCAGTTGCAGAGCTGCAATTAGCAACTGGCTGCCTGAGAGCAGAAAATAATATCCAAAAGAGCTGAAATTATGATTAAACATACAATAGAGCTCCTAAATCCAGGATTCCAAACAGTGCTATCGTGTCGTGACTATCTGCAGTCAATGGAGATGAAACCATTGCGCTCAAGATATAAATATATGCCAGACAAACCACTACTTCAATTCTGATCTCTTTTTTAACTAAAGCAAAGTTGCCTATGCAACTTTGTCCTAGTTTCTAGCCCTTTTTTATCCTGTCAGTACTTTGGGTCAGATGCCTGCCTTTTCTTCCTGTTTTGAAATCCATGTCACCTGGTCAGCTCTGCCTGCAACATATTCTGTGGTAAGCTAGGTGGGTCAAGGACAACGTCATGGCAAAAAGCAAAGTGATTAAAGAACTTTCCTGTGTTGTTGCTGGTTTTTTTTTTCTTTAGTAGTAATATAAAAAAAAAAAAAAAATAATAAAAAAAAAACAATTTTAAAAACCAAAAAAAGAATTTTTTTTTTTTTCCTAGAAGATATCATGCAAATATTATATTTACAAAGCAGCCTGGCCATGGCTGCTTTTTTCCCCACTTCTTTGTGAATTTTATTCAGTGGAATATGAAATTTGCTCTTTGTGTCACATTTATGTCTAATTTCCCTCTAAAGTTTTTCAGTACTCAGCCTGTAAAACTTTTATTGCTTTGAGTCTGTTGGCTCGCACGCCGTGTAAGTGCAGCCTGGCAGTAATGACTAAGCCATAGTCAAAACTGCTTACTCCGTAACCACTGACAGTGAGCAGATGTGAGCAACTCTCTGACCCCTGTGAGGATATAAAATTATGGCTGGCTTGAATATTCTTCCTTTTTCCCTGAAAAAACCCAAAGGCTGGTTGTACCGTCTTCTGATATATTCCATGATGGCTATCGCAGAAATCGAACCCTACCAATTACCCTTCCCTCTCTGGTTTATACAAACACTGACACAAACAACTTATTTCTCTCTCACTTTCTCTACCACCTCACTTCCTTCCCAGCTCCATAATTATTCCTGCTGTTGTACACTGTATCTCTTCCAACTCTCTTGTGTCTCTTTAAGTATTTGGAAAAACAAGAACCTCATCACACATTACGCATGTGGTTCCATGAATATTATCCAGTGACATGAAGAATTATTTTACCCCATTCTATTTTTCTTACACCCAGAGCCTACTTGGATCTGCAAAATCATACCAGTTCAGCCTTCGTCCTGGGGAAAAAAGCTGTATTACTCTGAAAGAAAAAGTCAAAAGAGCATAAATGTATAATCAAAGATGCAAATAAGCTACTGTAAAAGGAATGAAAGATTTTTCAGTCTGGAAAAAAGAGCTGAATAAGGAGTGCATTACGAGGCCATCAGACAACATACAGACATTGGAAAACGCTGTGCTTTGGCCACAAGAACCAGAGAACATTATATTAAACCAGCAGATTGAACTCAACACAAGGACAGCAGAACTTTAAATAACATCTGTGTCAGTTGAGAAACCCGTTATGTTTTATGATGTCTCCATTGGTCAGAGCATTACACGGAAATCAGAGAATCGTAGTCACCTCCAAGGTTGGAAAAGATCTCCAACATCATCCAGTCCAACTGTCCATCTCTCACCAATATTTCTCACTAAACCATGTCCCTCAGTGCCACACCTACACATTTCCTGAACACCTCCAGGGACAGTGACTCCACCACCTCCCTGGGTAGCCTGTTCCAGCACTTGACCAATCTTTTGGAGAAGAATTTTTCCTAACATTCAACCTGAAACTCCCCGGGTGCAACTTGAGGCCATTCCCTCTCATTCTATTGCTAGTTACATGGGAGAAGAGGACGACTCCCACCTCACCACAACCTCCCTTCAGATAGTTGTAGAGAGCAATAAGGTCATCCCTGAGCCTCTTCTCCAGACTGAACAATCCCAGTTCCTTCAGCTGCTCCTCGTAAGACTTGTGCTCCAGACCCTCACCAGCTTAATTGCCTGTCTCTGAACATCCTCCAGGGCCTCAGCGCCTTTCTTGTAGTGACAGGCACCATGTACTTGCTCTATGCAATGTCCTGGTTGCTACTGTTGATCACAGATGATGGACAGATGGTGGGACTTCTGTTTGACATAACATAAGGTTAACAGGTATACAGAGAAGTTAGGCTGGTAAGAATAGTTAAATATACAGAAAAGGTGCTCACCGGTGTTGTAGGCTCTCAAAGGAACTCCACAAGGAGCAATCTCCAGGAAGAGGTCCTTCCTCAGTGGAAGTCAGCCCTTAAATGGGGTCTAGGAGAGGTGGAGCCTGGCTCCACCCCTTCCGGGCACACAAGTGAAGTGCCTTCACCTGTGCTCCCATGGCTGACTCAGCGCATGCCTCAAGTGGTTAATCAGAGGTTCAGGCTGTGATTCAACAATTCCCATACACCTAATATACCCATCCTGAAGAATCAGGTAACACTGAGGTGTGTGTGCAGGTCAGGGAGGGATTGTAAGCAAGGTGCTTTGCTGGACTGCACCTGGATCAATGCCTTATCTGAAAGCTGTGCTGTGATCAAAGGCGGTACAGATAATTTCCAAGCACTTTTCCTAAAAGACAGCAGTCTTTCTCACTTCACTGACACTTGTGTGATAGCAGGCTTTTCAGTATCAAAATTCAAAAGCATGTTGAATTTCCTAACTTAAAAAGTGTTCATTTTCAATTGCCAGGGTGTATTCACACTGCCTATGCCCAACCCTGCCTAAGTAAGGGAAAGCATTTAAAAATACTCCTTAAATTGTAACTGTAGGACAACAAGTAAGCTTTGAATTCACATAAATTCATTTGAGGAAGAGATGGGAGTAATTTTCAGACACTTTGATGATTTTTACAGTCATGATTGCAGTGCAGACAAAAGCCCAGATCTCAGTGCCTTACTTTCACAAAATTTTGTACCTCCCCACACTGAAATCTACGTATATCTTAAGATCTGGGCTTTCATCTTTGAAAGTAGCATGTCATAACATACAGGATCCACCTGGACTGATCTAGCTTAGCTTCCAGCATCCATTGCCCAAGCATGTAGGCAACACTCTTCAAGTCCTAGAGGGTTGTTTGCCAAGTGAAACTTTAACTCATTATATTTAAAAGGGGAGTGGTGCATCGAACAATAATATTGTCTACATAAATCCTCAGGAAAAAGATATAAACAGCAATTTTTATTTTGTATTGAACTTTTACTTTGCATTTGTGAAAACTGTTAGAGCAGCCCTCCTACTAGATTAGATATTCTGATCAGAACTAGCTAAAGACAGCCTGAACTCATACACTAAAAGTCTTCCGGCTATTCAGTCAACGAGGTATTTTGTTTCAATACATCTCAAAAGAGTGTGGACTTTTTCCCTTGCCTATTTAACTCTTTAACTCTCTGAGCTCAATTTGAGACCTCTTTCTCCCTATTATCAATACTATGGTAGTACAAAAACTAAATTCAAATGCATCTTTGCAGCAGCAAAGTTTTATTATACCCAAAACAAATATCTTCAAGACATGAAAACAATCTGTGGCAAGCAACATTGCTCTTTGTGTTAAATAACTTTATGAACAACTGCCCTGCAGCAATATGAATACACTTTCCATTATTAAAAAATAATTCAGTCCCCTCAGAGGAAAAACAAACAAACAAACAATTAAAAACAGACTGAAAGGTACAGCCAAACAGCAACAGAAAAACTCTGATTTTTTTAAACTAAGGAATTATGGAGATTTTCCACTTACTTCCCAATTTCTACCCCTCCAGCATGGCCCTACCCAGGGAGACAATAGCATGCCATCCAGGGACAGCAGCCTCTGTTGAGTCCTTGCTGCTCATCCAGCAGCTGGATGCAGCCTTGACCAAAGTTACGTTTCTCAGCACAATCCATTGAGTTCAACCAGCCAAAAGCCAGACAACAAAATATTTAGCTTCAAGCCTTACAACAGCTTTTACAGAGGAGCACAGTGCAGTTCCACAATATGAATCCATCTGGTCAACCAGCTTTCAGTTCATTGCAATAAAGCACACAACACAAGGAGAAATTAACACGCCAGTTTTAAGAAAAATAGCTATAAAATACAGGATGCAACCAACTCTCAGACATGTCAGCTGAGTCACTCCAACCATAATTTCCTTTAAAGTAGAGAAAGGTTTGTTAAATTTAAGAACCAAAAAGCGGCAACAATACCATATCTTTAATTCTTCAGAATCTCACTCAAATTCGTTACAGAAACCATGATCACAGCACAACAACCATATGCTGGAAATCAGGCAAAGCAAAAAATGTGACTGAGTCACACTGTCTTACAAGATCCAGGAGCCTCCAAGACCACAAATCTAGGGATGGATCAAGCAATACTTTTCCATCAGCTTAACTAAACAGTTTTTTAAAATGATTTTGAATTAAACAAATGCTAAACGAGTTTACAAAAGACTTACTTCAATTAAGAGGTGTTTACTTGAATTGAAGCTGTGAAGAAAACATTTTAAGCTAAGTTCATATATGATACTCTCAATACAAAGTGAATGTTTGCGTTGAGTTTTGCACGAGTTAAACTACATTTAGGCAACATCTTTTGAAAAGCTGAGTATCTGTATAGTCATCCCTCTTCACAGGAAAAGGGCTGTAAGTACTACTGACTTTTCCTTTCCAAAAGTTGTCCCCTACTTTTCAAATGCATAGCCCTGTGCTCTGTTACCCACCATCTTCAATTGCAATGGAAAGGTATCTCACAGTACTTTGATTCATTTTTATAGCTTGGATCAATATGCAAGTTATTTTTAAAAGAGAACAAACAGTAAATGACAATGTAAAGGAAGGGAGGGCAATAACAATCTCGCATCTAATCTGGCTAACAGGTCTGCATTTTCTACTTTAAGCAGCCTAGGTTCGTGCCTCAGCTTTCTGTTGGTGACAAGTTTCAGTATTAGTCAAACTCAGGATGTGTGCTATACCAGGCTGAAAGGCAAAAAAAGTATTGATGCTAATACAGTCCTTGAAGCAATGACACGCACAGAAAATAATTACCAATGATTTTCCTGGTCCGCTGACCAGGAAACTCCTACATTGCAAGCAGGACAACATTCACCTACATAGCATTACTTCAGAGTTTTGGGATAGATCTTTATGATATGATGCCAAATGCAGTTCTAGTAGTAAGCACACATCTGTAAGTCTGCAGATGAGAGTAATTACCACAACAGCATGCTTGGACACATACTATTCTTAACTGCAAACGGGTGCACATTTTTGCACAAGAACATATATGCTCTTTAGGGAGGTCGGTCCTGATAACTCATATCCTCAAATGACTGAGGGAGCTGACAAAATCCAACAGCACAAATGTATATAACTCGATACAGTCTGAAAACAGACATGTTTTTGTTACTATAATGCGAGTCTGCAAGAATACAAAAATGACTGTAAAGATTTGTAGCACAAAGCAGGCCAACCAAAACAGATGACAAAAGCAAATAAATAAGCTTCCAGGTATGGAAGATCCTCATCAGATCAGAAGTAACCTGGGCTTAGTGTTAAATGTGCTGAGAATGGCTCTGAGTTTTTCACAAGTCAATTGTGTTAATTATATTGCACAATCTGAAAGCAAAGCACGGTTGGCACACATGGAGCAGGGAGGTGCTGACAAGTGGGGAGCAATTAGTTAGCTCTTGCAGGAGACAGAGACAGGTAATTACTGCTTTTGAAAGCTGCTGAAAGACCAGCTAGAGGGGTGATGTAAAGAAAATTGTAACATAGCATAAAACTAAACTCTCTACTATGTCCATTTTATTCACCTAGTAATTATACAGCTCAGTTTCCATCTCATTTACTGAAGGTATGTAGAATCCTTTAGGTGCAACATCATCAGTTAGAAAATTGCATTTATATTTTTCATTCCTTTGCATCGAAATCAAACTCTTCACGGCCTGAACAAGACTGTTACTTGACTCTGAGGTGCTTCTGAGCAGGTGGATAGGGAAACCGAGTCAACTGCAATCAGGTAAAGGGATGCTAAAAAATCATGTTTAGGGGCAGTAACATTTTCCCCAGTTAGAGCTTCGTAAAACACTAGCTGGCAGCAAGGTCCTCTTGGCCAGTGTAAAGGGTTGTGATGTACTTGTGATGGGTGAATGCATAATGTGCTGGGGAATGCCAATGACACATAAAACAAATATTAGCTGCATGACACCAACACCCCCAGAAATATACTTGTACCATCACCATGATAACCAGGCTGCCTTTAATATTTAGTGCCTAGGTGCTCTCACTGTCCTGAGTACAAAGCCATTCTGTCTACAGTGCTAATGCAGGAAGAGAAGTCACAGAATCATAGAATTGCTCAGGTTGGAAAAGACCTTCAAGATCATCAAATCCAACCGCAACCTAACTAAACTTACCCTAACTCTAACAACCCTCCGCTAAATCATGTCCCTGAGCACCACATCCAAACAGTTTTTAAACACATCCAGGGATGGTGACTCAACCACCTCCCTGGGGAGCCTATTCCAGTGCTTAACAACCCTTTCTGTAAAGAAGTTTTTCCTGATATCCAACCTAAACTTACCGTGGCGCAACTTGAGGTCACTTCCCCTCGTCCTGTCACCTGTAACCAGTGAGAAGAGACCAACCCCGCTCTCGCTGTAAGCACCTTTCAGATATTGGGAGAGAGCAATAATGTCTCCCCTCAGCCTCCTTCTCCCTAGACTAAACAGCCCCAGTTCCTTCACTTGCTAACAGTTGAGTTTCAGATTTTTCTATTTCATTTTGTTTTTTGTTTTCAGATTTTGTTTTCTATTTAACATTTTTCTGCACAGGCAACAGAATGATAACCACTAATAGTCACGAGTCACTTGTAACACAGTGTGTCTGTTGTACATAACTTTGTGTACTGTTCCTGGTCCAGAGATAAACACTATTTTGTATAAATACACAGCTGTATTTACCTGAACTGACAGTGCTGTTAAGTAGAAAAATAAATTATGATAACTTTCATAGCTGATGTTTAATACATCAGTTTATTGCAACACATTTCCCCCAAAATAATTTAATTATATCCTTTCCTGACACAAACTGAGAAAGATTTAATTTATCATACAAATCCCTACATCTTTTTCTACTTTGCACTTCAGACTTCACATTGAGCTATCACAGAAGAAACACCTGAAATTTAAGCAGGGTTTAGGCAGAATACCCCTTTAAAAAAGGAAGTTGCAAGGACACATGTCAGACATTTCTCTGGTTAGAATGGTTCTGTTTAGGGCTGTGTGTTTTTTTTTTTTTTTTTTTTTTTTTAATCAATTTGGTTTCACTAAGAGAAGGAGAAAAATCAAACATAGTATCTTAGAGAAGATTCAGAGCCTATGTAGCACATAACTGAACAGCAAAAGGCCTTATGAAGTAAAAGCAGATGGACTACATTATGTATGTGCCCAGGCATTTTAGGAAAGTATAAGAACGGATTCCTGGGCAGTGGCGACCAAAAAACTTGGTTCTCTTGTGTAAACAAAGTTTTCCCCAACAGCTGTATTCCCCTTCCTGTTTATTCTTCTCTCCTGCAGAATTCTCTCAGTTCAGTCACATCTGTACTTCATTTATTTTTAAAAAATATTTCTTTAGCTACCTCCTAGCTTTTCAGATTATTAAGGCTGAGGAAATTTTCCAAATCTCATTTCTCCTTTCACAACCTATCTTGTTTACATTTTTACACTTCATTTGGGCTCTGAATTCACATAATGTTCCACATGGGTTAGGGGCTTTGCCCACATAGATCAGTTTGCAGGATTAGAGTTTTCAAGTGACCACGTGAAATTGCCTAGGCAATTATCATTTCTTCCTAATATTCAGACCAAAACACAGCAGGATAATTAAGTGGAAACAGCATTCAGTTGCTCCTGTCTTCCTTTTTATTAAATTTCAAGATTACCTTTAATGCTTACACACTCTATAATTATTAGATTTCAAAAATCTGTTGAAGCCTAAAGTTTGCCACATCATATTTGAGAGCACCTTTCTAATATTGGGGTTCATAACAATAATCATTACATTAAAGATTAACTTAACACTTTTACTGAATTAAATAACAACGTTTTTTTTTTTTTAATTTGCTTTATTCTGCTGAAGTACTGCAAGTTCTTCTAATGATACGAACAGCGGTTTTAACCTACTTTGTCTTGAGCTACAAGGGTGAAATTGCACAACAATTAAACCACGGCCACCTTTTTTGCATTTCAACTAGGTTGCACACAACAAGATCACTGAAATATGTCTAACACTTCATTGTATTTTTTTTCCAGCCATTTTGCTGGGTCTCATCTGATTCTTCTTAAAAATAATTGAGTGGATGATGAACCACCTCTCAAGGGCAAGCATCAGTCTCTGGAAGCAATTCTATCCTACAAGCAATACATCTGAAGATGATGTAATCTGTTCCAAAAAGCTTGCTTCTATTTTTAAATAGCATCCTTTTATTATGCTTTTAAAAGGGCATCTCTATCACAAATTGTTACTTTGCATTTAACCTAGTAACAATCATCAGTGATATTCAATATACATGAAATAGTTTCAGAAAATCATTGATTTTTTTCTCATTGTCTAACAAAATCCTTACTATTAGTACTTGAAATGGTAATTTAAATTTATAAGATTATAAAATACACTGTGAAAAACTTAATGTCAATTTGTCATAAAAAAGGTGATTTTTTTAAAACCAATTTAAAATGCTTAGCTATTTTTTACGTAAAGTATATTTTGGTTTGGGTTTCTGCACTTAATGCTACTGAATTTGACACTGGAGAACATGGAAAAAGCTTTACGTCAGAAACAGCACAAAAAAAGATGTTCTCAGCATTGAAACTTCATCTGACTTTACAAGGAGAGACAACGATGACAATACAAAAAACATGATTTTTTACAGAGAGCACTTTTAGTGTGTTCTACTTTTTATTGCCATGACTTCTAAGTAAATCATTAAATTTAACACTTGCAGCATCATACAATTTCATATTAAAAAAATATATTAATTTTCTTTCTGTCCCAACCAGAAAGAAACAAAGTGTTTGGGTTAGATATTAGGAAAAATGTCTCTGAAAAAGGAGTGACGCACCGGCACAGGCTGCCCAGGGAGGTGGTGGAGTCACCATCCCTGGAAGTGTTCAAGGAAAGTGTAGATGTGGTACTAAGGAACATGGTTTAGTGGGCAACATTGGTCGTAGGTGGATGGTTGGTTTAGATGATCTTAGAGATCTTTTCCAGCCTTAATTATTCTATGATTCTGATTTTCTTGACGGCAATAAGCATGCCACAAGAAGTGAAGGATGTGAATGCTGTTATCTCTGTCATCACTTTGCCACACTGAGATATAGATCTCTGAATGCTAAGTGATAATGTCTCACTAATTTTAGAGTACACAGCTATCATGCAGCAAATATTATTGGGTATCCTAGAATCTCACTTCATCTCTTTTGATGAGTAACAGCAATCCAAATCAGCAAACGGATCAGCAAGAGTGATAACGATGGACTATCAAAGTGATAGAGCCTACCTTCTCACATTTCTAACAGGTATGATGAAATTTAACAGTATTTTTCACATAATTGTGCCACAAATATCTCATATCTAATTGTGGTCTACTAAAGCCACTTATAGGTCTTTCTGTCCTTTCCAGGGAACAACAATCATCATCTACTATACCACACGCAAAGGCTTACATTTTTGTCACCTAAGGGCAAAAAAAACCTTTACATTTTGCACTAGTTAACTTGAGAAGTTACTGTGGAAGTATCACCAAAAAAGAAACAGAAACAACTACTGTCTACAACTTCTTCCTTTTTTTAAACCCAAGCTGATAAACAGTAAATACCATAGCTAGCTCTAAAGATGAATCATTTACAGTGCTATTTGTAACTATGGCAGCTGAAAGTCTATTGATTACACCACTCTGACTGCAAAGGCCAAAGACATTTTTCTTTGGGATGCTGGTATACTTTGCTGCTTGGAAAACCAAAACACTTTCCAGCTCAATATCATCTGCAGAAGTAATTAACATGAGCACATTTTCTTTCAGTTGACTTTTAAATAATTAAACTAGAACACCACCAAGATCCACAAAACTTCTAAGACTGTCACCCTCAACTGAATTTCATTTACTGGATGAGCAAAATCACTTGGAAAATATATTACAAAAGTACAATTCTGTCCTGGTAGGAAAACAGACTAACTGATCTTCAAGATATTTTCTATCCTTATTTTCTATGAGTTTGTTTAGTGTTCATCAAGCAACAGTCTCAGCTCTTAAGTGCACTTACTATTTAATGCAAGTTTAAATTCATTTTCCCAGTAAGCACTTTTGAACAATCCAGATTTATTACATGCAATGTATTTTTTCTACTACTTTCATAACAGAACCACAAAATAACATCACAAAATTCTGTAACGTTATTTATAAACTTGTGTTGTTCACCACTTCTCATTTTGTTCCTCTCTAAATGCCTACAGATTTTCTTTTCATCATTTTACCACAAACTGAAATTATTTTTACAAGGATGGGAACTGTCAAATTCATTCTTGTTTCAAAAAAAATCAGTACCATATTAGTTGTCTTTTTTCCCTTCCTTAGACTTTTTGCATTTCCTCAGTGCACCAAGAGATTTAAGTTAAACGGACAGTTAAAAAAATAATCCTCCAGCACATTTCCATAGTGCCTCCAGGCTTGCAGGGCTGTTTGCAGCTCTGGTGTTAATGGAGGGTTGGAATATGGAGAGCTGGAGATGATGCTGTAACATGGGACAGCCCCTTCAGCACCACACAAACCAAACTGCACTCATACCAGGCCGAGCCGGTAGGCAGGGAGGCAGTGGAGGAACAGAGATGTAGGGGTGTCCACAGCCTCCTAAGCCTTCCCCGTAAAGCTGTGGCAGATGCATCTTATCCAGACTTGCTAGGGTCTTTACAATATATACATTTTAATGTTTCCCTTTTGACCTTTTGATTAATGGATTTATTCAGATTCTCGTTCTTCCCCAGCCATCCATACAAGCTTTGACTTCTTTCCTAAAAGACATCTAGCAGAGAACTCGTGCTGATCAGCTACTCCCTATACGAGTACATTTATAAAAACAACAGTCTAAACGATTGCTATGTCATTACAAATTCTTCTTGTTGAGCTTTCCTTTTTCTTACTGCTTTGCCTTTTCTCTTGCCAGAGTTATGTTTAAAATGCCATTTAAGGACATTCATTTTGTTTCAAGCATATATAGAGTGCCACAACTAGGAAGAACTTGAGATGAGCTGCTCCGAAACAGTTCAGCTGCAAGCTTTCAAGTTCTTCACAACTGCAAAGTAACAGCCAGACATTAAGGGACCTATAATTTTTAGGATTTTTAGGGACAGTGGGAATGTACTGACACTTTTCTTCCACAGTAGGATCTATTCCACTTCTTCAGCACCACTAAAGTAGACTCTACCCTGCAGTGCTGCACCACGAACTATCTCATCTCTCTGAACAAGGAGGCCCAGCATACACTGCACTACTTGTTCCCCCATGGCTCCCACAAACATACTGATCAAGAACCAACTCCTCTTCCAGACAGTACCCCAATCTAATACGTAATGCTTTACAAACAGATATATATTGCTGCTATCTCAGTACCATAGGGCTTGCACTGTATTTCAAGTGGATGGATCTCACAGCATTCACAAAGCTCTGAGGCAAACAGCCCATGCATTGCTTCTTACCCTTGCACAGTTTCAACCTCACCTCCCTCCCATTGTTTGGCTCATACAGAAGCAGAGATCCTTGCAAAGCAGAGGGGACTACACAATAAGGAGAAATTGAGCCTGTCAGTGGTTTATGGGCTGTGTTTCCACCCCTGGGGCAAACAGTTCCAGGTATCCTGAACCATGACAGAGCCCCAGCCTCCATGTACCCAGTTCTCAGTACACTGCTACAGCACAGCTTGCCTGAGGGATCCCAGTACTTACAAAGCTCTGTGCACTTACAAAGCCACTTCAGCTTTGGCTTGAATCTCAGAACGGAGGGAAGCAGAGAGCAGAAAGATGATGAAATAAAAACCCATACATATAGTAAGGATTAATTTGTTCTACCGACGTGGCATTATATATATCTTGCCATCTAAAGGATTTTTCATATAGTTGAATTTCAGTATGATAATTTTTTCAACTTTTTAATTTTTAACCTGTTACAGGAAGTACTGTAATGTCTAGTTTTGATAAGAATGTCTATATCACACTGTATAAACATCTGAGGTAGCTTAGCTAAGTAAAATTGAACCAAACAGCTTCTTCTGTGTTCCTTATAGGCAGTCTATGGGAGGCTGTTGCCTGGTGACACATCTATCACTCTGCACATTGGTATGTTCCTTCTCAGAAAATGCATGGAAAAGCTTTGTTTTTCAGAGCTACAGTAAGGAGATTCAGGGACCACCAGCACTTGGGCTATTTGGTCTGTAATTTTACAGTATCAGAGCAGAGCTCACACTGCAGGGTGCAGTCACCAGACAGATAGAACAGCCAAGACTTAAGAAATGTACAAACCTAATCAGTGGTGGTGAATTTGGGGAATGAACATTATCTCAATGAAGTTATTTTAAATATCACAGTATTGCATAGCAAAGCACTGGTTAGATTACCTCAGGCAACACATGAAGCTCCAAACTGGGGATGAAAGATCACTATATCTATAGCTGTGAGTATCCATAAATCAAAGAATCATAGAATGGCCTGGGTTGAACATGACCTCAAAGATCATCCAGTTTCAACCCCCCTGCCATATGCAGGGTCGCCAACCACTAGACCAGGCTGCCCAGAGCCACATCCAGCCTGGCCTTGAATGCCTCCAGGGATGGGGCATCCACAACCTCCTTGGGCAACCTGTTCCAGTGCGTCACCACCCTCTGTGTGAAAACTTCCTCTTAATGTCTAACCTAAACCTCCCCTGTCTCAGTTTAAAACCATTCCCCCATGTCCTATTGCTATCCACCCATGTAAACAGTCATTTATAATTTATTTATAGGAAGAACAAAAAGAACAACAAACCTCCCAAAAACCAGTGGAGGTGTATAGCATTTACAGAACACTGCGGGGAGAAGTAAACACTTTACCTGTTTCCTTGGTTTGACTCAAGTAGCAACAATCACAAGGATATCTTCAAGTAACAATGTAAAAAGGTTGTTCTGTGGGTTATTGCTGAAAAAAAAAACACTGAATACTTTGAAAGTGGCTGGATCTAGTGTATTTACACTGATGTCTTGGAAATAGTAGAAAACTCAAGTACCTTACTGGTTTGAAAGAGAGCTGCAAAAAATGCCAATGTTTTAACTCAGATTTTATCAGCTCTGAAAATACTGACTCTACTATTGATGGGAGGTATGAAAAGCCCATCTGGATTGATTTAGCTTTGGTCTCCTGAAACAAGTACTGCCTCTGTACACATAGTGATGTATTTAACATTATACTATAAAGGCCTACACGACTGAAAAACAGCCCTGTAACCAAGTGATATAAATAATGCTGATGCACTGGGTACATTAAAGATCTCTATACCAGCACTGTTTACTCAAAATTAAAAAGACATTTACTGAAGTAACACGTAGCATTTTTACAACAAGAAGTCTGCAGAATTTTGTTTCAAATGCTCTCTCAGATCAGCTCCATTAACTACTTGCTGGTGTATCACTACATAAGAAGCTCCATATCAAACACTTCTCACCGGTGATGGCGTACTTGAGAATTAAAAAAATCTGTACATCTGTAATTATAGTATTTTTCTCAACACAAAGTTAAGCATGACTTAAATTATGAGAGATCCCAAATAAGCCTTAAAAGCTCTGCATTACACTGCCACTCTATGGTACAATCAAGATCTGCAAGCAAGAATATAACAAAAAGAGAATAAAAATAACTTCTATAACTATTTGAGACTGCAGTATCCACCATTTGTTATGTTTATCTTCTATATCTCTAAAGCACTAAAAACAAACTTTGCCTTATTCAGCATCAGCTACCCAGGTAAATCATACTTCAGGATTTTGCTTCCGTAATGTTTTTGAAAAATGAAAAAAGTTTAACTTCTGCAAGTGTTAAAACATGTAGGAAAGTTGATACCAGGAGCATTCTTTACTTTGCTGGCTGCAAAACATAGAGGTTTTTGTTCTCTACAATACTATGTGATCTGAAAGGTTTTCTGTTGACAGCCAGAGGAAAGAAAGGTTCAAAGACATTCTTCAAGTTTTTTTGAGGTATTCTAGGCAATGCGATAGAATTTTAGCATCTATATCAAACACATCAACGATTTGTTTATGTTAAAATATAACTCATTTCAGACTTACAAATATTTCAATATATTTAACATGGTACAAATGGGAAAATTTTCCTAAATACTACCAAGCTTAAAAAGAGGTCTGAAATTTCACATGCAGCTTTTTAAATGCACAGTTCATGAGTCAAAGCATACATTATTTTAATTACTTTGCCATTTACATAATTTATACCTTCCATAGCACTTGTTTTTCAAGAAAGCTATAAGTCAACTTTGTATGACCATTACCAGCACTGCTTTATTCATTCTAACATTCCATTTTTTAACTGTTTTTCTAATAAATCAAACATCACACATAAGCAATCGGCTGAGGCCAAGACCATACCAATTATTTTACCTGTAAGAACTTGCCATTATAAACATTTCCCACAAGGCATAATAAAATACTTGCCTGATGCCACAAGACTTACAAGAATATCCTGCACTGAAGGCTATTAAATAAAGATTAGATGGCTAGCTGGAATTTCATCTGTTCCACCCCTTTCTTAATTGCTATTGTCACCACTCCAGTTTACAAGAAACGGTATAGTCTAGATGCATACCAGTTCTTTTCCATTAGGATGGCTCACTCAAGTTTTTAAGACCCCAAATTAAGCACCTTTCATTTCCAAACACTTCCAGTCACAGAAAGATGACTGTTCAAGCCATTAATGAACAGCGATTGTCTTTTGTATGCTGTCTGACTTCAGGACACATCCTCATACATACATATGCATACCCACTAGCACAATTTCTGTTATTAGGCTTCTGCTTTCAGTTATCACACAATTTTAATAAGGTTGTTTTTGTGGTTGGTGGTGGTTTTTGTTTGTTTGTTTTTCACATTTACTCAAAGCACAAGCCATCAAGTTAAACCTAGGACCTTAATTTCTCATAATAGTCAATGTTTACAAACAGCAAACTGTGAATATTATAGTCATTAAGAAAAGTTCCAGTCCTTCACTAATACATGCAAGGGCCTCCTGAGCACTCCTGAACAGGATCACCCCAATAAATTCTATCCTCACACCTGGTAGCAAATCTGCAGACTTGTGAGTTTTGGAAGCCCTTTGGCAGGGGAGGAGTATAGTCAACTTGACAGACACTGAATGAAGACAATTTATGGAGAGTGTATTCTTGACAGTTTTAATGGTTAGCAGTTGCCCAGGAATCATGCTGAATTGTATACAGAACTTCTCACTCAAATCCGACAGCATTTCATTCTGAAAAATCCTGCTTTTAACTGCACCCAAGCGTTTATCAGCAGATATTACGGCATTTCTGTTATTCTGTCCATTTTAGTTACAGAAATTTATTTTCCTTTCCCAGCTGAAAGCAGACATATCTTCTTCAATTAGTCATTCAGGTATCACAGCTAAGTATTTAAAATTAGATAACCTTCTTTAAAACATATATTTTATTTAAATTATAAAGATTTAAGATGAAGTTGAATTGACTACTGAAAAATGCTATTTCTTACTACCATATCTTCCCTTACAGCCTACTCTTCTTTGAAGGATACTGTATTCCATATCAGATTAATTGGAGTTCTGTCACACGGGAAAAGATTAGTTATGTTTAATGGCATTTTTAGCTCTGCAGAGTTAAATCTTCCTCAGAACAATCAAAATCATGCTTCATTGCTTCATCAGGCATTCCATTCTAGGAAACTATACGAAATGTCATACCTTCCTGAACTTTTCCATCTGCTTATAAAGATCTGGATCCAGCTCCTGAGACACATCTTTCATCCAAAGCAGAGCTCCTCTGTATTCAGTCCGATACTGTTCCATGCGATTTACTGTCAGCCATGTGTCTGAGATGGCCCTATATCTGAAAGTCTCCACTTCTTGATATAACCTAGTCAAAGGAGCACGCAGTGCTAATCTGGGGGAAGACATGAAAAAGTGAGGGGAAGGAAGTCATTCCACAAAGGCACACAAATTAATACAATTACTGAAACTTTGCTAGTCATCAAAAGACAGAAATCAAAAAGAATTCACTTAATTTTTACTCTGTGTTCAGACTGTAGTACAGATTGGTTTGGAATATACACAGAATTGATAGTTTTGTATGCATATTGTGTTTCCAGTTCTCCTAGGCAAGCAGTGACCTTTCACAGTTTCTATCACTTACTCATGCTAGTGGAAAAGAAACTTTTGCTAATGTATTTTCTTTAGCTAAAATGCTTATTTTTACTTTTTCAACTTTCCTCTTTGCAAGCTGCATTTAACAAGCGTAAGAATATACCTGAGGTGATTTATATTACTGGATACATACCACAGATGCATCAGGATAGTCATGTTAAGCCTCTGAAAAAGCATTTCTATTAACCTTTAATCTTCACATGCACATATAAACAAAGAAGTCATCTGTCAGGTGCCTAATTAACTGATTTTTTTTTTTCTTTATTTTGAGGAATCCGAACAATTCTTTTGAAGACTGTTTATCTTCGGGAAGGTTTTAGGGATTTTCTTAAATGTCTGTTCCAGGTACTACACTTTGGAGAGGCAGCAGGGGACACTGTTGTCTTCCCTATGCCATCACTTCAGCTCCTAATGGGATCTTAGACTAGACAGAATTACTCCAACTTTTGCCATGTTTCCATCTGCTGCTTCTGCTTTCCTGTTTCTTGCCAGCAGCCACCTCACTGGAATGGGTTCAATCAGTTCCACACCAGTGTAGAGCTAGTTTAATTTGTCACTTAGGGACTTCCTAGGCCTAAGAGAATCTCTAATTTCAGCTCCAATAGCCAGCAAATTTCATTTACTTGATCTCCAGATTGCTACTGGCATTCAATGTAAGTAAGCACAATCCTCACTCCAAGATGAGCTTGAAGATGGCTCAAGAAGAAAAGAAACACAAACATCTGCTTTTATTTTTATGGGAAATTATTTTAAAAGACGCCTTAAATGTACATCAAGTAAGAGATATAACAAAATGTGAACTTCTTTCTGGGTCTTTTTTGGGTATAACGTACATTTCTTCAATTCTACAAACACCTAACCAGTCATTCAAAGGAAAAATTCAGTTTACATGGACAGATCGTACGGTGTGATTTGTGAAAAATGTTCAGCTATTTAAAAAAGCAAATCATTAGGGTTTTTGCTCAAAGGTACCTTACATGTGTTCTGAAGATCTTATTCATGGCTGTTCCTGGATGTGCTAATAACCAAACTGTAGCCCAAGATAAACATGAAATTCTCAGTACTTGGTAGGTGATGTTTTATTTTGAGCCAAACAGCTGCACTGCTCAGCTAAAGCTGGAAAGTGTCACAATAATTAAAAGTCTCCCCAAATCCTGCAGGAGTAGAGAGTTTGATTTTTACTTTGTCATGGAACTGAACTTTCCCTTCTGACTGATGGAAAATTTAAAGCTTTCATAGTACTAATATGGAAAAAACAAACAGCAAAAAATATCCACAAAACCAAAATTATCCATGCATAATAAAACCTCAAATACTGTTGCTTTTAAACCCTTTGAAAAAGCACAGAGTCAGTGAGACATCAAGAACTCTATGGAAAAGCAAAAGTTTACGCATTTCTGGGTCCCTCGGTATCCTTCTCCTTTTACTAATTTGCTCCTACCCAATCTAAGTAAGGTCAGCAGGATGCTTTCTTGGGATTCTTTCTGCAAGGTTAAAGCAGGAAATGGCTTTGTTTACTTGAGGTGTGAGACTCTATGGTCCAGAAAAAGCCACCTCCTACCCCTCCCAGGACCTAGACACCTCCCCACAATAGGACTGCTGTAGTGTTTTTCCGTACAATGAGAATTGCAACTAAACAGGAGAGAGATCTGAACCACCTCCTTTACTGTCCCACTTCTAGAATGGCCATGCAGATAGCACCTGTACAGCTTCAGAACTGCTGAGCTGAACAGGCATACATGGAGGAATCTGGGGATCCAGAAACACAGCAGGCCCATGGGACAGAGAACAGATCTGCCAAAAGTATTCACAGCAAGCCAGAAATATTGTCCGTACTTCAACAGTTTTGGTCAATAACAAATTTCATATCACTTTGTTCCTCACATATCTATAGTGAGGAAATAAATTATAGCAATGATGAATCAACTACCATTATCCCATGTGATCAGATGGTAATTCTGACATACATACCTTTGCTGAGAAGAAAAGCAGAGGGCCTTTCCTGTTGCTTGCATCATTTTTCCTGCTCTCGTTTTATCCTGAGAACCCTGTGATCGAAGAAATTTCCCCAATTCACTTTCTTCCTGAGACAGAACTAATGAAAAATAAACGAGTGATCAAACATGTTATTTAAAATGTTACTAACAGCTTTTAAACTGGCCTAACATCAAATAGATTAAGTCATTCCAAATCCAAGCAGCACAGAAAAATTAATTTCATGGAATTCTCAAATTTATAAATCAGAATATTTGATGAGTTTCCTGTACTTAACAAGAATCACAAAATTTTGTCAGTGCCAAAAGTCAATAAAAGAACATGCTACTTTCTTCTTGTACAAAAAAAAAAAAAAAAATCTTGGTTGGATTACTTAAGGAATCCCAAAGTGGCTCATCTGTAGTATCCTTTTGTTCCTCTCTTTCTTTACAAATGAAAAATAAAAAACATCCTTTTTTGGTACCTGGACTACTTCAGTTGATCTTAGGTTATTTACACTGAAGCTAATGCTTAGCTACACTAACCAAAGCTTTTTCACAGTTGTTTTTAATCTTGGTCCTTGTTTTTCAATCTTGACTACAACTGACTTTTTTTACTATGAAAAATCTAGTACTTCGTGTTAAACATCATTTATTTCCAAATTACTTTGCAGGATCATTTTTAGAACTCTAGAATTTTTCACATTTTAAATAATATTTTTGAATTTGTTTTTTTAAATAAGAGGATGAACAAAAGCATAGGTTTATATATTGACATGTTGGCCACTCCCAGTTTGGAACCTTAAGTTTCTATGATCCTTACAAAAACATTTAATGGTGGTCTCATCTAACAGTCTTTCAAAGTGGCTGTCCTCAATAGCACCTATTTCTTCCCAGGCTCAATGAGGAGTAATGCTCCAGTATACTGAAAGATGTTATGAAGTCCTCTTGTAATTCTGGTAAATGTTGACAAACAAATCTATTGCAGACTCACAGCATACTATGACAGAGTGTGCTGCATGCACATCTTTGTGAAGGAAATTTCACCTGCTAGTGTGGAATACATCTCGAACTCCAATACACTACTAGTCTGTATTACAATTTTACCTCAATATCCTGAAACATCACATCATCTCTGAACCTCCTCTTTGGACAGGCAAAAGAAAAAGGAAAGAGTGGAAAAAATATGTATAAAATTGAACAGAAGAAAGTAAATTAAAAGGTGTTTCCAAAGTTGATTCACTTTTCTAGGCCAGAAACCACAGCAGCAGAGAGTCAAAAATATTAATGGAAGAGAACTTCTCAGGTCTTTTAATACAACCTGCTGTTTGAAACTTCCCAAATGAGGTTCCTGTCTCTCACTAATGACTACTACTAATTAATGTCCACCTGTTGCAGCCAAGTCAGCATCATCAAATTCATCATAATAGCATGGAACAGTTAATTATAAAACTAGTAATAAGACCAATGTTCTTCATAGTCAATCTTCATAAAAACACAAGAATTCAGAACAGAGTTAGAATTTCTAACACAAGACAGTTCTGAATTTAGATGGGCCATGTAATGTAATGGAAAAGAACTCAAATATCAAGCTATCCCCCATAATTGTTGCTTTGTATCACTGTATAACATCAAATATAAAACTTAACATGAGCTTGGAGATCTATAAGCAATTAAGAAAGTCTACATTTAGGTGTCTGCAAGGAATGTCATCTTTAATTTTAACGAGGATTAAAGCAGTAGTTCCCCATTTCCATTTTCACTTTTTCACTTGTTAGATGATTCCATTCTGCAGACCTCCTTATCATTTTAACTATGCTATTTGATCATACTTACAGCAAATCCTTTTTTGATAAAGTTCTATTGCTTTCAACAACTCCATACATGTTCTCTGAATTGAATGGAACAGCTGGAATTGAAACAGAATAAACAAAAAAATTTTTAAGTGTATGCAAGAAACACTGAAGATTAAAACACAAAGAAGAGCTTATCTTAAATTTCGTTGAAATTACTAGGAATTAGTATTTTCTTCTTGAATACTGAGTAACCTTTCCAGTTTGAAAGTGTATTTGCCTTATTAACTGTGTATTTCTTTCAATCACATTATCCATTGAAACTATACAGACAGATCAGTCAAAACATACAAAAGGAAAATAAAGACAAAAAACATTTTGGAAACAGACCACACAGCTGATATTTAACCAAAGTACTAATGATTTGGTTTTTAATTAATATCTTTTGATGCATACGAAGACGTACTAATCTTTGGTTTTGAACACCCTCCAACAGAACAAAAGGTTATCAAAATGCCTATCAGCAGTTTCACTGAAACGTGTTAAGGGGCAATAAATACATTAAATTTTTAATACCACAAAGTAGAGTGGAACAAATTCACATGGGTATGCCAACACTAACATTTTTTATTTTAAACTGGACTTCTTACTGTCACAGCCCTGGTTTTCTAACCAAATTGATAAAGCAGCAGCTTCCCAAGAAAGTATAGAAAAAACATCAGTCTTGATTAAGTTCAGAGAATTAACAGGAAAACAGAAATTACCACTCTTTCTTTCTATTCACCTAAAATCTTCAGACTGCAATTTAAACTTCAACTTTGCTATATCAAGTACCATGCAAATAATAGCAAAATGGACTGCTGGCGCAGCAACTGTCATCCTTTGGCACCTGCTTAACCTCCTGTATATATACTAGGACCTTGTCTTTTAAGCGGAGAGCATGACTCAGGTGTATATATTTATAAAATACTGTTTCAGTCCCTCTAGCTTGTTTCACAACAATACTTCCCACTTCAAACCTATCATGAAGGCCACATACGTGCCTAGAATCCTCTAAGATATATGTTATCACTACCACAGTTAGTCTACAAATATTTGTGTGCTGTAAAAGTTTCTTGTGTTTCAGCTTAAACACCTAAAAACCTGAGAATCCTAATTCAACGATTTTCTAAGAAAAAAAGAGTGACATAAAACATTGACCATTACACTACAAAACAATACCAATGAAATTTAGCTGGACATTAACTTGGTTATTATGCTTTTTTGATTTTGTCAAAGCTGTTTAAGCTCTTCAGTTTGTAGAACCTTAGCTCTTTTCCAGTGTGGCTGAGGGTACTGACAGTTGGACTGTATTTGTCACACAGTAGGATTCCTTCTCCCAGTTACTCTTTGAAGACTCCAAAGCTGCCTTTTCTCATGCTCAAAAACAGTAATCCATACAAAAGCTTCAGAGAGCAGACTACACTATGCAACAATTCCTAATAATAAACAAAGGATGATCTCCTGTTCCTCTTGACAACAAAGAAGAAAAAGCCTGCCACCAAAACCTGAAAATAGGTAGGAGAGATGTCAGGTTCCAAATAAATTTTTGTCTTACAAAAATGCCGCTATATTCCTCGTGTCTCCCTAAGTACTTCTGTCCAAAATTGGAAAGGATACTATACAAAAATGATGATAAAAATGTATATACGTTATTATATACTATGTATAGGTGCATATCTTAGAGGCTTGATGGAAATGAAAGTTATGAGAGAATAGTTATTACGCAGACATTACAAACCTCTAGTTTTGCATCCAGATCTGCATCTGAAGCCACAACATGTTCATCTTCTTTTTTTCCTGTGACTTTTATAAGGGTTTGCTTTGTTTTCCAGTATTTCTGCTGCATTTTATTAACCACGGATTTTTCTTGGCTTTGAGCATATTGATCATAAAATTCCCTTGGATAATTGCTAAAATATTAAGAAACAAAATAAGAGAACTTCAATATGATGCTTAAAAAGTAAGTCTAACAAACGATATTAATAAATTTCCATCCAGAATATGTCATATACATACAGGCATGTGTATTCTAATATGCATCTCCTCGTTATGCATTAGTAACAAAGTTATTAAAGCAGTACAAGTTCCACCAATATTTCCTATCCTCCTTTGGAAAAGGAGGATGCATTTAATCTGAATGTCTTGGGCATGTAATATTGCCAAATAATCAACTGCTAAGAAATCTTCACAATGCATTATGAAATAATTTATAGTCCCTGGAATAAAACTTCATTTTTATATAGCTAACAGGAAAGTTTAAAAGAGCACTGGTAGAACTGCTTAACCAGACAGCAATTTTCATGCAATTTCAGCTGTGTCAGGATTTCACAAAGATCATTTAAAGAATATCACTTAAAGAATGAAATTACATTCCTTACTGTCATTTTTAAAAATAAATAAAAAAAGAATATTTGCCTCTTTTGAGTAGGCTATGTGCAAAATAGATAGCTCACTTCTTTCACTGTGCAAAGAATAAGTGAAAATGTAGGTGTATAACTGATAATTTCTTTCTCCCTCCCAAGGGGGGAAATTTTTACTGGCAGATGATTCTGCATTACATTNTTTTTAATCAATTTGGTTTCACTAAGAGAAGGAGAAAAATCAAACATAGTATCTTAGAGAAGATTCAGAGCCTATGTAGCACATAACTGAACAGCAAAAGGCCTTATGAAGTAAAAGCAGATGGACTACATTATGTATGTGCCCAGGCATTTTAGGAAAGTATAAGAACGGATTCCTGGGCAGTGGCGACCAAAAAACTTGGTTCTCTTGTGTAAACAAAGTTTTCCCCAACAGCTGTATTCCCCTTCCTGTTTATTCTTCTCTCCTGCAGAATTCTCTCAGTTCAGTCACATCTGTACTTCATTTATTTTTAAAAAATATTTCTTTAGCTACCTCCTAGCTTTTCAGATTATTAAGGCTGAGGAAATTTTCCAAATCTCATTTCTCCTTTCACAACCTATCTTGTTTACATTTTTACACTTCATTTGGGCTCTGAATTCACATAATGTTCCACATGGGTTAGGGGCTTTGCCCACATAGATCAGTTTGCAGGATTAGAGTTTTCAAGTGACCACGTGAAATTGCCTAGGCAATTATCATTTCTTCCTAATATTAAGACCAAAACACAGCAGGATAATTAAGTGGAAACAGCATTCAGTTGCTCCTGTCTTCCTTTTTATTAAATTTCAAGATTACCTTTAATGCTTACACACTCTATAATTATTAGATTTCAAAAATCTGTTGAAGCCTAAAGTTTGCCACATCATATTTGAGAGCACCTTTCTAATATTGGGGTTCATAACAATAATCATTACATTAAAGATTAACTTAACACTTTTACTGAATTAAATAACAACGTTTTTTTTTTTTTAATTTGCTTTATTCTGCTGAAGTACTGCAAGTTCTTCTAATGATACGAACAGCGGTTTTAACCTACTTTGTCTTGAGCTACAAGGGTGAAATTGCACAACAATTAAACCACGGCCACCTTTTTTGCATTTCAACTAGGTTGCACACAACAAGATCACTGAAATATGTCTAACACTTCATTGTATTTTTTTTCCAGCCATTTTGCTGGGTCTCATCTGATTCTTCTTAAAAATAATTGAGTGGATGATGAACCACCTCTCAAGGGCAAGCATCAGTCTCTGGAAGCAATTCTATCCTACAAGCAATACATCTGAAGATGATGTAATCTGTTCCAAAAAGCTTGCTTCTATTTTTAAATAGCATCCTTTTATTATGCTTTTAAAAGGGCATCTCTATCACAAATTGTTACTTTGCATTTAACCTAGTAACAATCATCAGTGATATTCAATATACATGAAATAGTTTCAGAAAATCATTGATTTTTTTCTCATTGTCTAACAAAATCCTTACTATTAGTACTTGAAATGGTAATTTAAATTTATAAGATTATAAAATACACTGTGAAAAACTTAATGTCAATTTGTCATAAAAAAGGTGATTTTTTTAAAACCAATTTAAAATGCTTAGCTATTTTTTACGTAAAGTATATTTTGGTTTGGGTTTCTGCACTTAATGCTACTGAATTTGACACTGGAGAACATGGAAAAAGCTTTACGTCAGAAACAGCACAAAAAAAGATGTTCTCAGCATTGAAACTTCATCTGACTTTACAAGGAGAGACAACGATGACAATACAAAAAACATGATTTTTTACAGAGAGCACTTTTAGTGTGTTCTACTTTTTATTGCCATGACTTCTAAGTAAATCATTAAATTTAACACTTGCAGCATCATACAATTTCATATTAAAAAAATATATTAATTTTCTTTCTGTCCCAACCAGAAAGAAACAAAGTGTTTGGGTTAGATATTAGGAAAAATGTCTCTGAAAAAGGAGTGACGCACCGGCACAGGCTGCCCAGGGAGGTGGTGGAGTCACCATCCCTGGAAGTGTTCAAGAAAAGTGTAGATGTGGTACTAAGGAACATGGTTTAGTGGGCAACATTGGTCGTAGGTGGATGGTTGGTTTAGATGATCTTAGAGATCTTTTCCAGCCTTAATTATTCTATGATTCTGATTTTCTTGACGGCAATAAGCATGCCACAAGAAGTGAAGGATGTGAATGCTGTTATCTCTGTCATCACTTTGCCACACTGAGATATAGATCTCTGAATGCTAAGTGATAATGTCTCACTAATTTTAGAGTACACAGCTATCATGCAGCAAATATTATTGGGTATCCTAGAATCTCACTTCATCTCTTTTGATGAGTAACAGCAATCCAAATCAGCAAACGGATCAGCAAGAGTGATAACGATGGACTATCAAAGTGATAGAGCCTACCTTCTCACATTTCTAACAGGTATGATGAAATTTAACAGTATTTTTCACATAATTGTGCCACAAATATCTCATATCTAATTGTGGTCTACTAAAGCCACTTATAGGTCTTTCTGTCCTTTCCAGGGAACAACAATCATCATCTACTATACCACACGCAAAGGCTTACATTTTTGTCACCTAAGGGCAAAAAAAACCTTTACATTTTGCACTAGTTAACTTGAGAAGTTACTGTGGAAGTATCACCAAAAAAGAAACAGAAACAACTACTGTCTACAACTTCTTCCTTTTTTTAAACCCAAGCTGATAAACAGTAAATACCATAGCTAGCTCTAAAGATGAATCATTTACAGTGCTATTTGTAACTATGGCAGCTGAAAGTCTATTGATTACACCACTCTGACTGCAAAGGCCAAAGACATTTTTCTTTGGGATGCTGGTATACTTTGCTGCTTGGAAAACCAAAACACTTTCCAGCTCAATATCATCTGCAGAAGTAATTAACATGAGCACATTTTCTTTCAGTTGACTTTTAAATAATTAAACTAGAACACCACCAAGATCCACAAAACTTCTAAGACTGTCACCCTCAACTGAATTTCATTTACTGGATGAGCAAAATCACTTGGAAAATATATTACAAAAGTACAATTCTGTCCTGGTAGGAAAACAGACTAACTGATCTTCAAGATATTTTCTATCCTTATTTTCTATGAGTTTGTTTAGTGTTCATCAAGCAACAGTCTCAGCTCTTAAGTGCACTTACTATTTAATGCAAGTTTAAATTCATTTTCCCAGTAAGCACTTTTGAACAATCCAGATTTATTACATGCAATGTATTTTTTCTACTACTTTCATAACAGAACCACAAAATAACATCACAAAATTCTGTAACGTTATTTATAAACTTGTGTTGTTCACCACTTCTCATTTTGTTCCTCTCTAAATGCCTACAGATTTTCTTTTCATCATTTTACCACAAACTGAAATTATTTTTACAAGGATGGGAACTGTCAAATTCATTCTTGTTTCAAAAAAAATCAGTACCATATTAGTTGTCTTTTTTCCCTTCCTTAGACTTTTTGCATTTCCTCAGTGCACCAAGAGATTTAAGTTAAACGGACAGTTAAAAAAATAATCCTCCAGCACATTTCCATAGTGCCTCCAGGCTTGCAGGGCTGTTTGCAGCTCTGGTGTTAATGGAGGGTTGGAATATGGAGAGCTGGAGATGATGCTGTAACATGGGACAGCCCCTTCAGCACCACACAAACCAAACTGCACTCATACCAGGCCGAGCCGGTAGGCAGGGAGGCAGTGGAGGAACAGAGATGTAGGGGTGTCCACAGCCTCCTAAGCCTTCCCCGTAAAGCTGTGGCAGATGCATCTTATCCAGACTTGCTAGGGTCTTTACAATATATACATTTTAATGTTTCCCTTTTGACCTTTTGATTAATGGATTTATTCAGATTCTCGTTCTTCCCCAGCCATCCATACAAGCTTTGACTTCTTTCCTAAAAGACATCTAGCAGAGAACTCGTGCTGATCAGCTACTCCCTATACGAGTACATTTATAAAAACAACAGTCTAAACGATTGCTATGTCATTACAAATTCTTCTTGTTGAGCTTTCCTTTTTCTTACTGCTTTGCCTTTTCTCTTGCCAGAGTTATGTTTAAAATGCCATTTAAGGACATTCATTTTGTTTCAAGCATATATAGAGTGCCACAACTAGGAAGAACTTGAGATGAGCTGCTCCGAAACAGTTCAGCTGCAAGCTTTCAAGTTCTTCACAACTGCAAAGTAACAGCCAGACATTAAGGGACCTATAATTTTTAGGATTTTTAGGGACAGTGGGAATGTACTGACACTTTTCTTCCACAGTAGGATCTATTCCACTTCTTCAGCACCACTAAAGTAGACTCTACCCTGCAGTGCTGCACCACGAACTATCTCATCTCTCTGAACAAGGAGGCCCAGCATACACTGCACTACTTGTTCCCCCATGGCTCCCACAAACATACTGATCAAGAACCAACTCCTCTTCCAGACAGTACCCCAATCTAATACGTAATGCTTTACAAACAGATATATATTGCTGCTATCTCAGTACCATAGGGCTTGCACTGTATTTCAAGTGGATGGATCTCACAGCATTCACAAAGCTCTGAGGCAAACAGCCCATGCATTGCTTCTTACCCTTGCACAGTTTCAACCTCACCTCCCTCCCATTGTTTGGCTCATACAGAAGCAGAGATCCTTGCAAAGCAGAGGGGACTACACAAAAAGGAGAAATTGAGCCTGTCAGTGGTTTATGGGCTGTGTTTCCACCCCTGGGGCAAACAGTTCCAGGTATCCTGAACCATGACAGAGCCCCAGCCTCCATGTACCCAGTTCTCAGTACACTGCTACAGCACAGCTTGCCTGAGGGATCCCAGTACTTACAAAGCTCTGTGCACTTACAAAGCCACTTCAGCTTTGGCTTGAATCTCAGAACGGAGGGAAGCAGAGAGCAGAAAGATGATGAAATAAAAACCCATACATATAGTAAGGATTAATTTGTTCTACCGACGTGGCATTATATATATCTTGCCATCTAAAGGATTTTTCATATAGTTGAATTTCAGTATGATAATTTTTTCAACTTTTTAATTTTTAACCTGTTACAGGAAGTACTGTAATGTCTAGTTTTGATAAGAATGTCTATATCACACTGTATAAACATCTGAGGTAGCTTAGCTAAGTAAAATTGAACCAAACAGCTTCTTCTGTGTTCCTTATAGGCAGTCTATGGGAGGCTGTTGCCTGGTGACACATCTATCACTCTGCACATTGGTATGTTCCTTCTCAGAAAATGCATGGAAAAGCTTTGTTTTTCAGAGCTACAGTAAGGAGATTCAGGGACCACCAGCACTTGGGCTATTTGGTCTGTAATTTTACAGTATCAGAGCAGAGCTCACACTGCAGGGTGCAGTCACCAGACAGATAGAACAGCCAAGACTTAAGAAATGTACAAACCTAATCAGTGGTGGTGAATTTGGGGAATGAACATTATCTCAATGAAGTTATTTTAAATATCACAGTATTGCATAGCAAAACACTGGTTAGATTACCTCAGGCAACACATGAAGCTCCAAACTGGGGATGAAAGATCACTATATCTATAGCTGTGAGTATCCATAAATCAAAGAATCATAGAATGGCCTGGGTTGAAAATGACCTCAAAGATCATCCAGTTTCAACCCCCCTGCCATATGCAGGGTCGCCAACCACTAGACCAGGCTGCCCAGAGCCACATCCAGCCTGGCCTTGAATGCCTCCAGGGATGGGGCNAAAAAAAAAAATAATCTTGGTTGGATTACTTAAAGAATCCCAAAGTGGCTCATCTGTAGTATCCTTTTGTTCCTCTCTTTCTTTACAAATGAAAAATAAAAAACATCCTTTTTTGGTACCTGGACTACTTCAGTTGATCTTAGGTTATTTACACTGAAGCTAATGCTTAGCTACACTAACCAAAGCTTTTTCACAGTTGTTTTTAATCTTGGTCCTTGTTTTTCAATCTTGACTACAACTGACTTTTTTTACTATGAAAAATCTAGTACTTCGTGTTAAACATCATTTATTTCCAAATTACTTTGCAGGATCATTTTTAGAACTCTAGAATTTTTCACATTTTAAATAATATTTTTGAATTTGTTTTTTTAAATAAGAGGATGAACAAAAGCATAGGTTTATATATTGACATGTTGGCCACTCCCAGTTTGGAACCTTAAGTTTCTATGATCCTTACAAAAACATTTAATGGTGGTCTCATCTAACAGTCTTTCAAAGTGGCTGTCCTCAATAGCACCTATTTCTTCCCAGGCTCAATGAGGAGTAATGCTCCAGTATACTGAAAGATGTTATGAAGTCCTCTTGTAATTCTGGTAAATGTTGACAAACAAATCTATTGCAGACTCACAGCATACTATGACAGAGTGTGCTGCATGCACATCTTTGTGAAGGAAATTTCACCTGCTAGTGTGGAATACATCTCGAACTCCAATACACTACTAGTCTGTATTACAATTTTACCTCAATATCCTGAAACATCACATCATCTCTGAACCTCCTCTTTGGACAGGCAAAAGAAAAAGGAAAGAGTGGAAAAAATATGTATAAAATTGAACAGAAGAAAGTAAATTAAAAGGTGTTTCCAAAGTTGATTCACTTTTCTAGGCCAGAAACCACAGCAGCAGAGAGTCAAAAATATTAATGGAAGAGAACTTCTCAGGTCTTTTAATACAACCTGCTGTTTGAAACTTCCCAAATGAGGTTCCTGTCTCTCACTAATGACTACTACTAATTAATGTCCACCTGTTGCAGCCAAGTCAGCATCATCAAATTCATCATAATAGCATGGAACAGTTAATTATAAAACTAGTAATAAGACCAATGTTCTTCATAGTCAATCTTCATAAAAACACAAGAATTCAGAACAGAGTTAGAATTTCTAACACAAGACAGTTCTGAATTTAGATGGGCCATGTAATGTAATGGAAAAGAACTCAAATATCAAGCTATCCCCCATAATTGTTGCTTTGTATCACTGTATAACATCAAATATAAAACTTAACATGAGCTTGGAGATCTATAAGCAATTAAGAAAGTCTACATTTAGGTGTCTGCAAGGAATGTCATCTTTAATTTTAACGAGGATTAAAGCAGTAGTTCCCCATTTCCATTTTCACTTTTTCACTTGTTAGATGATTCCATTCTGCAGACCTCCTTATCATTTTAACTATGCTATTTGATCATACTTACAGCAAATCCTTTTTTGATAAAGTTCTATTGCTTTCAACAACTCCATACATGTTCTCTGAATTGAATGGAACAGCTGGAATTGAAACAGAATAAACAAAAAAATTTTTAAGTGTATGCAAGAAACACTGAAGATTAAAACACAAAGAAGAGCTTATCTTAAATTTCGTTGAAATTACTAGGAATTAGTATTTTCTTCTTGAATACTGAGTAACCTTTCCAGTTTGAAAGTGTATTTGCCTTATTAACTGTGTATTTCTTTCAATCACATTATCCATTGAAACTATACAGACAGATCAGTCAAAACATACAAAAGGAAAATAAAGACAAAAAACATTTTGGAAACAGACCACACAGCTGATATTTAACCAAAGTACTAATGATTTGGTTTTTAATTAATATCTTTTGATGCATAAGAAGACGTACTAATCTTTGGTTTTGAACACCCTCCAACAGAACAAAAGGTTATCAAAATGCCTATCAGCAGTTTCACTGAAACGTGTTAAGGGGCAATAAATACATTAAATTTTTAATACCACAAAGTAGAGTGGAACAAATTCACATGGGTATGCCAACACTAACATTTTTTATTTTAAACTGGACTTCTTACTGTCACAGCCCTGGTTTTCTAACCAAATTGATAAAGCAGCAGCTTCCAAAGAAAGTATAGAAAAAACATCAGTCTTGATTAAGTTCAGAGAATTAACAGGAAAACAGAAATTACCACTCTTTCTTTCTATTCACCTAAAATCTTCAGACTGCAATTTAAACTTCAACTTTGCTATATCAAGTACCATGCAAATAATAGCAAAATGGACTGCTGGCGCAGCAACTGTCATCCTTTGGCACCTGCTTAACCTCCTGTATATATACTAGGACCTTGTCTTTTAAGCGGAGAGCATGACTCAGGTGTATATATTTATAAAATACTGTTTCAGTCCCTCTAGCTTGTTTCACAACAATACTTCCCACTTCAAACCTATCATGAAGGCCACATACGTGCCTAGAATCCTCTAAGATATATGTTATCACTACCACAGTTAGTCTACAAATATTTGTGTGCTGTAAAAGTTTCTTGTGTTTCAGCTTAAACACCTAAAAACCTGAGAATCCTAATTCAACGATTTTCTAAGAAAAAAAGAGTGACATAAAACATTGACCATTACACTACAAAACAATACCAATGAAATTTAGCTGGACATTAACTTGGTTATTATGCTTTTTTGATTTTGTCAAAGCTGTTTAAGCTCTTCAGTTTGTAGAACCTTAGCTCTTTTCCAGTGTGGCTGAGGGTACTGACAGTTGGACTGTATTTGTCACACAGTAGGATTCCTTCTCCCAGTTACTCTTTGAAGACTCCAAAGCTGCCTTTTCTCATGCTCAAAAACAGTAATCCATACAAAAGCTTCAGAGAGCAGACTACACTATGCAACAATTCCTAATAATAAACAAAGGATGATCTCCTGTTCCTCTTGACAACAAAGAAGAAAAAGCCTGCCACCAAAACCTGAAAATAGGTAGGAGAGATGTCAGGTTCCAAATAAATTTTTGTCTTACAAAAATGCCGCTATATTCCTCGTGTCTCCCTAAGTACTTCTGTCCAAAATTGGAAAGGATACTATACAAAAATGATGATAAAAATGTATATACGTTATTATATACTATGTATAGGTGCATATCTTAGAGGATTGATGGAAATGAAAGTTATGAGAGAATAGTTATTACGCAGACATTACAAACCTCTAGTTTTGCATCCAGATCTGCATCTGAAGCCACAACATGTTCATCTTCTTTTTTTCCTGTGACTTTTATAAGGGTTTGCTTTGTTTTCCAGTATTTCTGCTGCATTTTATTAACCACGGATTTTTCTTGGCTTTGAGCATATTGATCATAAAATTCCCTTGGATAATTGCTAAAATATTAAGAAACAAAATAAGAGAACTTCAATATGATGCTTAAAAAGTAAGTCTAACAAACGATATTAATAAATTTCCATCCAGAATATGTCATATACATACAGGCATGTGTATTCTAATATGCATCTCCTCGTTATGCATTAGTAACAAAGTTATTAAAGCAGTACAAGTTCCACCAATATTTCCTATCCTCCTTTGGAAAAGGAGGATGCATTTAATCTGAATGTCTTGGGCATGTAATATTGCCAAATAATCAACTGCTAAGAAATCTTCACAATGCATTATGAAATAATTTATAGTCCCTGGAATAAAACTTCATTTTTATATAGCTAACAGGAAAGTTTAAAAGAGCACTGGTAGAACTGCTTAACCAGACAGCAATTTTCATGCAATTTCAGCTGTGTCAGGATTTCACAAAGATCATTTAAAGAATATCACTTAAAGAATGAAATTACATTCCTTACTGTCATTTTTAAAAATAAATAAAAAAAGAATATTTGCCTCTTTTGAGTAGGCTATGTGCAAAATAGATAGCTCACTTCTTTCACTGTGCAAAGAATAAGTGAAAATGTAGGTGTATAACTGATAATTTCTTTCTCCCTCCCAAGGGGGGAAATTTTTACTGGCAGATGATTCTGCATTACATTCCTCTAGCAAACCCAATAAAAAAGTATAATATAAACACAAACTGCATATTCCACAATATATTTAAACCATATGAAGTATAGAAAATACAGTCTCTCAATGAAAACTTGATCTCTTTCATTAACAGTTATTCCACTATTAATTTCTACAGAAGTAGGTGTCCTTTCCCTTATTGTATAAATTAAGATCTGCAAAATTACTGCAGCTTATGAGAAATAACTGGTTGTTAAAATGTAATGTATTAAACACACACAGAAAATTTTTAAGCCTTTGGTGCACATATTCCTAAAAAGGGTGGCAGCACTACCCTACACAGTTATTAATGCCATAGTTCGACCTGAAAAGGAACTTAGTTTGACAGGGATATGCTACTTGCTTCAATTATTTCTAATCAGTGAATTAAGAGGCAGTCAATCACCAAATGGATGATAAGAAATTTAACTGGAAATGAGCAAAGACAGAATTCAAAATGCATACATTTACTGCACTTCTTGGCTTCTTCCTCAAACTTTCACTAAAAGAGAAAGGTGTTCACTCATTTAATTCTGCCCGAGCACCAGTCCAAAGAGCTTCGTTTATGAATTTCACTAAGCTTAGAATAAAAGACTTCTGGTGCTATAGGACAAAATAAACAACGCATGCCAAACATGACATTTCATATGTAGTTCTGCACAATCAAATCATTACACATACTCTGGCAACTTCAGACTATCAAATTAGGTCAAACCTATACTGATCTGACAGATGTAGCACCTCTAAAAGACAAAATTTACAATATCTAATGAATGACAAGGACATTTAGATCCCTGCCAAATCCCCTGCATTATCAGAAAGCAGAATACAATAGTTTAACTAATAAGAACAGTGTTATATTACCTTAAAGAAGAAAATAAATAAATAAAGAAGTAAAATTGAACCAATTATGTGGCAGTATTAAGGCCCTAGCTATGTGCCAGTTGTGTGTTTTAACCTGTGCTACAGCTGTGCAAATAACTGGTATCTCAGTTCAGTGGTCAAATGAAGAAAACACCGTAATTCATTTGATGTCAAGCAGCCTTAACAGCTGCCTTGTTTGAGATCACTGGAAATTCTGATGACATGGTGGGAAGAATAAAAATGAGCTATTAATGCAAGGTCACAAAAAAGCATTTCTGGGATTAATAGAGATTCCTGAATTAGACAGATAAAGAAATTGGAGGGAGATGAAGAATACAATCATTTACCACAGACAAATTCAACTACTAATATCATTTGGAGAAATATGTGGCTCCTGCTTATTCTTAATGTGATTATACAAGGGTTGCTCATAAATTAATGCCTCCTATTTCAATATGCTGGCCCATGTCTTCAGAGACAGATGCTGGTGGTATGGCAGTAGAGGTTGAACCTCCTCAGCAATATCCCGTAACATGTTGTTGCCATGAGACAGATAGCAGCAGAGGGGCAGTTTGACAAAACGGCATCTGATATGGAAGTGCATATGAAGCAAAGGCGTGGAATAGAATTCCTCCGTGCAGAAAAAGTGGCACCCGATAACATTCATTGAGTCTATGCTGAATGTTCATGGGGACCAAATAGTGCTTGTTAGCACAGTGAAAATTGGATTGCATGAGCAACATTTTCCTATCAGTAACACCATCATAGCAGCAGCGAAACCTCTGCTGGGGCAGCATGGCATGCAGGTGCTTGTTCATCGCTGGTGAAAATGCATAGCTATTGGTGGTGACTGTGTTGAAACATAGTGTTTTATAGCTGAGAATTTGCTCCATCAAATAGTGCTATTATGTTCTTTGTATCTGTTATTTCCATGGAAATAAACAGGAGGCATTACTTCCAGAGCGATCTACGTAAAGTTTTCATTATCTAATGAAATATTTGGTGGATAATTTTTACTGGAAGGCTTTTGTCAATACCTTTTAAAATGGATTTCATGTCAAACAATCATGGATATATTTAGATTTCACTAAACAATAAAAAAATATAACTAAAAGAATGATCTAGTTTTATTTGGTTGTTGATGATGATAACAGTAGATATATCTCTTGAAATAAGATGGCTTATATACTTCCTACCATCAGGTATGAAATTTCTAACACATGCAATTTTTAGCCATGTAGTCAATTCACTCGTTTTTCCATTCTTCAGTAAGTTGGCAGTTTTTCACTTTATATTTTTATTCTTTTTCAAGGAAATATCTACCACTGCACAACAGACCCAGGCAGTGACAAATCAACATGCCAAACACTGTTAACTCTTTAGAATAATAAAAATGGTTGAGACACTTACTACTTATGACCATCCATGTTTCTGATTCTCTTCAGACACTAAATAAAATAAGAAATTATCAGTTAATACAAATGTCATTAAAATATAATTCTCATGTTAAACAACAGGAACATCGCTTTTTCACCTATAAAAATTACCATGTTGTAGCATCTTGTATATCATGTTATGACAGAAAATTTTTCCATTTGCAGACCAAATGCTTTCCTCGTGTAACACACAATTCTCACCTGTATCTGTGGCACACACATTTAAGTGGTGTTGCTGATTTTCATATTTCAGCAACTCTTCCAGACAAACAAGTTTACCTGGCATAAATTCAGCAATTTTTGACTCAGCAAGCCCAAAGTTTACATGTTAGGAATAATCCTCAGTAAAGTTTTTTTTCCCCTGGAATTTTAGTCACAATATAGTTCAGCTACTTGTTTCACCGATGCCCCACTGATCTACTTCTGAGAAAAACTGGCTTCGTCATGTCTTGAGCCACGGATGAGAAATTTAACCACCAGACCAGGTTTTTCTCAGAAGGGCACCACAATTCCTGTGGATGGAATATGATTTGCATGTGTTTGGATTTTAAATTTTAAAAGGTAGTATCTCCAGTTTGGACACTCGGTGAGCTGTCCAGATGGCATGCACATCATCAGTAATGGAGCACACTCCTTCTAGGCCAAATTTACAAATCAAGCCAGACATTTCTTATTAAAAAAAAAAAAAAGAAAAAAACAACCAAAAACACAACAGAAAACAGCACCTGGCATCTCCTCTGTTGCTTTCAGAGAGGACTCTTTGGCACTAATCTGTGAGAGAATGAACAGGGACTACAATGGGGAGTCATGACTGGCAATATAGCTAACAAGGTGGTGCCTGAAGACGGTATGGCAAGCACTGAAGTGGAAATGGGACTGGCACAGATTGCATGGATTCGGACATGGCTATGCAAACCTGAGCACTTCCTGCAACTGTGAAGCACAAGTACTCCCATTTGCAGCAAAACAGAGCCAAATCTCAGATTTTGGATTCTAGCCTCTCTGCTCTCTGTACCTGTGAAACATACTGGCGAAGTTCCATGAGATGCTAGAAGATTATATCAGAGCAGGATATTTTCCTGAAATGGAATTTTCATGAAGTGCTCATAAGCGCTGCAGGAGAGATGGTGAGAAAATTCATAACACTGTCTTCCAAGCAGAGTTAAATGGTAAGGCCAATGACCAAATAACAAAGAGGAAGAAAGAACTGCTTTGGATTTCTATTTGCTTTACAGCACTGTCATGTCAAACAACATGCAGAATGGACAACAACAGGCATGGCTTTGCTTTAGTTTTTAGCGTCATAAAGCACAGGCAATGTTAATTCCAGTTTTCCAATACCTGTCTCGACTTCGTTGTTTAAATACAGGTCCTCCTTAAGTCAACATGTGCAAGAGATAGGAACACAGGATTTGGCTTGATTACACACCCATGACTCAGTTATTGAGCAGCACGCTTGGTTTAACAGGAAGCAAAGAACAGCCCATCTAGGTAAAATGATACGCACATGATGTGGAACAAAGTGTAGCTACCAAGGGGAACAGGTCTAAGGCACTGACCTTAAATACTATACATGCTCACCTTACTCTCCTAGAAACCAGTAACCTTAAAAAAAACAAGAGATAAGGTGACACTGAATTCTCATTTTGCAAGCACAGCTCACATTCTTTTTTCCTAAATATGTGACCTTATATTTGACTCTGAGGTCTTTCCAACTGCATTCCAAGTCCTACACTGCACCCCTATGCCTTTGGGCAGTATTTTTGTAGTTTTGAGTGTGCCTGAAGACTGTGTCAATGGTATGAAAATGAAGGCATGTGCTTCTGGACCCACTGTGTGACATTAAGGCACATGAGAAGTTTGAAGCTACAAACGAGACAGTTCCGTATGGCCATATAGGATGGAGTCTTACCTACACTGGCTGCTAGAAATGACTCCTGGCATGCAGTATCACTCAAATCACACTGAGAGCGAAAGGTCCCAGAGAGCTCTAGGTGATACAGACATGAAGCCTGCCAGGGAGATTGCAGCAGTTAAACAGCAGGAACCAAAAGCAGCGCAGCGCTCAAGCTCAGCCCCTGGGTCCCTTTTATTTCCAATGCAGAATCAGCTTCAGGTTGTATGGACAGCTCAGTGAGTGCTGGCATGGAGCGAAAAGAACTGTGGTTGGTCAGAAAGAATCACGTGACTTCTGACCAAGCTTGCGGTTTATCACCTATAATTTCCATCACAAAGAGTTTCTTGATACCATTCGTTCCAGATGTTGTTCAAGGAATTTTCATAAAGAAATCAGTTATGTTTCAGCTGAGTTTCACTTCTCTCACTGGCAGGAAAACCAGAATGTCTGCTACAATTCTGCAATTCTTTTAGCTGTTAATTTAGACCACAAAACTGCACCCAGATTGGGTCCCAAGATTCCACTTACACAGAACTTGTCACAAGTTAGATACACTTGTGAGATATTTGCAGTGCTGTATACTAATTTTGTTTCATGTTTCAGCATCGCAGTTTAGCTTTACTAAGATGGGAACAGTAGTTATTAACACAGACATTAAAATAAAAAACAAAAAGGAAAACATAGGAATATTTACTTGTGCTGAATGTAGCTGGATGCAGTACTACAGGAATTCTTGTGTTTGTATCTGAGTGCAACTGCAAACGTACCTTCCCTGAAAACTGCGGTCAAAATGAACCTACGCTTTCATGTACTTTCAAATATAAAACTGAACTTAGTTTGCCACAGGGAAGTTAATGTGAGAGACTCGAAGACTAAAAAGTGTTTCAGTAAATAATATTATGCTGACCCGGAAAAAAAATAGCATCCACCACCTCACTGGAAAACATTTCATTCAGAAAGTTTCCATTACCTTTAATGATAAAGAGTGGTGCAACATTCGTTATCTCTGTGAAAGACATCTAACAAAAGATAGGGACGCTCTGAATAATACAGAAAAAAACAGCAGCAAGCATAGGTGCTATGGATCTGAGGTCTTCTGAGTACGTCCATATTCTACTTTATTCTAGAAGTGCTTCCTAGTGTTTTGAGACAGACAGATGCTACCTCAGCTTCAGCTTTAAACCTAAGCTGGCCCGATCCACAAGGAGTCTACCTGGAAGACAAGAGATCACAGTGCTAGAACACCCATCTCTGTATGGAACCGGGGCCCTATCAGCCCTGCCGATCCCCTGAAGTTCCTCACTGGCCCCGAAAAGCCCCAGGAGGCCTCAACACTATGTTTTGCAATCCCCTGCATGTAGACTGGCACCAGATAGGCTTGCATCCTGGCAGCTTGGGCCTGGCGCAGTCACTGGCCTGGACACTGAAACAGCATCAAGCTGTTTCTAAGCTCAGCCTGGCTTCAAAAGCAGCAGAGCTGCGTTCACATAGTACACTGCCAGAGCTAACAAGGTGTGCTGGAACCAAGGTTGCCCTGCACGTAGCCAGCCATGGCATCTCTGCATCTGTGGTGGTTCGTCTAGGTTGTAGGCTATTTACCCACAAAGTATTTCCACAAGTAGCCAAAATGGCAGGAATGCACTAAGAACTTCATATTATTGCTGGCCTACTGCATCACACTGCTCTCCTACTGTGATATTTTAGTAGCTGTGTTGCTGGAAGGAATTATCTTCACTTGCAAAAGGCACTTCTGTTCCACATGACCATAGAAAATCCTGTTTCTCTGCACCCTCCCAAACCATTTCAATAGATCACCAACATTCTTCTCTGCAAACAGGAAAATGCTAGCTTGGTGTTTCAAATGATTAAGTCTTTAGCATTCCCTAAGCTTCCCTTCTAGCTTATTCTCTGTGTGACTGCCTTGCTTCTCTTTTTCAGTTTTATTACATTACAGTTTGCTGCAGCATATCTTGTCTGGTTTCCCAACAGCTGAACAATATTATCTATTATATTAACATCACTCAAACATTTAACATTCACTGGAAAAGAAAAATTAAGCAGCGTCATGTGGCAAGGTGAAATTCAGATCTTAATGCTCTCTCAGTTACGTGGAACTTGAAAAATAAATAAATCTTTTCCCCTCATTCAAACTTCTGTTCTTGGTTGAGCATTGCTTATGTAGCTCTTACACTAATCCTCAGTCAACAAATCCTATAGGAGAAAGCAGGAAGCAACAAGAGACCGCAAACAGGAATCTTTCAAGCATGAAGACTGAATCTAAAACACTGACGATTCAATCACAACTTCTTAGAACTAAGAGATGAGCTGAAATCCTTGCACAGCTGTTACAAGTGCTGATCTAAAGATGAAATTTAGCATCCAAAAATGACCTAACATAGTTACATAGGATGGCAGGTAATTGAACAGTATATTCATAGATGCATCTAGAAGCAAAAGAATGAAACAATAGAATGAGAGGCAGAGCAGAATTCAGCAAGCCTGACATGAAGTAACGTGTCCATGAGAAAGGACAGATGGGTTTGCACTTTTACTGATAGTCAGAACTATGCACTATGCTCTCAGCTTACTCTCAATGCAGGTGAAGCGTTCTGAAGGTTTTCTAGTTCCATCAAACTCTCTGCACTTTAAAGTCCCCATGCCTTGTAACCACAAACATGGAAGAAACATGCATTGCAGTTGATTCACTTACACATTCTTATTAAAACAGTAATTTTCCAATAAACTTTTAATATTGTAATTAGTACAATGGAACTAGACAACAACAACAACAAAAACAACAACAAAAAGAATTTTTAAGAGTTCTATATGCAAAAGAGTGTTAGTTTGATTTATGTAAAATAACCTGATGAGAAGAAAATCTGTGATCTGCTTAGGTGAGGGAAGCAATACCATCTGTGCCTCTTCAATGGCTATTGGCTGACAACTGTCTCCTCTCCTCTGCTCCCTGAGAGCTGCGATCAAACTGAATCAAGGAAATGGGTCACCAATGCAAGAAGCACTTTCACTGCAAGAAGAAACTTAGGCAGGCCACAGTTCTATCTTCTACAGCCTCTCTGCAAACACGTAGACCCAATGAGTCAGGAGCTTCAAACCATGTAATCACTTCATCTTTTGCAAGCAAAATCAGAGTGGCCTATGGCTCTAAACTATCCACATTGTCAACACATGAAAACAGTGAAAACTGGGGTCAGGGTCTATATAGGCATTCGGCATCAAGATTATACATAGCTAGACTTAGAAGTATAATACTTAGTCTGACTACATGACTAGCTGCCACTGTAACTCAGATAAAATGAGTTACTGTTGATATGACAAATGACAAGATTTAATTTTTCCTCTAAAGCTCTTAGCACTCACCACTGATATTCTAATCCTGCTGAATCAGCCACGCTTAGCTTTAAATCCGCACTTCCATTCCGTTAGTCTACTCACTGATGCATTCATCTATTACTTCAGAAAGTTTGCAGAACTGTTGTGCAAGCGCAGCATTAGAGTTCCTTCCATCCACTACAACTTTTTGCCTATTCCTTTGCCTTCAGACACATCTTATGTATTACCCCCAACTTCTCAGAAGAAACTGCAGTCTTACAAGGGAGTAGATGTATAAACGAAATTACTCCTTCAACCCACTTCAGGAGCTGACATCTAAAAAGATGTTTAATGCACTTGTAACAGAAGCACCAGGAAAGGAGCATGCTTTACACACAGAAGGACTGCTGATGTTTTCCTGCACCTGGGTGGGTGCTGAGAGTGAAAGAAATTTGTGCTGTTTAACCCCCTTCACGTAACTGGGATACAGTACAACTCTAAACTTCTGCACAGGCCGCTAACAGAATCTCCAAGGAGCAACTGGGAGCACCTAAACCAGAACCCTGCTGCTCCTGAGCAAACAGAAATGACAGTTTCTGCATCTGGCACACAAACTACATGGCTAAATCGTACAGAAAAAACACTCCTCTACTTCGCTTCTCTTAGAACTGGGATTTCATGAAGGTCAGTCAAACTACCAGGGAAACAGACTGACCAGCATGTTGATTAACACTGTGCACTGTTACACACGGCACGTGATGTAAGTGCACTGGAACCAATTTTCTCTTTCACTGCAAACACTTCTGAAACTAACACTTATGGATATGATTTACTTCATTTCCTCTTTCTCTCTTACAAAAGACTCTGACAAAAACTTAACATTTCATTTATGCGTGTCTTGATCCTTTAAGGTCTCAAGACAAGAAATACTACCAACACAACTAGACATGCAAAGCAAACCAACCAGCCAACAACAATGAACTGAAATAGAAATTGGAGCCTGTTTTACAGAGTTAGTTGGAGCCTATTTAGTACTCTTTGCTGTCGTTTTCAGGCTGATCAATTGCAGGGAGAACAAACCACAATAATAAAAGCAGGCATCATAAATGACCATGATTCTGTGATTAAGGACTTGAATCCTCAGAAGTCACACACAAGGTATGAAGAAATCTGGAGGTCTAGGTCTTCATTTTGTAGCAATACCTGGGGACCTATCTGCAAACAACAGACCCAGCAAAATTAGCAGAACTACTGACATTAAGTATGTAATGACCCACCTTTCACTATGTTTTAAGCTGATTGTTAATACTTTCTAAACAAGGCAGATGACCAAGAGGTACTTCATGGAGTACTCTAAAAGAGTTACTTTATTCTAAAAACAATTATTATGCTTCCAATGTGGAATAATTATTGCATAATGCACAATTAAAATAAGCAATTACGCTGCTTAGTTTCCTGATGCAGTCAAAATTGAGGATGACAGCCAGTGCCTCATTTCTTTTATAATCACTTAAAGTTTTTTATTTTTCTATTCCCAGTATATATAATTTAATAGAAGACAGTTGTGGATAAATACACTAAATTTGCACATTAGAAGTTTACCATGCACTTATACCCAGAACTTGAGTATAAATGTAAATGAGCTGCACTGCTTTCCGGTATTGGAGTTGCTAGAGATAAGTTTCAGCTGACATGAAGATGTGAAAATGTGGCAATATCACTGAGTTTTTTAAACCTATTTTTGCTCCCATGAGAGTGCAAGGACCAGATCAATTGCTATCATTCCTCTTAATTTAATTTTATTTTTTTTGTATATTGGTACTGTGTGCCTGCCAAACTATACCAAAGAGTATTAAGTCATAAATTTACAGGCATGGGTAATCTCCATCTTCTCTGAGCGCAACATATATTGAAATGAAAGACAGAGCTGCTTTTTTGTTTTTTAACAGCTGAAAGAGAAATTCTTAACAATAGTGTTTTATCTGAAGAACATAATGGTAATGTGTAGTCACAACATGGTACGTGTAGTCTCAGAGCAAAATATTTCAAATAAGTGCTGGTAGACTCACGGTTGGCTGATCAGCAAGTAAACGACAGTCCTTTCTAGACGAACTGCACACAGAACTTTCACTATTTATATACAGAAAGACATAGATGTTCAGACACGTGTAAAACTCATTTTAAACTGCTTCTTATTACACTGATTTTTCAGAAGCTGTTTGTGAAATAATACAAGAACAGCACATAGTATCAGCTTGTCCTCAGGCAACAGCTTTCACTTGACTACTAGTTTTCCATTTATATTTGTAAGAACACTGAGAAAAGAATGTCCTTAGGAAAGAACCGGGTAAGTACTGTAAATAAGTATTGTATGTGTCTCGAGGAAGAAGCTGAGTGGTGGGTCTAACATCACTCTGCAAATGAGCAAAGCTGGGGATATATGCAGTCCAGTATTTAATCTCACTCTAAATGCAGATTCACTTCATTTCTCTGAAATTATTATCAAATTGTTTTGTAATACGCATTTGTTCTTCCAGCTTTAAAATGGTATTTTTAAATTTAGTAGCCAAATACTATTAAAGAAAGTGCCATATGGAACACCTGCTGTGCACAGTTTATAAAAGACAATATGAAGATGGTTTCTCTGACACGTTCTACCCATAACCAGTCTAGAGTGTTAACGTTAGGAACCCTTCCCTTTGTAGAACAGATGGAAAAAGCAGAGGATGTACGAAAACTCATGAAACCTTTTCCGCACCTATGCTGTCATAAATATGGTTCTAAAGTTCAAACCAACACCTCTCTCATTTAGATGCCCTATTTGCTGACACCATCAACACTCAAGAGTCTGCCTCTTTCCTTCCTTTTCATCAGTGCAGATGTCAGGAAGCAATGCTATTATATCTGAAGGGGAACAATGCAAGGGTAGGGAATAGGGAAAATAATCTGCTCTATAATTCCTCAGGAGATCTTTTCACATCAATGGGTAAGAAATTTGATTAACAAAACAGGTATAGCATGCACAGCAAAACAAGAAGATGATGATCTTCTTTCACTACACTTTGAGACAAGACCACGATCAATACAGTCTGCACACCCCTGACAGATGCACAGCCCTCTCAACCTCTGCATTATTGCTCTCAGAGCCTGGCACACTTGCTGAATGTTTCCCAAGCAGTGGTGATCCCTATGAAGCTACTCACAGGATGGACCTGGGCACTGTTTCAGTGACTGGGAACAGACAGTTCCCAAGTTGACGTAAGTGCTTGCATAACCGGTCAAAATGCCCCTCGTTCTGCCATGGCTTACAATAGCCACAGGAAAAGCTACTGTGAGACTATTGCTAGAAACATGCAAAAGGTCAAATGTCTCCACTGCTCTTGACTACGTGGTTCTTTGTTTAACATTCTGCGCTCTCCAGGCTTTTGTACTTTAATGCTTCTGCATCATGTGGCACAATTGTGTCTTTAGAGTGATTTTACAGCCAAGCAGCAGCAAAACATCCTGAAGAACCAACTTCAGAGCAATGCTGCTGGAGAAGACTTTGCAAAAAGTATTTAAAAAGAGCCTTTGAGGATATTTCTTGACGTTTAGCATTAGCTGAGATATTAGCACATTTTTCTGCCAACTCATACCAAAAGCTTTCAACACTAGTTTAAGAGTGACAAGCGCTGTTATTATTCTGCTCTTCCAGAAAACCTTACTTGGGAAATCATTAGAACAATTTAGCAGCCTTGTAAAGAGTGCAGAATAGAAGAATGGGCAAGACAGATGTGCTTGAGACTACCTAAGGGGAAAAAAAACAGCCCTGTAATAGGGTTCAAATGGAATTTTACTTTGCAGTATGTGACTCCCAGCCTCTGCTTCCCACAATGATATAATCTTATGCAAAAAAAGAAAAGTGTAAACAACCAATTTTCCATATGGAGAACTGATTTTCTTGAACGTGCACAACTTTAGTAGAGTGTATATCTGAATCTCAGTTCTCATTAAGGCAATGGAGGAAACCACTTTCATCTAAAAACACTTCTTTCACACACTTAAGAAGTAGGCAAATTCCAATTGCAAGCTACTGACTTTTCACTGTGCTGCCTTTTGAACCTTTCTGGAAATAACTGTTTCACATATGAAGTTTAAACAGTAAGGTAGGTTTAAACCAAGGTTTGACAGCGTTTAACTGCCACATCACCTTCAGATAGAACTTGCCATGGGAAAAACACAACTGGTTTTACCAGTTATGGCAGTTCACTACACAAGAGATCCCCGTAACTTTATGCTGAATTCCTTTTGCATCGGTATTAGCATAAATCTTAAACCATAAAGTCACTAAGGTTAAACCAGTAGGCTAATAGGGTATTCAAGACGCTAATGTCTAAACGAGATGTTCCTAGACTTCATGCTAAATACTAGAATCAAAACTGCAGCTCCTCAGCTAGTGCCAGGAAGACAGCCCTATCAGGAGGTACTCCCACTCCCTGTAACTGAGTGGAGTTGAAAAAGAGTAGATTACCAGAGAAATCAGGTGAAAGACCATAACCAAAACCAGCCTACTATTTTTGCTGCCCAACACTTTGGAAAAGTGACCAAACACAGCCTTCTCCTTTCAACAACAGCTTTGCCGGACCAGAACAGCTTACTTCCAAGAAGTTTGCTCCAGAACAAGAGCAAGTGCACATTAAAGTAGATCCTGTTCTCAACCCAAAACTGAAAGGAGGAAGAATAAAACATAGGAAGAACAAACAAACAAAAAACCTGAACAGGTGCTTCCTGGAAATAAATTATTGCCTTGGTCTACAGCAAGGCTTGTGGGTAAAGGAAAATGGCAGGTAACCAAATAGAAGAACAACGCTCACGCCAAGCTCCAGAACATCCACACGGTGTCACATGGGGTAGGGGACTCCATGATGCACCTCTGAGATTATCTGTCTCAGTTATAAATCAGAACTGGATGCACTGAGGCAAAACTGAATGCTCAAGGAGGACCCATACAGGCCGAGCCTACAGCACCAGGTGACGGGAGAATTATTTACACTTGGTGCTGAATGTGTACACAGTGCTATCAGTTAAGAAAAGAGCACAGTGCCCTTCATCCTCTCCTCTTACTAAAAACTGATGAACTAATTTTCTTTTCTTCTTCTTTTTATTCTAAACCAATATGTGAGATTGACAACACTCACACACCAGGTAGATGGTAGATGGATGCAGGTCAAATCTGGTTATCAAGATCAAACAAAATACAAGCTCTGAATGAGAAGTATTTTGTTACTATTATTCCAATGTCATCAGCTGTAGGTGCCCGGTGTGCACCCGACCCTGCGCAGGCACCAGAGGCACGGCCCTGGGGTCACGGTGGGTGGCAGCCCAAATTTAAACCTGTCAGCCCAGCAGCGAAGCCGGAAACCACGGAGACGAAGCGACCGTTTTCCTCCCCATCCTCCCCGCTTCCAGTGGGCACCGAGCCAGGGAGGACGTACGGGAGGAAGAGAGGCAGAAACGGATAAATGCAATAATCATGGCGAGATAACCGCCCGGCAGGAGGGAGGGGGAAGATGCCATTTTCCGCCTCGCCGATTTTAACCCTGGAGGGCACCAGCGCCTCAGGCCCGGCCGCCGCGCCGCCTCCTTCCCCCCTGTGCGGGCGGACAGCGGGGGGAGGCGGCACCCACCCGCGGCCCCGAGGCTGACCGCCACCGGCAGCAGCCGGCGGAACCCGTTTCCCCGGCAAGTCCCAGCGTGGAGCCCGGTGGGGCTCGCTTCTCCGCACTCACCTTGCCTGCGGCCGAGGAGCGCAGGGCAGGGCCGAACCGGAGGCACCGCCACCACCCCTCCAGGTGTTCCAGCGCCGCCGGCGTCACAGCGCCGAACGGAGCCGCCTCTGCCGGCCCCGCAGCGGGGCGGAGCCGTGCCGCCACCCGCCCAGCGGCCGAGGCGGGAGGGCGGTGGCTGCCCGGTCCTGGCGCCTGAGCCGGACGGCCGTTTCCTGGCGATGGGCTCGGCCGGCGCGCGCTTCCTCCTCCGTCCCAGCGCCTCTCCTCAGCCCTTGCCTGCTGGGGCCGTGGGTACTGCGCGAGGTTCGACGAGGAAATACTGAAAGGTGGTGACTGCCACAGGCAGCAGTTGTCATCAGGGGAGTGGAATGGTTCTCCGAGGGAGAGAACAGGTGGCAGCGTTGGGACAGAGAGTGTGGGTTGTGAGATGGGGTCAGAAATGGGCCAGTAGGGATTTTGGACGGGGCTGCTTCAAGTGAACTGGGTTTAAAGCTGAAGTCTGAGCCTGACATGAGGGTGGAAGTCGAGATGATACTTGAAAACAGTCTGAATAGTTGGGTGGTAAAAGGAGAAACAAGGGAGCAGCAAGAATCTGCTGGGGGGGGGGNCTCCCCTGTCTCGGTTTAAGACCATTCCCCTCTCCTATCGCTATCCACCCTTGTAAACAGCTGTTCCCCTTCCTGTTTATATGCTCCCTTCAAGTACTGGAAGGCCACAATGAGGTCTCCCTGGAGCCTTCTCCAAGCTAAACAAGCCCAGTTCCCTCAACCTTTCCTCATAGGAGAGGTGCTCCAGCCCTCTGATCATCTTAGTGGCCCTCCTCTGCTTAACATTTTTAATTTGCTGCTTAACATGCATGTATCTTAACTAGTAGATGTGCATTGACTTAGCTCAAGACAGTCATTATATAGGAAATGTCTATTATCTATTCTGTAATATGATTAAATTATGATAAGTTGCTTTAAGTGTAGAATTATTTGCATTTAATAGAACTATTAATCAGTGACAGTTTAAATCTCAGAACAACAGAATGCCCTGTTTGAATGAACAAGAGAGGAAGCAAAACACCTGACACATATTGCGTCCTCAAATGGTTGTGCTGTACCAAGATAGAAGTCAGATTTCATGGACAAGTTTCCAAAGAGCAACAAATGTCTTTGTCCTAACTTGAGTCATTCTAGAATTTTACTTCTAACAGTGACTGTCATGTCAAAGGGATACAGCCTTTGGAGAAAATAAAACAAATTTACCTTGTATCATGTTACTTGTTGGAAACAAGCTTTATAATAAAAATGCATCTATTTCAGTGTTATAAATATATATGTAATACATCTACACATGTGTAGGAAAACATACTTTCTCCCCATCATCGTATCATGTTCAAATTCTTCTATTATATTGCTGTAAATGTGAAATGAAAATGAAAAAAAAAAACTATCAAAAGACATTCAAAGGTCCTTAATGTACCAAGCATGTCTTGCCTGGCATGGAGAATCACAAAGAGGTCAATAGGTCTTGCTTTTCTAGAATTTACTCAGTGAGAATTGAATGGAAGTCCTGATGTTTGACCTAGATAAGAGAGAGATTAGGTGCTGTGTTGTGGCATTACAACCGACATGTCCTTATAACATGAATTTTTATTTTCTCCGTGTTAATATTTGTGACAAAAAGGAGAGTCCATAAGGCCCTTGTTGCCAGGGGAAAATACTGCTATAACGTTGCAAGGAAACAGTTGCATTTTATGACTAGTTCTCTCCATCCGTTCTGGAANGGGGAGGGAGAGGAATATATCTCCAAAATGGGGCATCTTTAGCTGCCTTGAAGAGATCAGTGAGTTTAGCACAACAGCAGCAGTGGGAACAGGAGTGAAGAGGCAAGGTGGAGTTGGTAGGGCCTAAGGAAAGGGGTGAGGAGAGAATAGGAGAGGGCTGTAGAAAATGAGAAGGGAAACCAAAAGGAGTGGAAATAAGGACGCTGATCTGGGGAAAACCTGCTGAACCCTACAGTGACCTGAAGCTTTCATGTCAGTGCCTGGGTGTTTCTGTGAGGTGTAGCCAAACCACTATTGGGAGCCATACGTCTAGGTGTAGAAATGCAAAACGTACAGCAACAGAGACTCACTGTCAGATAGTGATGTTCCCTCACTTACTCTGGTCAGAGCATGGACAGCAGATTATACCCAAGTGGGGTGTACATAACACAGTGTGCTGGCAAACTGGGATGGGTTTCTGGCAGGAGATAGTGGGGTTGTTTTCCAGGACTGCAGAAACCTCAATAGGATAGCCTTTGTGTCTGTATCAGTAATACTGAGCAAATATTTTCATAGGAAGTGAGTTTCTTCATGGCATTCTCAATCTTGAAGAAGAAGGTATACTTTTGGCATACTGTCTACGAAACCTGACTTCAGACATCTAACTTATGTTTAGATTTTGTATATGGTAGACAGTATTAGCTGTGCTGATCATCCAGAGCTTTTTAGATCAAATACAGGAAAATAAGGCACTTAGGGTGTAGTTTATCTGTCTTTAGTTAGATTAATTTAATCATTCTTTGGACTGGAGTTCCCATGGAAATGAAAAGGCAACAGGCTAAGGTGTATATAATTTCATTACAGGCATTACCCATTTAATCATATTAATTCTTGTTATTACAGTTTAGGAGAAAAAACTACTCACAGAGTTACTTCTTAGCTCTCTGAAAGGGAAGTGGTGCTACTGAGGAATGAAAAGTCTCTCTGCGATGGATTAGAATCTGAGATCACTTCAGCAAGATCTGGCATTGTTATTTAGTAGTTTTTGTGCATCAGAAAACACAGAGAACTTTGTGTCTTTTAATGGAGTTTATGTGTGTGAATCACCCAGATTGTAGAAGGGTGAAAAAAGTAATTGTCACTGCGTGTGAGTAACTGTTGTTACTTACCAAGATTCAAAAGGAGATTTTATTTGGTAAATTTAAAGGTTATATTTTTGTTAGGTGCACCAGAGTGAGGAAGGAAGGCAAGTGGTCCTGGAAAATCCTTCATTGTGAAAAACATACTTTATAATTTAGGAACTATTTTATGCCAGCAGTTGTGTATGTATGAATATATCCAGAATGAGAGTCTTAGATTGGCTCACTTCTGTTTACATGAGGCTAGCATTTTGCAAGCTACAGATAACTTCTGGGATTATCCATCTTAATCTTTTAAATTATTGATTGAGATTACTTTATAAACTTAAACAATTAATTTTAAATCTGTACTCCTTATGATACAAGCATTTCAGAGTCTTTTAGTATGTTTCATATGGCTTATCCCTAGATATGAGCGTTATAAATATAAGCAAGTGCCATCTGGTTGTTCTAGCACCTTTCTTATCTCCCATGGAGATATTTTTAGTGCAGCCGAAATACAGAAGAGTTATTGCAAATGATGCATGAAATAAGGTTTACCCACTAATTTTCACAAACTTTGTTCTTTAGCAAAGCTGAATGAATGCATAAAACACCATGAAGCATGGTGCTACATTCATTCTGTTACTAACATTTTTTCCCATTGGGGCATCAAAGCGCTCTTGTTGCTCACATCAACTAAACAATTGATCCACTGACCTTAAAAAACGTCTGGACTCACCGTTTTTGCTGTTTTGTAGAACACGATATTCACTTGCAAACTGATTCCCTGAGCAGCATCATGAAAATTACTGGAAGTACAGCCCTCTGAGATCTAACTATTGGCCACACCAAAGTTGGAAAGGTCATGGTTTATTGGGAGAAAGCCAAGCCTTCCATCGTGCAAACCTAGAGCTTTTGTTAGGGTAAACTGCCAATAAATACTAGCCCACTTCTTGTTAAGATCTTTTCTATATCTAAGCCTTATGTTACACTGTGTCCCAGATCCATTTAATTTGTAAAAGGATAAATAAAGATTGGAGTCTTGTGTTGAGTCAGTGACACTCACCTTCCTGTCCTGTTTACTGTGTTTCATTGCTACTAAAGCATACCATAAGGTCATGCTCATCACTTGATTTGTTATATTCTACTGCATCTGCATTCTGTGCTATCTGTATAGTATAATCTTACAAACACGCAGGTTGTTTTTTTTTCCTCCAGATGATGACCTGAAAGATGCCTTCCAACTCAGACAATTCTATGATTCTATGAATTAGTTACTTATGAAATGTATGTAGAATCAAATGTCTAAGAAACGACATTGAAGGTCGCTCATCTTTCCTGGACTAACATTATTAGTTGGTGGTTGAACTTTCAGGGTGGATAGAGATAGGACAATGGGGAATAGTCTTAAACTGAGACAGGGAAGGTTTAGGTTAGATATTAAGAGGAAGTTTTTCACACAGAGGGTGGTAACGCACTGGAACAGGTTGCCCAAGGAGGTTGTGGATGCCCCATCCCTGGAGGCATTCAAGGCCAGGCTGGATGTGGCTCTGGGCAGCCTGGTCTGGTGGTTGGCGACCCTGCACATAGCAGGGGGGTTGAAACTAGATGATCATTGTGGTCCTTTTCAACCCAGGCCATTCTTTGATTTCACACTTGCTATCTTTTTAAATTTTCCTGTAACTCTTTATTTGCCTTCTGGTTCTCATCCACACAAGGAAGAGCAAACATTTCATGCTGATACTTCCCTTAAATTCCCTCTGGTCCTTTATATGAATGTTTTTATTCTTTTCTGTGATCTCTGATCTGTCTAATGGTCTCTTGTCTTGCCACACTGCATGCAATGTCTTGGAACATCATTCCTGTTTATAAATGGCATTTCAATCTGTAATCTGTTTTCACATTTCTTAGTAAAATGATCTATCCAGCCTAATCATGTTTAATTTTTCAGTTAGCCTTCTGCTTTTCTGTATTAATTTCTATAGTTAGATAATTTAGCTCTGTAGGGCATTTAATATGTATTGTTTGTGTGCCAGCCCTGTAGATGAAAGGCCAAAAAAAGTAGAGCATATTCATTTGAGCAGTAGCATCATGAATGGTAGAAGCCAACACATACAGGGAGAGCCTCTGGAGAGTATTAAATTCCTACTTAGAAACGGAGGCAAATGTAGACCAATTCTAGTCATCGGTTGAGGAAATTATGTAAGGTAATGTAAGGACTACTTGACCACTTCTGTCTGTGGCAAACAGGATTACAGCTTAGTTATCTGCTGAAAACCTTTATCCTATTGGCAGCTTCAGAGATCACGTAATTATTTGTTCCCATTTCATAAATTGGAAAATACATACTAGGATATTGATGCCCCAGAAATTATTTGGAATTAAAGGACTCCAGGCTGGAGCGATGCCAGCACCTCTGAAATTCGGAGTTGGACCCAAACTCTGACAAATAGCAGAGGGTCAGCCTGAATTAGTACTTTTCACAATGTTTAGTCAGCATTACTTTCCTCTGCTTCTGCAGGCTTAACGTGGAACAGGTGTGAGCAGAGGGACTTGCCTGGATTTTTCTGCATGCAGGATTGGTTTCACACTAGATACTGTCCAAAGTCTTAACTTTTAATGTTGCTGTCCAAATGGAGATTAATGTAGGTATTCTTTCATGTAATTCATGATCCCTGAGATGTACAATACCTCTATTTCGTCTGTCTGACAATGAACGTTGTTGTTATCGTACTTCATTCCACTATCCTACACTGATACTTATCTAATTGTCATTATCAAACTCCTTGGATATTCTCCTCGATGCATCCATGAGAATTTTTCCATTTAAAATAAAAACTCTTGAAACAATTAAATTACTGAAATATTTTAGTCCATTAAGAATATAAGTCACATCATTTTTAAAGATCTACTGGAGATGTTTCATATGTTAGGCGAATGAAAGTCTATTAAAAAAACTCTAACAGCTGTTGTGCTAGGAGTTGTAGACACTGCATGCTCTAACACATGTGAGAATAATTCTGTGTCAAAAAATAAATCTTGTAACATTAACTATTGCATGCAGCAACAGAGTCTGATGTACTTTCAACTACTGATCTATCTTCTATTATAGGTATACCAATTTAATTTTCTGAAGGTACGATCTTTAAGAGATATTTGTTACCATTTAATACTGTGGCTTGTTATCTGAAATTCCTACTGAGAGCATCCTCAACAATCCAAACTGCAGATCATTTAAAAAATTTTATATTTTCCAAAACGTGTAAGTGTTCAGTTTTGTAAGGGATTCTGAAATCTGCTTAAAAATAAATTAAAAGGAAATCATCGTGCTTGAGAAGCTTTGCCATGTGTGACAAAGGATTCTTAGCTTTAAAACTGAAGTAAAACCAGACATCATGTAATCTCTGAGATTTCAACAGGTTGAATCATATTCTCCTGCGCTGTATAATCTCCATGCCCTCCAAGGCAATCTGATCTGGCTGGTCAAAGATAACCACACTGAGATAGAAGATGTTTTTCAGTTACTACAGGATAGATGACATAAAGACTTTATGTTATTTTTACAATCTAATAGAAAAAGAAATCCGTCATTGCTTCAAATTGAAGAAAAGAACGTGAGTGAAATTTCATCTCTTAATACCCTGAGATTTCCTATCTGAGGAAAATATCTTTAACAATCTTTTTATTATTATTATTATTTCCTTATCTGAATAGGAGTCCTGGAGGTTGCTATTCTAAAGATACTGCTTAGTGCAGTATATTTTTTTGTGAAGTGAGAAATATAAATTACTATTGAAAATTCTGTTTTCCAAAATTTTTCGTACACTTTTGAAAATCACTTCAGGTTGCCATAGGAATAGTATTGAATTAGACCAAAAAAGAGAAAGAAAAGTTTTATGTGTGCTTTTAAATAGAGAATGTATTCTTCAAAATACCACAGCATCTCTCACTGAGCAATGCAATGATTTTTTATTTTTTTTTTCCTTCTCTTTTGGAAACAACATAGATTGTTTGCCCCAGGAGACAAGCTGTACTCTCACATGGATCCAATACCTTCTGTTTTGTGCTGCTCCTTTTTTCGACTGCATACATGTACATATATGCCACATAACTAAACGTGAATAGGTTTCTTGCATGAGCCACAAAAATGATCAGAGGGCTGGAACACCTCCCCTACGAAGACAGGCTGAGGGAGCTGGACTTGTTCAGCCTGGAGAAAAGAAGGCTGCGGGGTGACCTCATTGCAGCCTTTCAGTACCTAAAGGGAGCCTATAAACAGGAGGGGAGTCAACTCTTTGAAAGGGTAGATAACAGTAGGACAAGGGGAAATGGTTTTAAGTTGAGGGAGGGAAGATTTGGGTTGAATGTCAGGGGAATGTTCTTTACTGTGAGTGGTGAGGTGCTGGAACGGGCTGCCCAGAGAGGTTGTGGATGCCCCATCCCTGGAGGTGTTGAAAGCCAGGTTGGATGGGACCCTGGGCAGCCTGGTCTAGCATTAAATGGGGAGGTTGGTGGTCCTGCTTGTGGCGGTGGGGTTGGAGATTCATGATCCTCGAGGTTCCTTCCAACCCAGGGCATTCTGTGATTCTGTGACTGATGACATTATCTTCAGTTTGATTCTGTAAGAAGTCTTTCAGTATCCTCAGAATGTTTAACAAAGCTGAAAATGTCAGAGGTAATCAAACTGTTTTGCTCACAGGGTTGATGTATATCATAAATCAACTCATTCTTGCTAAAGAAAAAACAACATTATTTGGACCATATCTTAAAAAAATATTGAGATTCAGCTTCTATCTTAATGCAGGATTTCAAAAAGATTCTTGAACTTCTCAGATATTGTTAGCAAAAAGGTTTAAAATACCCATACAATTTTAGAGAAATCACATTATCTGGTTTATTGTGAAAGCACACTAGATTGATTATTTGTCATTTTGAGTTACCATTAATGGGCATCATCTTATGCTTTTAGAGATAAAGGCTGCTAAAATTTGCTGTTTTCTCAGCTCAGTGAGATGTACTGCAACAGTTTACTGCTGTGGTGAAAGATGTCACCTTTTCCATTATCATGTCCCTTATAGATAGCATCCCAAGTTATTCATTTCAATTCCCATTAGGATAAAACATAGCTTGTAATACATATAGTTGATAGTTAAAAGCATTTGAAAATGCTAAATATGTCATATTTTCACAGCTATGTTTGTAATCTGTTTTCTCTACAATTAAAGAACTCTTTAGACTGAATTCTGAAAAGTATATTCAGGGCTGAACCGTTCCTTTCAGCACATACTTGATCCATGGATGATGTGTGATCTGCTCAGCACAGAAATTGGTCAAAGACTTGAGACACTATATTACATTTTTTCTTCCATCTGGTCTACACTAACAGCTCATTTTGACTTGTCCTTTACAGTTGTGTAAAGAAAAGAGAGCTCTATCTATTCTCCTTCCCAATGAATCCGAGCAGTGAAAAACATAACTGTACTATTTACTAGATCTAAGTGTACAAGATCTAAATAGCCTGCTCACTGATAAAAAGGCAAATCTGATAGAAGAACACAACAATGGAAATTGCAATTAAACATTTTTCAGTTAGGGATTTTTTTTTTAATTGACAGTATTTGCTATACAGGTGAACAAGTAATAATGTTCTTACAGCACATTTTAACAAATGGCTTTACTATGGTTAAGTAGAAGTTTAGTGTTTGAGCCATTTAAACATTACTTTTGGGAGCTACAGGTGCAGTGCAAGTCTTTATTACTTCTATGGCTACTGATTCAAGTTCCAGTAGTCTTTCTGTTTATTTAATCTTAGAATCACAGGCCCAGCGGGCCCACTTCAGTCCATTGGAAATGTGAATATATTTTTTTAATTGATTGTTTTTTCAAGAGTTCCTTAAAACCAAAATGCAATCTAAATGGTCTAAAATAAACATTAGTACTCTAAACCAAACTAAACCAAGATATATCTAGGATATCTATAAACTCTTCTCTCATGTTAACAATTCTCTTTTGAACCAGGAAAAACAATGCAGAGCCAAATATTTAGGGTGAGAAATGCTGAAGACATTGAACTATTCAGCTGCACCAAACATGAATTATGAAATAGGGCTAATAATGTAAAAAATCAATTAAAACATCCTCCCTTCCTTCTGCTTTTATATCTCCGTATATGAAGCCTTTCTGAGAGCTACAGATGAGTGTGTATAATCGTGAATATCTTTATTAGCCATTGATTGCAGGCCTCTCAAGTTACTGTGTCTCATGGCAGGGTTACAGAGAGGGAATTATGACCCATGGTAGTGTAAGGCTGAGTGAACATCCTTGGAGAAAAACTCACTGATCATACACAAATGCATTAGATTGGAACAGGTGCCTGGAGAAGCTCTGAAATCTTCATCCTTGGGTATATTCAATATTTGGCTGGACAAAACATATAATTTGTCTTATAAGTGTAATTTGAGTTTAAAATTATTTCTAACTATGGATTAGGCCCTACTTTGTACTGGTGGGTTGAGCTAGAAGGCCTCCCCAGATGCCTTTCAACCTGTATTTCTTTCTGTGATTCCATGAAGATCATAATCCAAAAGTACTTACTACCAGCCATTAAAGATAATTTGGTTAGCTGTTGTAACCCATTTAGCTACAAATCCTATCAGTATTGGGTGACTGTCAGCGTGCACATCCTGTCTCCAAGACTGCAGTTTACATAAACAAGACACCGAGTTGCATTTTCATACTCTGAAACTTTTTTTTTTAAATGATTCTAAGAAAACAACTGCTCTGTTTTTGTTTTTTTCTTTTTCTTTTTGAAAGAGATGGAAAATAGCAAAATAATTTTCCTTCTATTAAAAAAAAGAAAAAAAAAAAGCATTTGTGCTCACTATGGAACCTTGCCATGGAATTTAGGGTTGATTTGAATCATAGAATCATAGAATCATAGAATGGCCTGGGTTGAAAAGGACCACAATGATCATCCAGTTTCAACCCCCCTGCTATGGGCAGGGTCGCCAACCACCAGACCAGGCTGCCCAGAGCCACATCCAGCCTGGCCTTGAATGCCTCCAGGGATGGGGCATCCACAACCTCCTTGGGCAACATGTTCCAGTGCATCACCACTCTCTGTGTGGAAAACTTCCTCCTAATATCTAACCTAAACCTCCCCTGTCTCGGTTTAAGACCATTCCCCTCTCCTATCGCTATCCACCCTTGTAAACAGCTGTTCCCCTTCCTGTTTATATGCTCCCTTCAAGTACTGGAAGGCCACAATGAGGTCTCCCTGGAGCCTTCTCCAAGCTAAACAAGCCCAGTTCCCTCAACCTTTCCTCATAGGAGAGGTGCTCCAGCCCTCTGATCATCTTAGTGGCCCTCCTCTGCTTAACATTTTTAATTTGCTGCTTAACATGCATGTATCTTAACTAGTAGATGTGCATTGACTTAGCTCAAGACAGTCATTATATAGGAAATGTCTATTATCTATTCTGTAATATGATTGAATTATGATAAGTTGCTTTAAGTGTAGAATTATTTGCATTTAATAGAACTATTAATCAGTGACAGTTTAAATCTCAGAACAACAGAATGCCCTGTTTGAATGAACAAGAGAGGAAGCAAAACACCTGACACATATTGCGTCCTCAAATGGTTGTGCTGTACCAAGATAGAAGTCAGATTTCATGGACAAGTTTCCAAAGAGCAACAAATGTCTTTGTCCTAACTTGAGTCATTCTAGAATTTTACTTCTAACAGTGACTGTCATGTCAAAGGGATACAGCCTTTGGAGAAAATAAAACAAATTTACCTTGTATCATGTTACTTGTTGGAAACAAGCTTTATAATAAAAATGCATCTATTTCAGTGTTATAAATATATATGTAATACATCTACACATGTGTAGGAAAACATACTTTCTCCCCATCATCGTATCATGTTCAAATTCTTCTATTATATTGCTGTAAATGTGAAATGAAAATGAAAAAAAAAAACTATCAAAAGACATTCAAAGGTCCTTAATGTACCAAGCATGTCTTGCCTGGCATGGAGAATCACAAAGAGGTCAATAGGTCTTGCTTTTCTAGAATTTACTCAGTGAGAATTGAATGGAAGTCCTGATGTTTGACCTAGATAAGAGAGAGATTAGGTGCTGTGTTGTGGCATTACAACCGACATGTCCTTATAACATGAATTTTTATTTTCTCCGTGTTAATATTTGTGACAAAAAGGAGAGTCCATAAGGCCCTTGTTGCCAGGGGAAAATACTGCTATAACGTTGCAAGGAAACAGTTGCATTTTATGACTAGTTCTCTCCATCCGTTCTGGAAAAAAAAAAAAAAAAGGCCTCTTCATTTACAACATATAAAAGTCCTCTTTTCGGTTTCAGCAAATGAGTGTGGACATGCTATTCTGTCCTCTGTCAAACTTATAATCTTTTCTACTCTTTCAGGAAGATAAAATTTTCTAGCTCTATCACTGGAAAGCAATAGTATACTAGAATGAATTATTCAATTTTCTTCATAATGGCTCTTTAAAAAATTGTAGGCTATGACTGTTTTGCAATAATACAGACTTAAATGATAGTAAACTTCCATCCATAATGACAAACATCTCATCTTAGGTATTCTCAAGTAAGGTTTAATATATTTAATAAATCATAGCATTTTTTTTCCTGTAGTTGGTATTCATTAAAGGAGCTTATAATTTCTCAACTCCAGTCTGCTGAAAATAATGAAGTTAGATCAACAGAGTTATGTTTAATGGCTTGTGTTATGCAGCTCATCTGAAAGAGCTCTAAACGTACATTTTCATAAGGTCTGCATTACTCAACTCATTGACTATAGTGAGGTGATGAGCTAATGCTGTTATTTTTAGTTTCTGCAGGTTTTATCCAAGGCATGTTGGAGATAAAGAGCTGGAAGGAATGACTGTGCTGAATGTAGAACTAGAATGCATTATGAATGATTTTAAGTTCTGGTTTTCGGGAATGAGAGTTAGGCAGTTCTGAGTAGTGTTGTAATTGCAATTTCCTCATTTTAAGGACTCCAGTTAATAGGTTTGGGAATGCTGCCCATGTTCACATTTTCACAGAATATGTCAGTTGGAAGAAGAAGCAAAGAAATCTCCCTGCTGGACTGGGCCTGTATGTTGTCCTGTATCTAGCCATGGCCAGCACTAGGAGAACATGCAAAGAAATGTATGGGAGCTAGTTGGAGATCACATATAGGTCTATGTAATGTAAACTCTGATCTCTCAGTTTAAGACTGTAACAATGAAGTTTTCTTCCTTCTACCAATTTGCTATTTATGTTGGCCATCGTAACTCTGATAACCCTTTGGATTACAAGGAGGTAGAATGGAGGCTCATGTTACCATCACATTTTGCTTATTTCCTTTCTAAGAAAATACCAGTATTTTCAGACTCCCTCTGTTTTCTTTTCTCTTTCATTCTCTTTCAGTCTCCTCGGAGCCCTTGTAAATCTGCAGCACTCTGCTAGAGACAATGTGTGGGATCAGATGCACACCCAGTGCAGGGAGAAGGTCACTTCTGTGGGTCATCTCACAGCCTTCTAACACATGGTGGTTTTATCCAGCCCTTTCCTATGCCAGCTGCCAGTTTATCCATTTTTATGAAAATAGATACACACTAAACAGAAGCTTACCTTTTTTCCCCCTTACCATGAAACCATTACTGACTTTATTAACTTGGTACTGTGAGAATACTCAGTCATCCACCTTGATCAGTATTCCTTACACTTTCCCACCACCTACTCTGCGCTTCATTAATTCTGTTTCCAAAATGTAAAACTCTTATAATTTTTAGGTTAATCTCAGTGTCATAGAGGAGTAGTGAATTTAGTAAAGTGCTCTGAATTCCTACATGGAAGGTACTGTGCAGAGAAATTGGAAAATGATAACATTCTAAAAATAGTCAGCTGGATTTCTTTTTAATTCAGAGGAGATTGAGTCTGGTCCAAGGAAAGCCCTTTTCACTGATGTTTCTTTACTCTTGCTATCCTTGTGTTTATAAAGATGTTTGCAATTTATATGAAGAAACTGATCAAAAGCTTCTTAAAGAACCTTGTTGGTTCAGGTCCAGAGTATTCTAAATAATTAGAAGAGTAAGTACAGGGACCTGCAGGATATTTTCTAAGGCATAAAGGACAGTTAGGTAACCAACTCCCAGGACAAATCTAAGGCTCACTGCAATCTGTGCCACTTAAAAATCTCATACGTATGTAACTTTATGCAGTCTGAAAAGTCTGAAAAATAATAATAAAAATGAACAGAGAGCTGGAGATGCAGATTGTGTCAAGATGTAAGACTCATAATTACAGCACAGGAAATGGCAGCAGATTATGAAAGATCTTTGGCCTGAAATGATGTAGCAAAAATCTAAGCATCTGGTTAAAGAGGCCTATTAACAAGTGCCTGAATTTCTACAGGCTGGCCATATTATCTTACATGGAACATTTTCAGAATATGAGAGCAAGCAAGTGTAAGACAACAACTTTGATTTTTCTTTTGATAAGTGTATTGGGAAAGATTGAATTTATTTAGCTGGTGCTCCATAGCAACTGCCCAGTAAAAGCATTTTTTTGGGTATGTCTAGAAAGGACAGTAGGGCTTACTAGCAATGCCTGGTCTTGTTCTGGCCTGCACCTGTGTGTAAATGCTGTACGGCGCACAGAGGTGAGGAATGTTTGTTTTGTCTGGCTGTGCTGTATTCAGGTAGGCATGCCCTTGCTTCCAGCTTATTAAAAGAAGGGCAGCTAATGCAGAGGGAGAACATTGGGACACTGCTCTGGTTCCAGTGCTACCCAGGTCTCCTTGCTGCATCTGTGTTCTCAGCATCCCAACTGCATGGTGTAAATGCCCAAAGTGTAGACAAGATTTATATGTTTATCCTTTAGTTCATTAGTGTGATTGCCAACGTATTAAAAAATAAATAATATATATATATTCACCAGAATTGTCTATTTGATTTGAATCAACTTTATTTTAGTCTGCTCTTACATCCATATCAAATTATATATGTTCATAATAACTTGCACAAGAAATACATATATGTTTTAGTGTTACTGAAATCAACTTTTTTTACTTCTAAGGTCAATAAATTTGGATATAATGAAGCTGAATTGACATTAAAAATATGACAGAATTAATCAACTCCCTTATTGCATTCTAACATACAAAAAGAAATTCCCTGTATGGAATCTCAGTATGACTTTTTTGTGTGTGAGATTGTATCTTTAATAATAAAACATATTTTTGCCTAGTTCTTTTATTGTATAAAAGAAACTGAAGAAGAAACTTGGCCAAAAAATCGTAATTTCTGGAAATGTTTAATGCAGTATTATTAAAAAAAAAAATTAATTGATCAGTAAAGCCTTGGATGGCCTTGCTTTTATGGCAAATGTTGCAAAGCTATTTTCAGTGAGTTGACATTTGCCACACTATTTATAATTTATTAATAATGTTGTTGTAATTGCTAGCAGCACAGCTGTATTACTTGGGCTCTCAGACATCCTGACAATATATGATCCCTTCTGTATAAATATGATGTAAATAAAATGAAAAGCAATCTTTGTCTCTAAATAATCTTAGCAGGCAAGGCAGAAAAGGATAGTAGAAAATGAATATTATTACAGAGAAATGAAGTGACTTATCCGTGGTCTCATCAGATGTGAAGAAGCTGAAAATAGAAGACAAGTCTATCGAGCCTCAGCCATCTGAGCCTCAGTCTAGTGGTTTGTTTGTTAGTCTAATCTGTCACTCACATACTCCTTGAACCCACCTAATTGCAATCTGCAGCAACCAAAATTTAACAGATACATTTTAAAGGCTATTTATAAGTCCTGGATTGCAAGGAAAATTCTCCGTGTTCACAGGCCTGTGGTGATAAGAAAACACTAACACAGTCTCATAAGAAAACAAATTTTTAGGAGGTCATATAGATACATGCTAATACTGATTTACTTGTAACAGTAGCGAGCTTCGTGTTAAGTGTGTGCTTACAATAGGTTTTGCACATCTACTTTGACCATATCCTGTGGGACAGGGTGCTACTCTGCTTGGTGGTGTTGCTGACCTCAAAGATGCTTATGGGGGAGCATTACTGCAATTATTTCTGCTTTATTTTAACTAAGGAAGCCATTGAATTTCCCTGTCTTTCTAGTGCAAGGCTGAACGAGGCTCAAGGAGAATTTTAGTCAGGCAGTCAAAGGGACTCGCCTCAAAACTGACCAGTGATCCATCACTTAGTTGCAGTGGTCTTCCTGAAAAACTAAAATGTAAAATTAAAGGAACAAGGGAAACTGAAGGTAGTCCTGAGTGGGAGTGCCACAGGAGAGGGGAAGGATGGAGCAGATGACTTGCTGGAAAGACAGACTGGGAAATTTATAAGTGGGAAACCCTTCCAATACATTTTTGATTTCTGAGAATTTTTATTTATTTATTTATTTATTTATTTATTTTGTGTGTGTGTGTGTGTGTGTGTGTGTGTGTGTGTATTCATTTGTTATGAAAGGGATGAGTCGGGTACTAAATTTCTTTTTCAAATGGAAACAAGATGGCTTGGATCTTAGCTGACATTTGGAGTTTTTGTCATTGGTGTAAATCAAAGGATTTTAAAATACAGGAGCCAAAGGACACTTTCATGTGAGGATAAGCCAAAAAATGAGCTGGAGATCTCTGAAAAAAATGACTGCAAATCCCAATATTGAAGTATCACTGATCAGGATGATGGGCAGCATCCCTGGGAACTCAGCGTGCTGGGAAAATTCCAGCAGAGCCTCGCAGAGATAAGGAGCCTTTCAGAAGGCAAACTGCACAAGGATGGGGCTTCTTCTTTTTTTTTCTTCTTCTTTTTTTTTCTTTTTCTTTTTTTTCCTTAATTTATATTTGTCCTTAGCATACAGAGCATGTTACAGCACTTTGTTTTTATAAAGCTGTACCCTAAAAGAAACATTCAGTGCATTTTCAGTAAAGGAAACACTACTATAAGATATTTTGTTTGCATGGTGTGGCACAGCTGAGTGATAGCTGGCATTACAAAGCACTGTCTGTGTGGAGTGGGTGTGCTGAATGAAAGCCTGTACAGAATTTGGTGTGAGGAAAATGAATCCCTCAGAAAAAGGCATTGATAAAAGCATGAGGAAATCATAAAGGTAATATAGACAATATTTCCCTTTTGGAGAAAAACATTGCTTGTAAAATGTGGCTGCCAGCTTGGAGGAACCCTGGCTTAGCTTCTGCAGACACAAATGCTACAAAACCCAAAACCTGCCATATTAATTGGATTTCTCCCAGAGAAGTTGTTCCATCCCTCATTCACCTGGTTACAATCCAGCTGATGCAGCAGTCGCCATGGCAACGGCTGCTTCAACATTTGAACCTATACAGATATTGCTGGGTACAGCCCTCCCTGATCTCGCTGCCAACGTGCAGAGCCATTACCCCTCACGAGAGAATTGCTGTGGGTGGGAACTGCGGGATCCGACGTTCACTGCGCTCGCTGCGAGGCGGAAGCGGCTCTGCGGGGTGAGGCTGACACCTGGCGGCCGCCTCTGCGCCGCTCGGGGCACGTCCGGCCTTGTCTGAAACGGGAGGTTCGATTCGCTGAATCAAAGTATCTCGGGTTGGAAGGGAGCCATAAGGATCATCGACTCCAGCTCCTTGTTCCACACAGCGTCATCCCAAATCCAAACCCTGTGTCTGAGAGTGTTGTCCTAATGCTGCTTGAACTCCGGCAGCTTAGGGCCTTGCCCACCGCCCTAGAACCCTTTCCCTAACCCCAGCTGCCCCTCCCCTGACACAGCTCCCTTGGGAGCTCGGGCCGTTCCCTCGGGCCCTGTCGCTGTCACAGGGAGCAGAGCTCAGCGCCGCCCCTCCGCTCCCTGTGAGGAGCTACAGCCGCCATGAGGCATCCCCTCAGCTCCTCTGCTCTGGGCTGAGCAAACCACGGGACCTCAGCTGCTCCCCATACGTCTTCCGCTCCAGACCCTTCACCATCTTTGTACCCTTCCTTTGGACACTCTCTGATAGTTTTATGTCCTTCTTGTACTGGAGTGCCCCAAGCTGCGGCAAGTACTTTTCCTGTACATTATAATTGTTCCATGGAGCTCATGGCTGATGTTGCACAGTAAAAACATATCATTAGAAAAGCAAACATGTTCCGAATTGGAGCTTTCGATTCTAACTTCCCAGACTGCTCATTCATAAAGTTTGGTGCGTAGGAAAAATTCAGTGGTGAACACTGGCCAGTTAGGCACCCTTCTGGACTCTGATTTCTGAGTGAATCAAGCTTTTTACGTTTCTTTAAAAATAAAGTTTTCTTTTTTTTCGAGACAGAGAATGAATATGTAACAAATAATCTCTTCTAGGCAGAGCCTATCTGAAGCTTATGGCTTATTAAGCATCATGCATATGACCAGTGCTTAAAAATACCATAAATAAATCCAGCGAGAGGACACACATAAATCCTCAATGCTATCTATTCTCCAAGCACTAGCAAGGGCACAGTGAAATAGTGGGGGAGCTGCAGGTGCACTGCAACGCGGGTAATTCCTGAAAGCCTTGTGCCTGTCAGCTCCCAAGGGCAGACGGAACATCTCAGTGCCATGGAAAGGATTTCTCCAATGACAAGTGGTTTGTGTGTCTCCTTTGTGGGGGTATAGCATAAACTCCCTCTATTTAGTTTGGTAGCTGATGGGAGAGAGAGAGAGCAGAGCTTTAGCTGCCCTCCCTTCTGCTCCATTTTCCTTTGAAAAGTGTTCTGCTGCTGGCATTATTAACTCTGAAACTCCCCATACAGCTGTGGGCTGCAAGGACTGGATCTTCTATGCAACCATGGAAGAGGCACAAAGGTTTCCTTGTGACCACTCACTCTTTTTGTGTCCCCACAAAAGCCTGCTCACAATGTAGTATGCTGTTAATAGCTAAAGCACAAGATGTGGTAATGTAAATGAAGCCTGAGCAGCTGAAGCGAAGGTTTCGGGGAGACTGGGGTCTAAATGATTGTGCTTTATCTTCCTTATTGAGTCACTGCCACATGACTGTTTTGGCTTAATCCCTTCATAGCACTTTATGCAGAGGCAATCCGTTCAGATGTTTAAACACATATTCATTATATGCTGTATGTGCTCAGATGTCCTTGCATGTGAATATTGCTTTGTTAGTACTCTGTCCTCAAGTATATATTTCACCTGTCTGTTTGATTACTGAGGAATTTTGGCAAAGTTTTGGCTTTGTTGCAAGACTGTACCTCCCATTCCCTGAACTAGCATTATGTTCTTCTCATTAACATGTACAAAAATGCACTTTTTATTAGTTGTTTACTAAGGGTTTATTAAGAATTTGCAAAATATCAGCATGGAAGCAAAGGAACTGAGCATTATTGATGCTGTGTGTGCAGTAGAGATCCAAAGAGCTTTGGGTTTTTCAAAGAAAGGAGAGCTGGGGGCCCCTGAGAAGTGTACGCCGTGAATGTCCCTTCTGTTTGTCAGCTCTGCAGCAGTGTCAAAGAAGCTCCTATCTGTGACAGGCAGACCTGACAGACAGCATTGTTCATTTGGTTTTTATTCAATATAAGGGTCACAGATCCCAGTGTCAGGATAAAGTAAGACTAAGTAAGTGTCTGATTGATCCTGCACTTCTAGGACATAGCAGTCTGGGATGTGGGTACTAGATGTAATTCAAATTTTGCAAGCATGGGATTAAGACTCTGAGATGAAGGTGAAAGATGGGAATTCTTTGTTAGGGTGGAGGCAAGCCACAGTAAGGATTTAAATCTATTTCTACATATAAAATATGTGGCCTGCCTACAGTTTCTAATTTTCATTTTTGTTTTCTATGACATCTTGCCAAATTGAGGGAACAGTAGTGAGACAAACTTATGCCACTGAGCCTGTAAAAAAAGGAAGGTAAGAAGAAATCTGATCTTCCTGGCACTGTGCAAAAATCCTGATAAATTCATCATCAGCCACTGTGGAACTGTGCTGTTTCAGAACAACTGACAACCTCATCATGCTGGTTCTTTTATTCTGGGAAAGAATTTCTGTTCTTTACCTGATACATTATACTAAATTAGGTGTTTGTGGCTTCAAAAATCAAGAGCTACTGGACAGAAGCAAATGGAATGAAAATGGACCATAGAAAATTATTATTGTTACAGGGACGTGTGCATGTGAGCCTAACATGGTCTCACATCACTGTAATTGTAGTTCTCATTTCAAGCAGCCATATACAACAAGGAATAAATATAGTGGACAGCATTTTCCTCATCAGCCAAAGAAGACACCAAAAGTGTCATTAACTTGTAGTGGAAATTAGTCCTTTAAAATGCTCAGCTGCCCCTGCACCTCCCTCTTCAAGTGGTCCCCCTGCACTGCAGAGAAAAAGAAGTTTCTGAACAGATGTTTCCTGAGAAAACCTGTGTATAATTAAGCATAAAGAGGGGGTTGGAGCTTGATGATCCTTGAGGTTCCTTCCAACCCATGCCATTCTATGATAAATCTGGAGAATCACTATAGACACACAGAAGCAAATGGGGGTTCTCTAGTATCAAGTTTCTGTTGCCCTTCTTCCATCCAAAGACCCTTGAGAATCAGGCTAGAGCAGCTACACACAAAACTTTTAAGAAAGTCAACCAGCACCAATGTTCTTCATTAGAAGTTCATAATGAATGTTGAATTGCCTTGTTGTCACAGACCAGCTCACAGTTGCACATTTCAGTTTGCATCTCAATGCCAGCAGAACTCATGTTTCCTTAGAAAAGGATATATTTTGAAGCAAGCGTTGCAAATGCATATACATTCAGCTACTAATGATAAAGTCACTGTGAAGTTATTGTCTAGACAGTGGCTGAGATTTGAAGGCACCTCTGGAAAATGCGTTGGGTTTTGAGTAACTCTAATAATCAAGACTCCATGATTGATTTGGGCAGCCTGTGCCAGTGTTTGAGGACCCTCACCTTAAAAAAGGTTTTCCTTGTGTTTGGGTAGAATTTCTTGTATTTGAATTTGTGCCACTTGCTTTTTGTCCTGTCACTGAGAACCACTGAGAAGTGTGTGGCTCTTACTACTTTAGGCATACTCTTCAGGTCTTTATGGACATTGATGAAATCCCCCTGATCCTTCTCTTCTCCAGGCTGAGCAGCCCCATCAGAGGAAAGGAGGCAGTCTGGGAACTCTGCATCTGAAATCAGTTCTGGAACTGACATATTTGAGAAAATCGGAGTGAAATTCCATGCTATGTCTCTATAGTAGAAGCACAAGGGTCATGACCCAGTAGGAAGATAGGTTAAAGTAACTTCAAGATACTTTTGTGCTCCTTTAACCTTGGATTGCCCTGGCGTCTGCTGAAAACTTTATCGTAATCTATGCAGCTAAAATTGTGGCTCCTCTACAGTGTCCTAAGGGGATGTGAAATAGGATTGCATGAAATAGAAATGTCATGGCTGAAATAGCCGTAATGCCGTTCCTCTTGTCCCCACTCCAAACTGTAGCATGTTTGTTATACTAGACCTTGAGAAAGAATGTTAGGAACAAGGCTTTTTGCTTTTTTTAGTGCTTGTACTAAGGAAATATGACATATTTTGAGGGATTTTTAGGGCCCTTTTAGACCTCTGTGCTGCTTCTTCATGGATAACAGCGAAGACGAGTCTTTTCTGTTTAATCCCTCTAAGTCTCAGGTATAAGATGCTTTTCTTTTTACTTGTTCCTAAGTAGTAAGCTTTTTAGATTTGATTTGGATTTTATTCCATGTGTTGGCCCTGGCTGAGAGGAGTCTAGAGTTTTCTCTGAGGATGTCTAACAATGCTGGAAAGTAAATAATCAGGGCAAAACAGAATGCTTGACTTTGTATTAGGTCATTTTACTTTTCAGGAGTGAAAAGTGCAGGAAGGCTAGGGGAGGCAGAAAATGACTCATTTTAACAATGGTGCTTTCTGGTTGTGAGGACATCATTCGGAAACATCACCAGAATGTAAGTCCAGATGTCTAGAAGCTTTCTCTTAAGAGCTCTCTGCTCAGTGGCTGCCATTATAGGGTGATAATGCTTTTCTTCTCATGCCAGGTTGGAATTGCATCTCTCTGTCCTGGTAATTTTGATGCAGGTTGTCTTGGCAGCTGCTAAATTAAAGGCATGCTAGGAGAATCACATAGTCTTTTAGATTCTTATGGTTGGGATACTTTTTGGTCTTTTTGCCAAATGAGTATTCCTTAAATTGGTTCATTTCAAACAGAACGAAACTGTAATAAAGGCCTCTAAACGCTGTTTAGGTATAGTACATTTCAATACCTGGGGTCTGCTTGTATGAGAATTAACTAAGATCAATGTACAAGTAGTGAGAAAATCAGGTCTTGCTTGGTCAGCTGGCACGTCTGTTTCTCCACATTTTCAAATAATGATAAAGCTGACCTCTTAAATGTTCTACTTTCATGCACTTATTCAGTATTTGTCAATATTCCCATTGTTATTCAAATCGTATGTCCTACTCTTGTATTCATGCAGCAGTTAAAATTGTGATCGCTGGATTATAGCAGTCTTTATCATCATAACTGAATTTTTTACTTTGAATTAACTCTAAAACTTTAATGCTCCATTAATGTACGATACATTGGGTATAAGACAGATGATGAGATTTGAATGAGCTCATATCTCTTGATCTTTTTATCTCCATGCATATGCATGGAATGGAAACATGGTTTTGAGGGCAACAAAAGTTGGAAGGATAACAGAGAGTAAAAGAGTATTTGAAACTACTGATTTAAATATTGGGGAAGGAACATATATTTAAATGATGGCATCCTTGAAATCCAATGGCGTTGAAATGACAATAAACATTGACAGCAAAAGAGAAACAATTGGAATTGCAACAACTTTGGAGTTGAAACTGTGAAAATTTTGTTCATTTTCTGTTTAAACAAAAGAAATCAATTCCTCTTGTGATACTCCAGATAGGTCTTTGTTCTCTGTCTGTGAAGGAATTCTGTCTTCCCTGAAGATGGAGGCAAAATTCAAGAGGTAAGTTGGTATCTATGTGAACTAAGACAACTGTTCTTTTGTTGTTGTTGTTTTTTGTTTGTTTTTTAACCTGACAAATTCTGGACTGAATGAACAAATCTTTTAAATACCGGTAAAAATACTTCCGCTCTTCAAATCAGAGGAGACAAGTGCTATCTCATCTCTCCATGACATTTATGGGCTGCATTAAAAAACGATCAAGCTATAATTATATTATGTGTCTGAAAAATTGTCAGAATTAGTATACGGAAAAATAAGATTCTCTTGCATCTTTCCTTGCTAAGATTTTTCATTAGCCTGTAACAATTCAGAAAGCCAGCTTTACCTGTTTTCTTGCTCTTCTCTCAGATTTCACGTTTCAGCTTTTGTACGTCTTTATAGGATGAAATCAAGTGGCCTTCCTTCACTTCAGCTAGGTCCTCGTCTCCAGTGGGCAGTGACTAGACTGAATTTAGTGACTACATTGATTATTCATATCAATATCAAAGGTACCTTATATCGAAGGTAGCAGTAAGAATATAGCAGTTAGGGAAAAAGGTTTTAAAACAAGTTCATACAGTTGTCTCCATGAGATATTGTTTCCTGTTCCTAAAGACAGGCAGATCTGCCTTCTTCAACCCCCCTCCTGCTTAAAGTATCTGCTTAAACATACCTCTGTATTTCTGGCTATCTTCTATTGGTGAGATGCTAACTTCTTATGCATTCGGAATTGCTTTATCTCCTCAGTGCGTGGAGGACAATTTGTTGTCTCCCCGGCAGGCTGAGACTGTCCTCCTAGGGCTAATGAGCTTCCCACCACCCAAGTGTTTACCAAGCAGGGTCTTATCGTGTTACTGATTCTTTACCTTGTTGTCCAAACACCATAGTGTCTAACCCCACAAAATGACAGTGGAAGTATCTAGAGTTTAATGTCCATATTGAATGTGTATGAATCAGGTCAGTATTTACGATTTATTGCAGTGCATTGTTAATTTGGCCAATACAAGTCATTCAGGCAAAGCAGATTTCTCTGAAAGATCAGGCTTACTCAAACCCCTGTAGTCTACTGATTTTTTACAAAACATGCTTTAAGAGTCTATTTTAAAATTTGAGGAGTAAGGATGTCTCTTTCTAATTTAATCTGTCCTCTCCTGGTGAACTGATGTGTAGCGCACAGTTGACGGACCTCTGAGCAATTGCTTCAGTGCTCTCACTCTGATTTTTTCAGGCTTTGCTCAGTGATATTAGGACAGTCTTGATTTCCAGTTTATTCTTATGGGGTTTTCTATTGAGCTCATGACCAAAGAGACGGAGTGACATGCAGTAGAGCACGGAGCAGCACAATGAACAGCTGGTATGTGTTTGTTCTCTCATCCTCTCCTCAGGGGGACGAGTGTGCACTGCAGAATGTTTTCCTTTGGAATTATTTTTAATACTGTGCTAATAAGAGACAAGCAAGGGTAAAAGCAATGTGCTTGGTGTTTAGAGTATGAGCAGTGAGACTGGTTATGTCCTTATTTTCTTGCTTACCCCAAACACGAATAAGCCTCCAGGAAATACCTGTCTACTGTGCAGACAGACTTTGCACTTTATGGAGAATATGTCATGGATATTGTCTCTTCGATACTGCAGGGAGACAAGGCTGACCATTTCTTTATTTTGTTTTAGTAGAGCAATCTGAAGGAAAGCCCCCACCCCAAAAAAAGTATTTATGTATTTCCAGATCCATAGATTGTTATTTTTCCAAGGAAAGTTTATGTTTCTAAATACAGAGGAATAACACTGTTATTTCAGTGAAGCCAATGACAATTATGCTTATCTATAGTACAATCTCTGCTTCTGGAACAAAATGAAAATTGGACAGGAAACAGCAGTGAGAATTGTTCTTTTGGAAATCATCTTTGTAATGGCTCATTACATACTGTCCATGGCACCCTGTTCGGAGTAGTGGAAATGGACTACAAAGAGATTACTCTCATATATTTCTCTTTATCAAACAATGTTTCCTAAACTAAACCTTTCCTAAATCTTGTGGTATTTAATTAAAAAAAAAAAAAAAAAAAAAAAAAAAAAAAGAGAGATTCAATTGTCCATGTAATGTATTGCTGTAGGAACACAACATGAAATGGTGTTTTGGACTGGCTACTGCCAACTGCTTCCCACCATACTCAAGTTATGGGCCTCTGCGATGGACTCTACTTCGCCCCCGAGGGGGGGGTCTGGTGCCTCTAGCAACACTAGTTTAGCTCTATGAATGAGTATGTGATGAGTCAGAATAATACAGTGGATGTTTCTCTGTGTTTATACTTCCATAAGTACTGGAGTGCACCAGAGGATTGCTTAGTCTACAGCAACAGCGTGCAACACTGAGCAAATGATGTCCAGGATCTGTGTCTCTCCTTATACCATCAAGACCACAGGGACACTGGGGCCAGGTATGAGGAGTAGTCCCTCTACTGCTGCCAGTGCTTCACAGCTCAACACCTACCTACAGGTGTAGGCAAGACAATGTCACCTGGGAGAAGCTATGCTGCTGCAGTCATGCTGCTGTCACTGCCAGTGATGGGTCGCATATGCCTACCTGTGCTGCAGTCATGTCTCCATGCAAACTTATTCCTCAAGACTTTAGTTTGCTCAATGTTCCCTTCTCAGCAGAGAACACAATTTGCACTTGATGTGCAACACTGGGCCAGCACAGCCTGGCTTTGTTTTACTGCTCCATAATGGATATGCTTGTAAACTGATGTTTCTATTCTGGAAGGTTAATAAGGATTCTTTCTGGAGTGAAATTTTATCCATAGCAGAATAATTACAGTGAAATAGCTGGGAGTACCTTTCCAAGGCATCAGTTCCCAGGCATTCTCTGCAAATGGGAGAAGGATGATTTCTGACAATCTGCTTTTGATTACAGAAAATTGTTAAGTTCTAGTTTCACCCTCAAACATTTATCTCTCTGCTGCCTTGTTTTGGAAGATGAAGCTTCACAGGAGCTGAACAGTGGGTCTTATTGATATAATCTCTATTTTACCTAACAGGTCATTTACCCCCTTCCTCTCTGTCTGCCTCCCTTCTTTTCCTTTCCTTGCTGCTGCTGGCAAGCTAATTAGACTGCTCCCACAAGAAAAATTCATCCAAGGCCATAACAGCCGTATCAGATGGAAGCTAGGATAAAACTCTCCACAGTATAGCCTTATAAGTGCCTTTCAGCTTGTCATAATGTTTCCCTGCCTGATTTTGTTTTATTCCTTACTTTATAGGGAAAATTCTCTCATCCTGTGTTCTATGCAAGCATTAAATAAATTAATTAAAAAAAAATTATGATGCATGTTTCCTGGAATATACTCCTTTACTTCCTTTTATCCTTCTTTCATTTATATGCTGTAGGTGCTGAATCTCAAGCTTTGTCCAACAAAAACACGTTGTATATTTCTATATCTTTCCTATTATAAATCCTTAACCTTCTACTAGACTAATATATTAAAATTCTTCAGACACGGAGTAGCAATGTTCATAATCTCCAGTTCATTATCTTAATTAGATCTGTCTTATATTATCCCACAGTTTAGTCTCATTACTTTAAAGGTGATCAGCCTTAGAAGGGAATGTGAGCAGAATTTAGTGAATTCTATTGTGGCAACATTTCTCTCAGATCTGGCTTTGGATCTTTCAGGTGCAATAGTGATAATACTGCTGGTGCAGTTAATTAAAAATTGCATTTGAATGGTATGAATATTCATTTTGGGGAATGAACACAGCATTAACTCAGAGGGGTAAAATGTCTGCAATGGCCCAAGGATGTGAAGTGAACCTGGATCACATCAGAACACAAATGAATCATTTAAAATGATGGAAATTCAAAATCCTCCCACCCTGGAAACTATTAGTAGAGTATTGCCCAGGTTGAGCCCGTCTCTTAATGTGACAACAGACATTAATGTTCATCCTTCAGTAACAAATTGTATGACATATATCTGACATACTGCTCTACCTAGGAGCTACTACCTGGTGCTAAATCTTCGCTAAATAATTAAGAAAGGCTACTAGCTTTTTAAAATTCTTAGGTTAAAGTGTTACAGTTATATCTGTAAGATCCAGGTTACTTTTAATAGCTTTCTGTGAAAGATCAAAATTGGTTTCCCAGGAAATGATTGTGACACGCAGGATGCTGCTGGGGAGGGTACAGACAAGAACTGCTGAGACCTTTGATAATGAAGCACTCTGTACCCAAACTGTCTCTCTGGCAAAACCCAGGACTTTAATATTCTGGGCAAGGATGTTAAAAATGTATCTCTTCTTTGTCTTGTGAATAACACCATTGAAAATATCAAAGTGGTGCTTCTTTTTTGCCCAAATTTATTTGTTGTCATTTTTCCTGAACAAAGGAAACATCAAATAATGAACAGCTTCTGTAAAGCTTATCTGGTACTGCAGGATGCTTAAAAAAAAAGAGACTACAAACTAGAGATAAAGCCTCTTTGGTGTAGGAACGTTATGTGAAGTTTAATGGGCATTTGCCAGAGAATATTTTGCTGGCTGTTAGCTAGCTGCCAAGGGATTCATGGGATGCATGTTCTAGAATAAAATGCTCTGTGAATAAAATGGGGTCAGTTAAGGTAATTTGCATGGTGCTTTTGACTGGAGCATCGGAGAGGTCCAGGCTCGCTGTGCAGTCAGAGATAGTGCAGTGATGTATGTCCTCTCCTCCCTTGCCCTGCGTCCTTCTCATCTGAGACACTTCTAGTTTGAAGCCTTCACTAGATGGCCACCTGGGAAAGCCCAAATCCACTCATCACTTTTCCCATGCAGTGCAGAATCTGGCCTTCTTTCTCCAAGAGAGAAGCAATAGCACTGTGTCTCGGCAGCCTAAGCTGTTTCACTGAATAAAGGGCATGGGGGCTTTCCATAAGAACAATCCCTTGCCCCTGTATAGTGAAGACAAATAAGAGTAGAGGCATTCTAATGACTCCCATATTTTCTTGTTAATGCCAAAGAGATTTAGTCAGCCTTCCTGCAAGGAGGATGCAGCAGGAACATAGATTGTGTTTTGGGGCAGATTATTTGTATGGTGGGCTTCTCCAGCTAAGCATCTTAACTCTGACCAGGTTGGGTAGGAGAAGGGAGAAGGGAGCTCTGCCCTATGCCTTGCAGTTATTTATATTTAAAAGGGAATCTTTTTGCTAGTCCTACGGATCCTTTAGAATTGATGTATAACTTGAAAATAGTATCTTAATTGTAAATAAAAGCAAGATTAAAAAGTATCAAACAGCTATTTTCATTATTTAATTTTCTTTTGATTAGCGCTATTGTTCCTTGTTTTTCTGGCTAAAAAAAAAAAATAATTGAGAAATAACTCAGGGCCATTGTGTCTGGATATAGAGTACCCAAAAGCCAGACATTTCTTGGTTGACTTGTGGGGAGCATTTACATTTTCTAGTCACAGTGTTTGTGCCTAGTGACACCACAGGTGTTGCAGGTAGGGTATATGTGCCTGGTGGGTCTGATATGGGGCCACAGCTCCTCTAAAGCTACAACTAGTTGATTCACTCTGGGTTGCCTTTGACATCATAGTCCTTATACAGAGAAATCCTCTGGCTGCAGGGAGACTCAAACACTTTCTGAAATCAGATTCCTTCAATGTCTAAATACTAACAGAAAGCTGCTTAAAATCTCTAGCATAGCGCATAGCACATTAGTGCAAATGTATGCCACATGCAAACTCCACTGAATAGAGTAACATGAGGGCTTAATTTGCCCTGCTAATTAGACTTGAGAAGGAAATTGTGGCCAGACAGCAGCTGTGGGAGGAAAGAATGAACGAACTCAGACTTTTTGTTCATCTGGTCATGCTTTTCATCCTTGTTTAACTATCTGGCAATTATTGCCTGTATATTTCTGTTGTTCCTTAAAATTCATCCTGCAAGTGAATCTGCTTATTGGAGAATTGCTGTTTTCTTCCTTCCCTGTGGTTTCACCCACTGTGAAGGCCAGACTTGAGGTGATAGAATACCTGGCCTTGCATTAGTGCCAACTGTTTTTCTTAGGTTTTCTTTGGAGAACTAATCACATTAATTTATTCATGGAATGTCACGGTGCTCAGTTTTGAGGAGGGGCATGTGCTTGTCTTTTGTACCCTGCTTCTGTTTTGCGTACTCTTGTGGAGCCCATGTGTCTACTGCCTGATAGTTAATCCCACTGATAGTGTGATTTAATAAGAGGGAAGAATGATATGGCTGCATCCTGCCCATTATGCCCTTAGGAAGGAGATTTTTATTCGCTGTCAGATGTCACTGATGGAGCATTTGGCTTCCTTTCATCAAGTGACAATTGCAGTTTTAAGAGTACAGTATAGAGTGCCACTTTAAAGCTAAACGTCTCAATTCACAAGTGAGGGAAGGATAAAGTTGTGCAGCTGGAGGATGTTATTTCTTCTCAGCAGCTGTCATTGAAAAGGCATGGGAATGCTCTAGATGTCAGGTGTCATAAATGCTCCATCCAGGGTTTGTCACGTGCTGGGTAATATAATGTGAAGTGTTGAAAAGAAGTTTCTGTATACATTGAAAATCTTCTGTAGGCGAGCTTGCCTTGAAATTTGCTATACTGATGTTTAGGAAGTCAGAAATTAATATAAGTGAGATCAGTGGCAAAAGCTGTATGTTTTACCAGAGCTGTGGAGGCTTTTTGTGTCACTCAAATCATAATGTACAACTTTATGAATGTCCACAACAACTCCTTCACTCCATGCTACAACTCTCCAAATCCTTAGGTGTACCTACACAGTGTTACCTGCTCCTTCTAAGGACAGATGCATGTATGCAGTGGAGGGCCATGAATTAAAATGGGGAAAACGGTATTCCAGTACAACACAAATTTATGCTAGGAAGGTGTTATATTGCATGCCCCATGTACACTCTACTGACAGTTCTCAAAATTTCCCATATATTCCTCTTTCTCCTTATTTCACAAACCTCATCAGTGAGATAGGAGAACTATGGCTGAAGCCATGAAGAGCATCCAGGTCTTTTAACTTGCATTTCATTTCTTAAATTTTCCTTATTTTTCAAGAATTCATTCAATGTCACCTGTGCTTGACAACCACTGCACCATCCACATATAGAAGCACTGATTTCAGTCAGTGAGGAAAAGTATGAACTTATCAATTTTTAGGTCCAATGTCTGTTGACAGCGGGGACTAGAGAGGGCAAGATTTGAATCTTATTTAGTGATTTCCTTGGCCTTGGACTCTGCTGTTTTCTGTAATGTCCTTCTCCTTTTCTGTTGGCAATGGTTGGCTTTCTCTGTCAGCTACTGAAATCAGAGCATCTTTTCCTGTTCCAGTTGGCATTTCCCGAAGCTACACGAAACACAAATGGATATACAGAAGAATGCTTTCATTTGTAGTTATGTCAAGTGGAGATGTAACACTAGAAACATAAGGATGTTTGTTGATGCTTAGACCACCAGGCACTGAGCACTGGAGTTTTGCTCAAAGGAATCAAGCCAGATGGGAAGAGAAAAGAAATCCCCAGCTTTCAAGTGTCACATCATCACAGGTGAGTCTAAAGAATGAGAAGTAGCATCTTCTTCTAGTCCATTAGTGCCTCTGCGCATAGAATCCTTTGATGACGTTCTCTTCATTAAATCAATCTTTAGATGAAATTATGAAAAAGTTACTTAGTGTGCCTCCGTACACTGAGTTCATATCAGGTTCTATGAGGTCAAGATTGCTGGGCTCCACTACAGTCTCCCTTCTGTGCTCACAAGCATAGGAGATTTAAAGTGCCAGCAAGATCAAGACAGGCAAGGAGAATGAGCTATGGAACTACTAGTGACATTTTTCTCATTTTGCATTGCAGACAATAAGTCCATGAGTGTCATGGATGACTGGAATAATCCTCTGCATGGGAAGTCTCCTAAGGAAAAAGGATTTCACTTGGTACTATTATAGTTGCCTTGGTTTAAAGCAGAGATGAATTCAGGACTGTAGATTTTATGCTAATGATCTTTGTACTCCAGTCAATACAGAAGGAACAGATTGGATTATCATCAGAAAAGCTCAAGTGGTTCGATTTACCTGAAGTGATACTCACTGTTTGTTCAGAATTAGACTGATGAAAAAGAAGGTTGATTGGACAAAACCTCTTTTCAAATTCTATGGCTTGAGAATCCAGTTTAACTGAATTTTCCAGAAATGTGTCAAAATAAATTTGAAAGAAAATACTTGTAACTACTAAAATAACTATTGCTATTTCATGTGGTTATGAAGCAGTCACGGTGATATGCCTTTAAAATTTTTCTTATTGCTTTAAACATCCATCTAGATGCTGTGAAGTATTTGCTTATGTAATATCAAAACACTTGTAAAATTTTCTACCCTTCCTTCCCTTGTCTGCTTTTCATTATTTAGAAGAACACTACATATAGTATTTAAAGTGTTTTGGAAACATACAGGATAAAATGACTTAGCACGACTTGATTTTTAGTGACAGCTGCCTTTATGTTTGCTGATGTGCTCCTGTTCATAGCAGTTGGAATTTTTTTGAAGCTGATCATTGTTTTTAAAAACGTTCACCTTTGGAGGTAGCAATTTCAGAACTAAGCTTTTGTTGATATTTGAGCGTGAATCATCTTTGGAATGTCTGAGGAGAGTATTGGCTTCTCTATTTTTAAGTTAAGGTGGAAAGAAATAACAAAGAACAATTCATTCACTGCAAAAAGAAAACCTTTCTGTGATGCATGGTAGTGATAGCCAGTGAAACAGGCAGATCTGTGATAGTTACAGGTTATAAGTTATAAGTTTCTTTTTCCATTCTTCTGTGTTGATATCATAAATTAACTTTTAAGATATTTTTCTTGCAGAATGTATTGGGTTTTGTAGATCTTAAGAAATAGCATCTACTAACATAAAAGATGATTTTCTTAGTGATTCAAGAAAATGTTGCACATAGACACGTACTAGGGATATTTTGAAAAGCAGTTCTATACCTAATACAGCTTGATGAGTACAGTTGTAATGAATGATACATAATGCATGCAGATTTGAGGTTTGTTTCCAGTGTTGTATGAACTGTAAATAAATACGTAGACCACTTGACTGTCTATCTGTTCTTACATTTTCTGTGATACATTTGTATTGTATGTTGAGAAAAACGAGTCTTTTAAGATGAAGGTCTGGCTTGATTTTCATACAACAGTAACAATGACAGGAAGAAAGGGATGCAAAAATGCCTATCTTTTGAATATAATGAGAACAGGCTACATTTGTATTATTTCCTGTGCTTAAGTTTCATTACAGTAATTTTCCCAATGAATACATTGCACAGTATGCTATTTCCTCTTCTCATTACCATCTTTGTCATGGAGAAGAGGTTATAGAATCTTAATGATTCGGTTATTTAAACCTTTTTGGTAGTCTCTGTATTTTGAATGACATCTCTGTTTCACCTTTTCCCTAAGGTTACTGAGCTTGAGAATAGGAATTACTTTCAAATCAAATTACTCAACAATGAAAAGGGCAAGGTAGTTTAGACTGGTATTATCACAATTACAGAGATTCTAGAAAGGATGAGAAGAGGGAAAAAAAATAAAAGAAAGCAAAGTCTGAATATTTCACTGGATCTTTGCTACAAAGCAGTGGTAATTATTGTATGCCAGTGTTATGAAAAGCTCACTGGAAATCACAGATCCCTATATCCCAGTGCTAAGAGATTTCTTCAGGTGATATCATATTGGAGTACTGTTGACTTTTCTGTCAAAAATCTAAACACTCTACAATCCAAAACATGGGTGATCACTAACACTGGGATCTCTAAAAGTTTCGTCATCTTGAAAAATTGTATAAATGTGATTGATGATGTGAATTTGATATATTTCAGGAATGATAGTTTATGGGACTTCTCTTTGTTCAAATGGGAGGAGAAAAACAGATCTCTCTACAATAGGATTCCAGGTGCTGGCCAGTGAAGTGGATTGGAAATTGCTTGGGATCCATAGGTCCTGGGGGAAAACTGATACGTGAAAAGTACCTGGTAAAAAGTAAACATTTATGACATGAAGCGAAGTTGCCCCACAGTATGACTGAGTGGGCTCTGTGAGCCAAATAACTTTCACCATTTAAAAGCATGACTGAGTAGCCTATGATGCTTCACAGACATCTGAGGTTCTCAACTGAGAATATTAAATGATAAAAGCCAAGATTAAGGATTCAGTGCTTTCCAGTATCATTAGGATCCTGAATGCGTTCACTGATCGTTCCAAATGGTAAATACACTTCAGAGGCGTATGCCCTGTACTTTCTATAATCGTTTTCCTACACTGGGCAGGAACATTGCATGAGAGATTCATGAAAAGTGCATGAAGAACAAATATAGGCAAAGGATTTATCTGCAAAGAATTTTTATAGTACAGGGAAGCTATATTTACACACATTCTCCAATCTTTATTTGAATAAATAAAGTGGTGTCATGGGACATGCTGCAATACTGATAATGAGTTTTATACTCATTCATCCTGAGAAGTTTCAACAGATATAGTTTGCCTATCAAATGGATTTAAAATTGTATTGTCACTGGCTTGCTTTCTGCAATGATTGCTTTTGTACTGCAGCTCCATGCCTCAATAGACACTTAGATTGTCTATATCTGCCACATTGTTCACATGAGTGTCCCTATAATCTGTAATGAGAAACCCTTCATTTTAATACTAAAACTCAACATATGCTCCTACAATGATTATTAACTTAGGGAAATGGCAGCCAAAATGATATTTTGCTTTCTATTCTCTATTTTTTCCATGTACATTGCATGACATGCAACAGTCTACTTAGTTCAGCAACTCAGCATAGTCAAGAAAGCATTGCAGAAGGGATGTTGTGGGTACAGTTCCAGACATTTCCATGGTTCTTATTACTGTGCTGCGCACGACTGTAGTAATAAATATTGACTACACTTGGCTTAGCTATTATTTGAAATTCATAAGATCTGAATCCTAACTTTCAGGACAAAGTATGACTTTAAATTAATGCATCTTTTAGGCAGGTAGTCTATTTAAAACACATTACCTTCAGAATGAGTGCTAAATGTTTTGCTGGATTAGTGTTTTAAGACTTGGTCAAATACACTGCAGTCTGAATTTTATCAGAAGTGAATCAAACTGCAATTTTAATGTAAATTCCTCTTTTTCTAGTTGAAGTTATTTTAAACCATTTCAGCTAGGTAAAGTAAGGAGCCTACTGAAATAATTGCTAGATTAATGTGTGTATGGACACATAGGTTTTACTGTTCCCTTCTCTCATCTTAGTATAACCACTGAAATTTTTGGCCTATTCCTTACACTATGACAGAAAAACAGTAATCTCAGAGATAGATTTCCAAATACTTTATGAAAGATGTAGCTGAGTGGAGAAAGCTTGCTTCAAAAAAAATGCTGCAGTTTGAGTCCTAATAGCAGATCAAGTAACAGAGAACCCAATTATAAGACCTAAATCCACATGGAATCATTGATTTCTGTTGCTACTTTTTTTGGTATGTTGTTTAGTTGGGTTCCGAAGATGACAACAGTTCCTTCTGGCAGATGTTGGTATGGTGATGGCAGGTGTTTTCTATTTAGAGTTTTGCAAATAAATAGTGTATTTTAGTTCAGTGTGATGGAAAATATCAGTGGACTGTGCCCATGTTATACTAATTTCTGGAAATGTTTGCTAGGGATGAGGTGTGATAGAGACAAGAAAGGAAAAGAGGAAAATCTTAGATTGAGCTAAGACAGTGAATTCACAGAATTGCTTTGTTGATTTGTTACTTAGTTCTCCTTTAATAATTTCATAACATCTTATAAAGGTTAACTATACCTCATATTTTATGCCTCAGTTCTCACTTGCTTCCACTCTATCAAGAGGAAAAATAAGATACGGGGAGATTAAATAGGTGACTGCTGCAAGTCTCTGTTATATCTCCAAGGTGCTCTAAGCAAGGTATGTAGGTGCCAGAAGCTCTGCAGTCATTCTAATTAAATGGTCCTTTTAAGATTAAATTACCCTTGGCAAGTACATAGTATGTATTGTAGATATATCCTCAGTCAGGATAATGATAAAACTCTGATTCCAGTATATATACTTAAGATGACACCCTGGAATTTTGCCATTTCTTTAAAATATGACCAGATTTCACTTTTAATCCCTGAGAATACACTGGTTTATTGTGCTTGATTTGGACATGGGCTTTTAAATACAGCAATCATTTATTTCAAATTTTAATACTTTGTGGGGCTATGCTAGCTTCACAATACCCTAATACATTTTAAAAACTAATTAGAGCATATATATTTGTAGTTGGCAGAAAAACTATTTATATTTTTCTTTGAGGTCACCATCTTCTGATTTCAGTATGCTTCTAAACATCTACTGAAACACCCAATAATTGAGTTTTAATACCGGGAAAATATGTTAGTGTTTAGTAAAGAAAGATTATGCACCCTCTTTATGGATCCCTCTAAAATGGTGGCTTTAAAAATTCCTAACAAGATCAGGAAATTAGAAGGATATGAAAGAACCACTATGGAGAAAGATTTGTTTTTCCAAATTAATATGATGAAGGAACGTTTATCATTTCTCACCCTTTATTTTTGACCCAAACTAAATTCAATCATCTATTTAACTCACACTTCAGGATTTGCATTTGAGTTTGATGGCAATAATAAAGTGAGATAAATTAAATTAATATTCTTCTTGATACAATTAGTTTAATAACTTTTCCATTTCCATTCCCTTTTTATCTGCTTTATCACAATTCGATAACATACTACAGTAAACCAATGCTTCAATAAACTTCTCTCTGTGCCCAGCATGAAGAGATTAGGATTTCTTTTATTGCTCAGATTGTCATATCTTGCCTTATATAGCACCTTTTATTGCAAAAGGAAGCCAGGCGCTTTGATATAAAGAAGAATGACATTTCTCAGAGTTGATACGTGTGTGCTTCTGTGGTGGAACAGAGACCTTTTTCACAGTCACCAGCAAGTGCAAGGTCCTACCTCCAAGTGCGACGTACTGCATCTGGGTTGGGGCAATAGCAAGCACAGACACAGGTTGGGTGGAGAATGGCTTGAGAGCAGCCCTGAGGAGAAGGATGTGGGAGTGTCAGTTGATGAAATATTCAACATGAGCCGGCAATGTGTGCTTGCAGCCCAGAAGGCCAACTGTATCCTGGGCTGCATAAAGAGAAATGTGACCAGCAGGCTGAGGGAGGTAATTCTGCCCCTCTACTCCGCCCTCTACCTGGAGTATTGCAACCAGTTCTGGAGGCCCCAATGCAAGAAGCACATGAAACTGACGGAGCAGGTCCAGAGGAGTGCCATGAAGATGATCAGAGGGCTGGAGTGCCTCCCCTACAAGGACAGGCTGAGAGAGTTGAGGCTCTTCCGCCTGGAGAAGAGAAGGCTCTGGGGAGACCTTTTAGTGGCTTTCCAGTACCCGAAGGAGGCCTACAGGAAAGTTGGGGAGGGACATTTTATAAGGGCAAGTAGTGACAGGACGAGGAAAAATGGTTTTAAGCTAGAAGAGGGTAGATTTAGACTAGATATTAGGAAGAAGTTCTTTACTGTGAGGGTGGTGAGACACTGGAACAAGTTGCCCTGAGAGGTTGTGGATGCCCCTCCCTTGAAGCATTCAAAGCCAGGCTGGATGGGGCTTTGAGCAACCTGGTCTAGAGGGAGGTGTCCCTGCCTATAGCAGGGGGGTTGGAATTAGATGATCTTAAATGTCCCTTCCAACCCAAACCATTCTATCATTCTATGATTCCATATTGTACAACCATTAGGACAGAATGCTCTGAGAAACTGGAGAGGGTGTAATAGTCTTGCTGGGGTCCTGGGACTTGCAGGACACATAGAGCGTGTAGGCAAATGCAGATACATGTGTACTCATGGATATTCAAGGTTTTGATAGTTGATACTTATATACTACACAAAGAGATTTTCTGCTTTTATACCCTGAGTATTTTGACTTTAGCTGGATGGGATATAGATTATCTGCAGAGTGAAGTTTTCTCTTTAACCTAGGGTCACTGAACAGGACTACAGCACTCTGATGCTACTGTTGCATCCACTGCCAATAAACTGCAGTCTCTATGCATTCTGAATGATGGCGTTGCCATGTTCAAGTGAAGGCAAGTCACCCTCCAGGATGATCTTCCATACTAGGTGTCATAAAGTGTTTTTCTGAGATGTTGCTAGTATTTCTCAGTTCAAGTCAAACATCATTTATATACATAGGTATATATACAAACACTCCTTTTTTTTTTTTTCTTTTTTTTAATTTCCCCTGAATAATTGACTTCTTTCTTTCCCTTTTAGTTTCTGCAGGACTTGAAGACCCAGCTAAGATGTTCTTCTCAACAGAAAGGACAGATTTCTGTGGGAGCTGGGCAGTAGCAATTGTCAGCAATCTATTAACACTGACAGTTTAAGCCACTGTGTTCATAATTGTCCTCTGTATGTTTACAGAAAAGATGAATATATACACACATAAACCTTTCAAGCCCATGTGTGGGCTGCTTAATAGTTTATCAAGTGTTATCAGCTAGCTTAGTCCTCCCACTTATCCTTGCTACTACTGCTAAGTGTGCATGGAGCAATTTTGTAATGGAAGAGTTATTCATCATGTGAATAGCCAGTGCTTTGGTTCTCAAGGCCATGCCATGTGCACTGTAAGGCAAAGAAGCAATTTCATGGAAAGTATTTCAGTCTCTAGCTCCATATAAGGCTTCTACATGACCCTGGTCAAATCTTTTGTATCTAACTTTCCATATATACTTAAGCTCATAAGCCTGGATCTGTAACAGGACTGGCTCTGGGAGTAGGGGTGTCAAATCTCAGTTGGGTGCCCAAAGTATGTAGAAAGGTGAGACCCTCATACAGGGACTACTTTTGTTTTGCTCCATGAAGAACAGATAATTAAATTGTTTTCTTTGAAAGTACAGCAAAAGGATGTGAAGGGCAACAGTGCCCTGCTTTTATGTGATGGTTTAGAGGTGAAATCCTTCCATCAAGGAGAAGACCTGGGTAAATAAACTTTGTATGTGTTTATAACTTTATATTTTGATAATATTCTGCTGAAATAGTTTTGATTTCATTGAGGCCTGGAAGAAGAGCTCTCCTGAGGAAGACCTGACAGGCTGTTTACTCTGCACAGCTCTGCGACATCTGAAGAAAAATGCATTCAGCCTTTGCAAAAGAACATAAACATAAAAATAATGAAAGAAATGGGAAATAAATAAGATTTGTAGATATACAGAAAACAATATTAAAAAATCATAGAATCATAGAATCATAGAATCACTAAGGTTGGAAAAGACCCACAGGATCATCCAGTCCAACCATTCACCCATCACCAATGGTTCTCGCTAAACCATGTCCCTCAACACAACATCCAAACGTTCATTGAACACCTCCAGGATCGGTGACTCCACCACCTCTCTGGGCAGCCTATTCCAGCACCCGACCACCCTTTCAGAGTAGTAGTATTTCCTAATGTCCAGCCTGAACCTTCTCTGGCGCAGCTTGAAGCCATTCCCTCTCGTCCTATCACTAGTCACACGAGAGAAGAGGCAGACCCCCAGCTCACTACAACCTCCCTTCAGGTTGTTATAGAGAGCAATAAGGTCTCCCCTGAGCCTCCTCTTCTCCAGACTGAACAATCCCAGCTCCCTCAGCCGCTCCTCGTAAGATCTGTGCTCCAGACCCCTCACCAGCTTTGTTGCCCTTCTCTGAACATGCTCCAGGGCCTCGATGTCTTTCCTGCAGTGAGGGGCCCAAAACTGGACACAGTACTCGAGGTGCAGCCTCACCAGTGCTGAGTACAGGGGGACAATTACTTCCCTGTTCCTGCGGGTCACACTATTTCTGATACAAACCAGGATGCCATTGGCCTTCTTGGCCACCTGGGCACACTGCTGGCTCATGTTCAGTCTAGCATCAATCAACACCCCCAGGTCCATTTCCTCTACACAGTCTTCCAGCCTGCAGCATTGCCTGGGGTTATTGTGGCCAAAGTGCAGGACCCGGCATTTGGTCTTGTTGAATCTCATCCCATTGGCTTCAGCCCAGCAATGAGCGACTGAACAACTGAAAATGAACAACTGAAACAAATTCTACCCTTTCAGATTTTTAAAGAGTCATTGATATTTTGGTTAAGTTTTCTCAGGACTTCTGGGCTTTTTGTCAGAGCCTCTTTTCCAAACTGCTCTTTCAGTTACTTCTGTTTGAGGGTTGCTTGTAAAATCCCTTTTTGAATACCTTCTTCTAGCCTTCCTCCGTGATGTTTCCATTCTACATCCCTTTTTTTAACTTGCTGCTTGAAGTTATTAAGAATTAAGAGCTCAGTAGTGACTTCCTTTGTCTTCCTGGGGAGAAGCTGCACAAGGACCCAAGGAATTAGTTCTGTCCATGAGACATGGTCTGTTCTCTCTGCATAAATTTCTTCTACATTGAAAACTACAGTCATAAACAGAATTAATAAATTAATGCAAATTTGAAAGTCTACAAAAATATTCTCCAGGCCATCACACAAGACTAAAAATTAGAATACAAAGAGTTGCCAAAACTCTCCATAACCTGATGATTGATCCTGGAATAAACCCTAGTCTCCCTTAAGATCATGTACCACACCTATTTTCTAAAATATATTCATATGAATATATCATATTTTACATGTATTTTAAAGCTTTACAAATTAAAAATGCTTGAGCCTGAAAGAATGAAATGATATAAAAGAATTACATTGAAAAATGAGTTTTTCTTATCCTAACAGTGTGACTTATCTCAGTTAGACATTTCCCCAAAAGCAGTAATTAAATATATATCAATTACTTCACAATTTTTGGTTGTTCAAGTAAAACTATTTCACAAAATGAGGAATGGCTTGATTTGTTGCTCAGATATTTTTCCTGAAGAGGTATGCTGCTCTCTGATGAGTCTTTTTGAATCTGTTGATCTATACACAGACTTTGGTGAGCGTCAGTGGGCTGAAAACATCAGTGGATCAACATGAAAGTTATTTTGGTTTGGGTGGCACTCTTTTCAGACTTAGCTAAATGAATTTCCTATTTACTTGACATTGCCTAAGAGCATGGATACTTCAGCACTTGTTGTGGATCAGTAACGCAAGGTAACTACATATGTGTTGTAACTTGGTCATAGATGAGATTTTTTTTTATTTACTAACAATTACAGTTCTCACTGAAACTGCTGAACATGACTATCACTGTTTCTTAAAGTAAATGAGAGCAGTTAAGTGATGGTAGGCAATAAAGAGGGAACACAATGGTTTTGCTACTATGGACACTGACAGCAGATCCCGGCAGCTCCAAATTTCTGGGAAACATGCTCAGAGCCTAAGGTTCAAATGAATAGAAATGAGAATCAATAACTGTGAGAAAAACAAGCAGAAAGGACCAGAAAAAACAGGAGACAAAGAAATATCTGTGGCATGACTGAAGGAAAGCCAAAGGAAAAAGCAGCAATGTTGGGGTAGAATGATTGCTAAAAAGGCAGATTTAGGATGCTGAAAGAAAAAAAATAACATTCTACTGCTTGTTTCTGCTGCATCAGGGATTTATGCTTGTTCCTGGTAAAGAAAATGGGTTGTACCAGGGCAATCACAGACTCTGTCATCAATTTATCCTCCTAACAAAACAATTCAGAAAACCCAAAATATCTGGTTAACTACCTGGATAAAAAGAATAAGGTTATAAAGAAAAGAACAATATTTCCAGCTGTGGAATTTGCTAGATAGGCAGTGAAGTGTGTTGTTCAGCTGAGTTTTGCATAAGAAATACATTTATGTTGCATTTCTAATGCAAATTGCCTGTATTTCACATGGACAGAATGAATCCTTTCTGGCTTGATCTTCAGCTTTTCAAATCAATAGAAGGACTCTAATATATTTTCAATAGACTTTGGAGCAGGCTCTTCCTTCCATGCACTCAAAATGACTTACAATCAATTTATGGCAAAAATCCTCTTCAGAAAGCCTGAAAGCTACAAATATGCAGTTTCATGGGGAAGCTAGCATCAGTTGCCTAAAAATAGACTCAATTTCAATATACTGATCCAGATGCCTGCCTGTGAAGAATTTGCTCCCTGTGCATATGCTATCTAGCTTTTACTAGCTTGAACAAAAGAGGCAGAAGACTATGTTTAAGGAAGAGATGCCAAGTGCCTCTTCTTATCAAATGCTCTCTACACCAAAATGGAAGTACTCAAGAAGTTCATTTTGATGACATGTTGTTTCTTCCCCCATCCCTACAAGTAACTTGTCAGGAGACTGATATCAGAAGTGTTGTGGGGAAGTGGATCAGCCACTTACATTCATACAAATGGGTCTGTAAAGAATCTTTCTATATAGTCTGTTCTAATGCAGTGAATGCAGTGGCATTTTTTTTTTCTGGCTATATCTCTACCTTGGATTTTGGGAGAATTTGCAGCTTCTGGCTGCCGGAAGTATCCTGGCTCATTGTTGAGCTAAAATTTGGGAGAAATTCTTCTCGTCCTTTGTGTCCGCACAATAAATATGCACATACACTGGCTGAAAGTGGGGACACAATTTGCACCAGGAGGTCTGCCTGTCTGAACCATTAGGGTATGAAGGGAACAGATGCTTTGCAGAGTTCAGATCTCCTGTATTACAGATACAGACTCATAACACTACATCGAGGAATAGAGCATATATATGAATCCCCTTGCATCTCTGGGGAAAGTGCCAGGAGTATATAAAGGGGATAGCCTGAGAGATTCAGAGAGCAGACTTGGCTGAGAGAAAAATATGGACTTGCAAAGCCAAAAGGGCACAGAACATTTTGAAGTTCAAAAGTATGATATGAGGAAAGGAGATTATGTACTGTTCTGAGAGGTATCTGGGGGAGTAAGAGGAAGAGCAGTGGGCAAATCATAGTAGAAAACTACCTAGAGCAACCTATGAATAAAAGGGGAGAAATGGATGAAGATGAAGGATTGGTATTCTGGTTTAGGAGTTCATAACTTAGTGCTGTGCACCTGACTCTTTGCAATGTGAAATAAGGGAGTTTGGGGAGTCCTGATTGAGGTTGAGAGAGGTCATGGGAGTCCTATGTTTCAATAATGCTTTTCTTTGCTATGTCAGCTGAAGCCCATCACACTGCATCCATACTATGAACAGCCTGATGGGACAGCAGGAAAATTGATACAGATACTGATTAAAGAGTGCCTGGAACATTTAACAATTCCATATTTAACTTTGTAATAATGTTGTTATCAACCCTAGGGGTGAACAGGTAAAAAGACAAAAGTCCTTTTTCACAATTAACAATCTGTGGTAGTGGTCATGAGGTAGAGCAATGCCAGGAACATTTCTCACAGCATCAGAAAAATTCAGAGCAGTGTCACCCCTCGTATGAATGAAAGAGAGAATGATGATTTTCACTGTGAAATACCTACCTCAAGGACTCACCATCAAGGGTACTTGGCCAGATCCTCTAGCATCAGTCCTCTAGGAGACTACACAGCCCAGCAAGGGAGGTGTCCAGAATGATGACAAGAAATGTGAAAGTACCATATGCTCACTGGTGTACCCAACTGTGCAGCTCATGAGAAATCTGTGCTCTGGAAGCTGATGGAGAGACCTTTCTTATCGCCTGTAAATGATAGGAAGACAATTAATCTCTTTTCCTTTTATTTTGCTAATATAAACCACAGGTTTCTTAAATTTCTGAACCCAATAAAATAAGGCAGAAAGATATCCAGGCATTTGTATACCACTGCAAATGCTGCCAGCATCCTGCTGCTACAGACAGGGATTTCAGTGAGTAGATGGAGAACTGAGCCAGCACCTACTGTAAATGCACCTGGCAGCACGAGCTGCCTATGATCATGTCCTTCCTTCTCTCTCTCTCTTGCTCTATTTCTAAACACTCCTCACCATCTCCACCAAATGTTGATGAAGAATTTTCACAGTTTACACCCTCAGTCCTCCAGATTGTGAGAGAAGAGCATGGGGAGATCACTCCCAGCTGACAGACTGGGTGCTCCCCAGCATTTCCAGACTTCCTGCTGTAGAACTGGAACCTGCAAAGGGCAGATGATGTTTCACTTAGGGGAGGCCGTACATCAAAGTGAATGGAGTAAAGGCAACTAGAGAAAAATATAAAATGTACATGTAATAACTACAGATTTGTACAAGGTGAAGATTATTCTGAATATCCCTTCTTTTGTTAGAGTACAAAAATTGTAACAGTGTTTTTTTTAAGTCAACGAGAACATAGATCCTAGGAAAGAAATACATGAGAAAATGTTTTTTTTTCTTCTTATTATTTTTACTGTTGTTTTCACATCCCATTTCAGCCCTAAATCTGCTGCTTCTAGGCAGCGAGTGAGTCCTGGCATGCGCTACCCCATGAGTGCATGCTTTGATGCTGATAGTTCAGCTCTGGACTTCTTCTTTGTTCCAGACCAGATGTTCTGCTTCTCCCTGGTAATGGTTAACATGGCGCTACCTCATTATACACCTCTCTCTGGAAATTATGCCAGTGCTACTTCAGAATCAGCCAAGAGCCGTGCTGAATCAATGAGACAGCTGGCACCCTCCCTGGAGATAGAGCGCTTTACCTTTTGATTCAGTCAGTCACTATGAGTTGAGATCCAGGACGCTGTGAATGATTTTTCATAGACAGGTGAGAACAAAAGAGCTTTGAAAACCTAATTCAATAGAATCTGGGAACATGGGGGTCTATTGATTAAAAAAAAAATACACATACACCGTCCAGTTGCATTTTCATCTTAATTGATTTTTGTATGAGATGGAAGAGTGAATTCTGTCAAACAAAAGACTCCTTAGAAATCTTTTCTTTACATACCATCAAGTAAGTAGATTTTTGCATACACAACAGCTGTGTTGTGTTTGCAAAAATCAGATAGTTCCTGAATAAAGCTCACAAACTGTAAATTGATCTCTTTGATCTTGTCCATAACATATGCTAATCCTAAAATATCCAGGGAAGTAGAGGATGAGATATTGCAAACAAAATAAACACCTGGTTAATATAAACATTTGTAAATTGAAGTTTGAGGCCAGCTCACTGTTAGTATATTTACTTTTGGAGAAAAAAAAGAACTCAAGACTTTAAAATGAGAGTTTAAACAGGAGGAATTTGGCTTTGTTCAGTGAAGTCTCATTAAACTGCAAGTTGGAAAATTCTCCTGAAAATAAATGAGAATTGGCTGCACTTAATTTTCTTCTTCCAGTGAATATACCCACTTTCACAGGATGTACTTGACAAAACTTATCATAAGAAAAGCATTTTGTTTCTACAAAGACAGTATGACTAAAGTAGACTGCAGGATTCTCAAGATAATCACTACATGCAAGACTTCCCGGCTGATTCACATCAACTGGTTCAAACCATCCTAAGAGCACTCTGTGCATTGTGCTACTCCCCTTGCCTCCCACTCCGTATTTAATTTAGGAATGTAAAGTTGAGAACTCGTCCTTATTGCTACTTGAAAGTCTCTCGATCATGTTGGATGCTCCAGAAACAGTGATTAATAATAGTCGTTTCTTCTTCCAAGAGAGAAGATCTTCTAACATAACTAGTTATGTTTCTGATGTCTCCCTCTGCCAGGGCTGCATGGAACAACATGCCCTATTTTTACTAAGTTTGTTGAAATTCATTCTAACACCTGATTTTAAGCATATTTGCTCATTTCACTCCAAGGGGTTAATTTTTCTTGGATGGCCAGTGTCCAAATCTAGAAAACTCAATGAAACAGGGATGAAAGTGTAAAGTACCAATGAAATCTGGGCTTCTGCCACCGTTTTCATCAGGAAATGCACTGCCTGTGTGATTGCTGACAGAGATCTCTCTGTGTTTCTTTCTTTTCTGACTTTGGTATTCAAAGCAAGTGCTGATTTTGCTGAATAGAAAGAAATACAGCTGAGTCACATGTCTTGAAAGTGGCTGCAGGATAAGACCTGGAACTGCATTAATATGACAGCCATCCTTCACAATAGTTTTTCTGCATCCTGTAGAGATCCTGCCTGGCAGAGAAAGCTATTTCCTCTAAAGAAAAGCACTGTGGTTGGTTTTTCTTTCCTGCCTGGATTATCTTCCAATAGCTTTTATTTTGCTTAATCAAAACCAACTTCTGCTCAGAAATGAAGAAGGAAACTTGAATCTCAGAAAAATGATGGCATTTATTAATTTCATACAAAGCCATTAATTCCTTGCAAACATGCAGGTCATCAGTATACCAGTGGTGTTTTTTATCTCAATCTCTTTCAAAAAAAGAAAAGAAAAAAAAAAGGTTTAAACTTCACAACATTCCTGTGAGGCAGGTAAATCTTTTCATAAAAGGATTATTTCACCAGTTACTGACATACAGGCACCTCTGGGGTGAAACACTGTGGTTGTTTAACTGCATGTAGCCACACAACACAAGAAGTGAGGGGACAGGAAATGAAAGCCATCCAATCCAATTTAATTTTAAGGAGCAAATAGATAGGCAGAACGCAAGGTTCACAGCTGGGATTTCACCAGAGTAGAGGAAATAATACACCTTACGGAAAAGTGGCATAGTATCTTCAGTGATTGCAAATAGCAGGCTCTCGGTTTTAACATGCTATCCGGAAGAGAAATCCTCTGCAGCTCATGCTTCTCCACATCATCCTGAGACAGCAGCCTGAGAATTAGTGTTAGAGGGGAAGATGCAAGCTACCAAGTCACCATTTTTCCTAGTGGAGGAGTCTAGATATTTCTTAGAGGTTCACTATGCAAATACTGCCCAGGCACTGCTGATGAGTTATGACAGTACTGCAATGCAAGGTAGCAGAATGTAGCAGATGCTTGAAAGTGCCATTGCAGAAATATGCCAGAGGAAAGGTTATCTTCCAAAAAAGTTTATTCCTTTTCCCTAGAGTCTTACAATCTGTATCTACCTGTTTATTCATGATTCTGTAGTGATTAGAAATGTTTAGGTATTGTAGGATCATTTGGACAATTCCCCTCATCTGGACGTGGGCTGCTGCCCTTAAGGTATCATCCTCATCCAGTGAGAAGCTGCACATTACAGCCCTGAGGAGGACCAAAGGTGTTAAGCAAAATGTGAAGTAGTAACCACGGGGACAAAAATACACGGCTTGCTCGTGTTTGATTGTAGAAGAAACTGGAAGGAAGGAAGATGAGAGCAAAGATTAAGCACTTGCTGCATTCACGCTGCACTTGTCTTTTTTGAGAGATACTGTGGAGGTGCGGCTGCAGAGCAATTACTCAGTGCTGCCAAGGAGAGTAGCAGCTGTGCAAACAGCTGTACACGGACAAAGCTTGTCTGATGGGAAAGGCCTGGCTGGTGGCAGTGGGGTGGGACAGGGCAGAGAGCAGCAGCACCAAGAGAAATCCTGCCTTGATTACAGACAGAGGTGTTTGCTTTCAAGAAAATTGGGATTTCAGTCAAGAAGTACTTTTGTGGGTGAGAAATGAGAAGGCAGGATATCTTATTCTTATTTGCATCCTTGCATACTCGTCTTCTATAGGAAGTGTATTTGACTTCTTCAGCTCTGAAAGATATAATCTGTCAATAAGTGGAAAGTGTTTTGAAAGAAAACCAAGCATTTTTTTTCCTTAAACAATTCCTTGGGAGCTGCAACAACTATGTTCTGAGCTTGAACTACCTCTTTTTCTGCACTCCTCTTCCATAAATCATGCATTTATTTCTGACTTCCCTGAGCAAACCTAAAGCGATCTACTGCGCTGTTTACGGGTGGCCTTCAAGCCTCCCACATCAGGATGTAGCTATCTGCCAGCCTCCCCGGTATGTGTTTCTTAGGTCAGAAAATCTGCTGTCTGCAGGATATCATGATGAGAACATGTACGTTGTATCTCACGTGCAGCTTCTATGTGTTTCCAGCAGGAAGAAATTCTTTTTAAACAGAAAATTCAGCCTTGCTTTGTGTGGCTAGGGCACAAAGCTCTCAAATGCTTTGCAGTTTAAAGAGGACAACACTGATAACTGCAGAAATTTCAAATAGATATTGATTTCTGAGTTGCATAGAAAAGAACTAATGTTATTTATTTCCTGAACAAAAGGAGTAGAAACTGAAATACCCATTGGGTAATGAAAACAAAGACCTCCGAGAACTTAGGAACAAAAACATCGACCAAGATAATCTACACTGAGGAGGAACATTTAGTTTGAAACCTGCACCTTACCTACAGAGTGAGCAAGAGATGTGCCAGGAGTAGAAGAGGAGTGGTCCTGATAGCCTCAACACAAGAAGGAACAGAGATGTAGCCTTGAAGCACAGAGCTGGATACCCTGTTTACCACGTGGACAGTCTAAGATTCAGAGTTTTCACAGGATTGCCAAAAAGTGAGAGCTGAAGATGTGGAAAATGATGTGTGCTATGCATAATTCAGTTTCGGTGTTATATAATGGAACCTAGTTATGATATAATAGCAGCAGAAATGTCACCAGAAACTGTCAATGTAAAAAAAATATTAACTTAGCTGTCTTTCCTTTTATCTCATAAATGCCAAAGTCTATCGTAGCATTCTCTAAAAGATAGAATTCTTGTTTTGAGCTCATGATTTGATGCTTGGAGGGGATACTTGAAATCCAGCATCTGAGATGGTAAGAGAGGAGTCATTTTGCATGAGGAACCTAAAATAATTTTGATGGAGTTTTGCAGAATAGACCAAGCTTGTGTCTATTACAGATTAGTCAAGTGGTGCCTTGGCCTAGTGTGAATCAAATCTTCTCAGTTTCTTTGACCTATAGTCCCATCTCTTTCCCTTCTTTCCTACTATGTGAGCTACTTTATCTTCTAGTTTGTCTGGTACTTTGTTTACCTTCTTTTTAGAGAGAGAGAGAAAAAAGGTCTGAGGACTCATTACTTCATCCCCAAGGCAACATTGGAATGAAGACAAGGGACATCACTGTTGAAAGACAGTAAAATGATGGGAAGTAATGAGAAATACACTTAGGGAATGCCAGCTAAAACTCATAGCCCTCTCAAGATAGTTGTAGCACAGAGCATCTTGCATGTGTCGCAACCAATCATCCTAAAATCATTATGATATGTAAGAAACCAAGAGTTTACAGTAATGCATATTTTATTATATTCTCTATGAAGAATACCAAAAGAAGCACTGCAAAAGCAAAATAGATTTTTTTTTATACAGGTGTGATAATTAGGACTAAACAGGCCATTTAGAGCATATTGACCAATCGTTAACTTATTTAGGAGTTTTATAGATCACTTGTTACTACTTATTTTCTCCCAGGTAATCACACATATACTCAGGAAAGCCAAATGGGTGCTGTAATCAGAAGGCATGAGATGGAAGAATGCTATGACATGGCAGCATGGAACTGAAAGGAGAAGACTCAGCAGAGGAACCCCTGGAGTCAGACAGGAGGCTGGATTCAAATTTGCTGTCCTCTACATCATTAGCTGAATTAACTCTGGGGCTGTATGCTTTGGGAGAGAACTCGAGGTGCATCCAATGAAGGGTGCACTGACTTTCCTTCTGAGTGAGTGGGCTCTGGAACTGTGAATTTGTGAGATAGTATCGAGGCATCCCTAGGAAAGCCCTGATGCTGTCAACCAAGAGGATGCAGAGACCTGGAACATAGACTGCATTCAGCTGTTGTTCTGGTGGTTTGTAGAAGTGTGGGTTGACCAGCTCAGCTTGACCCAGCCATGACCAGTAGTGATCCAGGATGTCCCTTTCCGTATTTTTTACATAACTTCATAACACTGGAAAACTACTAATGGTGCTAGATTATATTTGTCAGGACTGAATATTTTACATCCATGCAAAAATAACCAAGGGGTTTTGGAATCATTTCTGAGTTGGAAACATCATGCTAAGCTAAGCAAGGGATGAAAAAGAAGCACACAGGTTTTAGAAGGACAGAGAGGGTCTCACCACCCTCTCAGTATAGCACAGAAATAGCTAGCTGACACTATTAATTCATTTTATATAAGACACAAATACTAGTGACATTTTTGTGTTTTCATCCTATTATTATTCAGAGCCACACTACCCAGCAGCTGCAGCTTCCAGAGAGTCCAGCTGAGGCTCAGCACTATGAACTAATCTCACTGTACCTTCAGGCATCATTTTAGCTCTCATTTTTTCAGCTTAGCTGAGACAAAAGTCTGTCTTCAGAGTCTGGCTCCTCTGCTTTATGTAGGCAGAAACATTCAAGGAAACTTAGAATCCCAGAGCTGCACAAGTGACAGGATCTGCACACATGGAGGAACCTGCTGTCCTGGCAGCCCCTCCTGCGGGATGGAAGAGAAGATGGGGTGCTTTCAGCAGACTTTGAGGCTCTGTAGTTGGGCCAGAGGAAGTGACAGGAGACAGCAATCTGTAGGCTGCCCTGGCTGGTCTGTGCATCCCCTCCCTCAGACAACTTTTTACCTACTGAGACTTCCACTTGTGTCCCTTCCCCACTCCTCTGCTCAGGCACGTATTTGATTAATCTCACTTACCAATACCTTGTGTTTTTACCATTGAGCTATCTAGGAGACAATACTGCCGTTTGCACAACTTTCCAAAGGCATTTACAATGTTTTTCTCTTGCTTTTTACACTCTTTGCTCTCTTGCTTTCTTATTCTGTCTCACTGTTTGCTACGCTTGATCTTCTCTTTGAGCAGAACTGAAGCAGCTGAAGCAGACACCTCAACAGCAGCCCCTGTGATGAGGTGCTACACTACAACTGAACCTAGGCACACTTGCCCTCTCTCTGAGACTTTCTGCAGCACTTTGGCCCACTTTCTTTCCATGGTTTCATATAATGAACAGCATCTCCAAGCCAACATCTCTCTTCACTACGAGCATCATTGGAGATGTACTGCACACCCTCTAACATCTGTTGCCAAGCCTCTCACAGGTTGTCCTATCAGTAATAGCGGATAGACAAACTTGTTTTCTTGGGAACAGTGAAAAAACTCTTTCCCCTTGACTTCCTGCATCTCTTTGTTGACAGCTGCCTGTGTTCTAATGAACAGATAACTTTTTTTTGAAAGGGCATACAGTAGCAGACACTTTCCTATCATTCACTATCTCTTTAAACATTTTGGCAGCAGTTCCATACATGCTCTAGTTTTTTCATTCACTTTTTATCCTGTTTCTTCTCAAGTAATGTCACTTTCATACAGCCTTTCACTAACAGCTTGTCTAGCATCAGCTGATACACAGTAGTACAGTATTTCCATTTTCAAGAACCTGCTGCTGTAGATAATGGGAACTCTTTCATCAAACAGTATTCTTTTTCATCTTTTGTTAGTCACTGAATGTAGTCCAATGACCTGTTCACTTCCCTTTACAAAGAGCCTGTTTACAATCAGAGACCATTTCTTGCTTTCATCTCACTTGCTTCCTCCATTTCCAGTCTCTTCCTTTGCAGTGACTATGTCCCTTCACCTCTCATTGCTGAGCTGTTACCTCTTCATTTAGAACTGGTCTCATATGGTCTCATATCTCATTTTTCTTTTCTTGTCACCCATAGACAGCAGTGCGTACAACGGGATCATTGGGAAATTCAGAATTTTGGCTCTTCTCCTCCCAGTAGAAGAAAGCACAAAGTTAGGGCAAAAGAAGCTCAGCCAAAGTTATGCTACTGCTGCAGATTACAGTTACAGTATTTGATACAGTGAGAATTTTTCAAATTCTTTTGCAATGGCCTCTCAAACATGCAATTTCAATTTTATGTAAGTGATAAATGCAGCTGTGACTTCTCACTTCTACTTTCAGTCAAAAGCCGTATGTTGGGTGAATCTTGGGTGGGAAAAAGGAGATTTCTGATTGAAGATCAGCTCAGCATGCTGTTCCCGTAATTAACACAGAAGAAAACTCAGATCTTGTTTATAAATGCTTGAATGGCTTGAAACACGGGGATGTGCTGACAACTGGGTATCCAGTGGGAATTTTGGGTAAGAAATTGATACAAATGGAGTCATTTTTCTTCGGGCCTTTTGCTAATGAGGACAATGGATGAGTGAAGTAGGCAACACATAACTCCACAGGTATTTTATTTCTAGGTTTGCTTATTGGCAGCAGTAAAACTTAGAACTGGGAACGTTGCCTGCAGTGCTACACAATAAGCATTAATCCAATAATCTATTATTCCTCTCCTGGAAGAGGCCAAACTCTGGATAAATTTGAGCTAGTGCTCCAACACTCAACTCTTTACCATATTCAGACTGTTTGTCATGGCATCCATTAATTTCGATGCCTACTATGACATCTGCATTTAAGTGAACAATGAATGATCTGAAAAACCGGGGACCTCTAAGTGCTGGTGTGTTGTACAGTCAAAATAGGCATCTAGAGTAGGTGTACGGCTGCAGTCCTCAGCCACTGAAATCTCTGTGCTAAACAGCGAACGGGAAATTGTCTTGTCTGGAATTAGAATGGCAAAGGTATCCCTGATGTCTTTGTGCATTATATTCTTCATTTACTTTTAACCGAGTGGCTGAGGTGAGCCTCTCAGATGAATAGATCCCTGCCCCAGGGTGCTTGTAAAAAAAGCTTCTTATTTACATCAAGCAGCATGTGAACAATTCACTGCTGGAAGCACCTCAGCTGTGTTTGCAAATAACTGCTGCTCACTGACAGCAAATGCTCCTGGTTCATTCCCTATATACATATGGTGATATTATGTACAACGTAGATGCCTGTAACGAGCAAGGCCTTTACATTATTCCCAAGCTGGTGCCTGCTTAACATTCATCCTGGAGAAAGAGCAAAAAGCTTTGGAGTTTGACCTTCAAGGTGATTTCGGGCTGGGATCTCAGATCATTTATAATTTTTTTAGAAAACAGCTTCTAATTTTGAGCAATCAGTAATTTGAACTTTAAGACTAGCATTTAAGTGTCTGATAATGTATCTGAAAGCTGCATCAAGCAAAGAGTTGCCTAGATATCCTTATTTAAAATCCACAATTAATGATTTCAGCATGTGAGAGGACACAAGAAATCAGCAACTTTAGTTGCCTGGAATATTTGATCTAATCTATGTCAGACCTCCTTTCTGCAGCCGGTGGGAGAGAGATGACATCTTCAAAGTGCAATATGCTCTCACTAAAGCAGGAGCCTAATTGGTGCCAGGAAGCTAAATCAAATGTCAAAATGCTCTAAAGATTCGTGCCTTGGTTAGGCAAGATGAATTGCCCTATGGAGTTTCTTGCCCTAGTCCTCTGACTGCAAAACCCAGACGGTGAGCTAAGTCTACAGGCCAAATCTTTCATGGTTACACACAGATGTGATGAATCGTATATCAGAAATGATAGCTATGGAAACACTGCCCAAATTAGATCCCTTTTGCGTATTTAGCTCTCTGTAATTATAATGCTATTTAAGAGAGAGGGATCAGTTGAACAGACACTCAGAGAGTAGATGCACCTAGTTCATGCCCAAAGAACATGGGGGGCTGTGAAGAATATGAAGCATTTTGCATTGTACCACAAGCCCAGCAAAACCTAAGGAAATTAGATCTATAGCAGCATCTATCAGCACAGTGATGTTAGTTAGGTTAGTTGCTTTCAACAAGTACAATCCGCAGCCTAACCTTGAGGTCGGAGCTAGTCCTAACTTTATGAATAACTAGAGCTTGTTTTTCTACTGAGGTTAAAATATGTTCAATCCCATACATTTTCTGATTTACAATTCTCTTGTACAACCGAACTCTGCTTCAGCTATTGCTGTGAGTGTAAGCCATTCAGTATTTGTGAATCTCTGCACATGCTGAATATCAAGACACGCTAACACCTCATGCAGCTGATAGTGAAGAACTGTGCATTATGAAACTCTGTATTTAAGGTCAGTTAGATATCACCATGTGGGTTTCACAGACATAATTATGCTTCCAACTCTCCCAGTTATGGCTCCAGCTACATCTAGAAGGCTAAGTTTTTCAGAAAATTGCTTTTGCAAATGATGCCATGTTTTCCATAAATAAGTAAACATATTAAACTCAGATGATACTGCATTGAATCCAAAGGGCAGATACGGTTTTGACTGTAACCCACTTGCCCAGTCTGTAGGGTTACAGCAAGATTCCCAGCCTTCCTTTTGTGAGAAGACACCAGAGTCAATGTGGGATATGGAAGATTCCCTTTTGGGTTTCCATTTATCTCTGTGGTGTCACAGAAGCATTCACTACAGAAATTACAAGAGCTGAATAGAGCAAACAGTGTGAAATCAATTTTGCTTGGGAATATAAGGTTTTACAGCACCCCAGGAAAAGGTGGTGTCATTTGTCCACACACGGACAGTTTGCTTGTCTTAAACTGTGAAGACTTATGCAGACACATGTTTTCAGTTATTAGTCAATCAGTAATTCTTACCTGCCTATACCTGCCAGACACAGCTGGATGCTTGCCTGGAGGAATACAAGCCATCCCCCTGAAAACATGTTAAATGTGTGCATAATTTAAGAGTGCTAATAGTACCATTGATGCTTGGTACTGCTGAAGCGAGCAGTTAAAGTTGATGCTGAAGGACCCTAGGTTAATCAGAGATCTAAAGCCCTTTTCTCTTCACATACAGTTGTGCAGAAAAGATGACGTTCTGAGTGAGTCTGCAGAAACATTGTGAGGCTGCCCACCAGCACTGCTTGCAGGGTCCCAAAAAACCCCACACGGACAGCAAGCAACTTGCAGCTAGGAATCTTCAAAGCCAAAGTGCTGCTGCCAACCTGTTTTCTCAGGTAGATAGTCACCAATTTTAAAACAAATTATTTTATTCTCTCACTCCTATGTACACACACTGCTAGGTTCTGGAGGGCTGTGCTGTTCGCCAGCTGTGTGCATTTCTGAAGACCAATTGCTGCAAAAAAAACCACAACACAATTAAATTATAGTAAAATGATTTGTTGTTTTATTTTATTTTATTTTATTTTATTTTATTTTATTTTATTTTATTTTATTTTATTTTATTTTATTATTTTTTTAAAGCTGTTGTATTTTCATAATCCTCTCCTCTACCCACGTATTTCTTCTTTTTTCCTTTGCAACTGTGGCTTTTAGGTTGAGACCTGCATCCTGCTGTAGTGGATCTTCTCTTATACACTTTGCATTAGCAATTTCCTGCTTCACTGCTCCTCCACTATGAGACAAGCTTCAAGATTTAGTGATCGTATAGCGGAGCTGGATAACAGCACTTCCATTTCCTTTTACAGAAATTGGCATCTCTTGCCTTCTGAGAGCCCTAGTCACTCAGAGGCACCTAAACAGAAATTGCAACACAGAAAGAAAAAAGTAGCACCAGACTTTTTAACAATAGCGTCTAATGTGTTTTTTTTTTTTTTTTTTTTTTTTTAAGAAATATAAGGACAAACAAACTGTTGCATTTGCATTCAAAAGGGATCTTTTCAGTCGCTGTTGCTCAGCAAAAAATCACCAGGGGTATTTGTTTTTGTTTTTGTTTTTGCTTTTGTTTTAGTCCTCCTCTGTTGGGTAGGCGCCTACTTTTTTGCAGTTCTGTTTTACATGGGGAGGTATGGAGGAGAAGGTGGAGCCCTTCATCTCCTGTTCTCTTCTGGTAATTCCCTGCAGTTTTGTCTTTTCTCCTTTAATCTAGGTTTTGAGCATGCAATGCTGTTCACAGCCTTGAAGCCTTCTGAGTCAGCGAATCCCTTCTGAGCCACAGAGGCTTGTCCAGCCACGGACTGGACTCAGTGGTTCAAATGGTTTCTTCCAGTCAGACTTTCTACTTCTGGGCACCTGCAGTTTAGCGACTGCTAGACAGACAAAAGCTTTGTTTAGACCAGAAGTCTATCTCTGGATGCTAACGCAGAAGGAAAATGTGTGAGAACAAAGTTTGCTAGCTTCAGGTAACCAGCAATTTAAACACTGGCTGACCTAGAGAGAGCAGCTGGACTACTGTCACCATTTAATAGCACGTAATGCCTCTATCTATCATAAAGTTGTCTCTCCACAATTTCAGATGTGCAACCTGCACATCCTTTGGTGATGTGCTCAGGAATTCACTTACATCTTGACCTCCACTTTCCTTTAATAGTACTTCTTTCTCAGTTCACTGGGTGAGAACTCTTGCATTGAGACAAGTAGTACAATCATCATTGCCTGCTTACTTTCTCTACATAATTTTCTTCCTTTGCTGTTGGTTTTACTAGCAGAGGAGCTTGGTTTTTAGAAACTTCCCTTATGTGGAAAATGTAGCAGAGAGACCATTTGTGAGTGGTGTACTCATGATTTCTGACTTGTTCACTCCCTATCTTCTAAAAAATACTAAAAATTTATTTGTCTTGACAATTTCTATGAGTTGTTCAGCTGATAGATTCACTGGAAGTTTTCACACACCTCTTTCCTGTGTGGAAATTACCATCTTAGATCATGTATTTACATAAGGCTCTACCTTCTGATTTACAGACATTGAATTTCACATCACATCTTATTACCATTTTACATTCAACCCACTTTGTAAATGAAATACTTCTTCACTGCCATCTTCATTTTTTTCCTATCCTGAGTAATTCTGCATCATCAGTAAATTTTGGCATGTCACTATGATGACCCTTCCAGATCATTTACAAATCCATTGAACACCAAGAATGCCTGTACCAAGATCACTGCAGCCCCTTGGCTAAATCCCTCCATTGGAAAATTTTGAATTCATAATAAGACCTTCAAACTCAATGAAAGTTAAGTGCTTTTGAATATCTATCTGCGAGAACTTTGCAGAGGTTTTTAGGAAATCCACAAAATACTCACGAATTGCAGTATCTTTGTTTACATATTAAACAACTCTTCAAAAAAAAAAAAGTGATAGATGTATGAAGCATGACTTCCCTCGACAAAAGTCATGTTTTATAATGTACTATATTTCTGGGTCTGTAGGTTTTGTCCTTCAGCAATGTTTTTAACAATTTCCAATTCATGATGGAATACAGAATTCCTAAGTTCAGTATTGATAACTACATATAAAAATGGCATCACCCTTAACATCTATGGCACTGAGGCTGGTGTATGTTTTAGGTTATGAAATAGAGTTGATTGCTCAGCAGTTTAATATTCCTTTAGGACTCCTGAGTGAACATTATTGAGTCCTGGAACATGATTTGTTATGACTTATTTTATAATTTGTTTCAAAATCTTTTCTAACATTTCAGTCTGAGGCAGATCATCATATTCTTCCCTCATATGAAGTACTTCGGTACCTGAGCCTCCCTCAGATCCTCCACCATGAACACAAGTGGAAAAATTCATTAAACCTTTTCAGCCTTATCTTCCATGTGCACTCCTTTTACATCTTGATCGTATATCTGCCTGACTAACTAGCTGGCAGGCTTCCGACTTCTGAGGTGTTTAAAGAGAGCTTTTTATGAAACATTTTTATGCCTTCAGCAAATTGTTCCTAAAAATATTTTGGGCTTCTTTGTGGTTTTTTCTTTAACTTGCCAGGTTTTTTTTTAATTCTTTTTTTCCTCACTTGGATTAAATTTCCTTTCTGTTGTTTCTACTTTTAAAAGTTTTCTTCATCCTGTTGTTTACTCTAACTGACTTGTGATTTTGGTCCTTTTAAAGATTTCTTTTGATAGTTGTTACTGGCTTACTAAGAGCCTATGCTATGACATCTTAAAACAATTTCCACACTATATAAAAACGTTTACCCTTTTGCCTGTTACATTTATTTTCCCCTTCCCCATATTCCAATTTTTTAGGTAGTTCTCTTTCTTGAAGTCAATTTCAGTTCATGTTAGTTCTTTAAACTCTTTTGCTCCTATGGGCATAGTCACCGTGCATGCAGTGTGTGGATATATTGCAGCCCTTTTGCAGGTTGCTTTGAAGCAGGCCACTTAGAGCTAAGTCAATAATGGCTTTTTGTCTTGTGAACTCCCTGAGCTCTTTTGCTATGCAAACACAGGTGTGCAATGTCCAGAGGACAGGAAACAGCAGGCACCTCTGACACCCTTCTGTACAGCAGCAGTCCCCTGGGACCTTTGAGTACCTCTAGGAAGATTCTTCTAATGCTTATCAGCTGTCTGGACTGGCTTTATCACCCACATATGATCTCATTCTTTCACTGTACTGAAAGGGTTCTTCTTGATTTACCCACCAGTACCTGCAAGAAGAAGGAAGGAATGTCTAAACTGAATGGAAATGAAGTATCGCCTTGGGGTATCTTGTTCAACGGGGAGAGAAAAGTCATCAAATGTCGCATGATTATTCCTTACACATACTCACAAATAAAGAGCCCTTGTTATTTCCCTAACTCCCTAACTATGGGCTGTAGGCAAAGAATGGACTCTCCCAGTTAGTCCCCGAGAGCTTTCAAGTCTTCTGTTTACCAATTACATCCCAAAGCTTCAGGTGCTCTCAACCCATCTCAGGGCACTTTGAAACTGGGCACTTAGAAGTTTGCCTGGAACTGACATTTCTGGAGCTGGGACTCAAGTCAGGAAGGGGATACCTGCTGTGTGTTAAAAGGTCTGGGAAAAACAGGCACTGGATCTTTGATTAACCTTGGCATGTCATCATGGAGATGCAGCAATTCTGTCTCTAGGGACTGTCACTCATAAAGTCCTTTCTTAATGAGAATCTTTGAGTCTTCTGAGGGACAGAGTGAAGAAAGGAAGGAGTTCATTCAGCATGGCAGTCAGGTGCCCCATGAAGTGAGACAGGTGTCTTGCCAGAGCTGTGAATTTGGTGAAGACGAATGTCATTCATTTGCTTAAAAAGAGGGGGAATTATAACATTACAGAACATAGGAAAGAGCAGGAGCTTTTCCACAAATATTGACTTTCTTTCAGTTTCATTAAAAAGTTATCTATAACTTTCTGGATGAATCAAAGACTTGGTTCTAGTTAGACTTTGCTTTTTGATATCGATCTCAAATATTCCAGAGAGTTTTAAAATCTAACCTTTTTACCTTTGTTAATTGCTTAACCATGCTTTTAAGTGTATCTTTTCTGTGGTTCTGAGCATGGTACTCGAGTATTTCAGACTGAACGTTAGTTCATTGCCTGAAAGATGATGTTTTGTTTATTCTTTTTCTCCCTTTGACGTTGATAATGTCATGGTCCACAACTAGCAGGTCCCCTTTGCATAAGAAACTGTTCAGATGCCTTCAGAAGTCCATCACTGTAACATGTGGCATATAAATAATTGGACAATTTTCTGTGGCATCAGAAACTGGATTATCCATATGCCTGAAAATTTAATCTCTGTAGAGTACTTTCTTAAAAATGTAATCTTGATTTCTTGTCCTTAGTGCAAGAGAATATATAGATATCCTAAGTATCCAATTGCTCAGGGAGCCCTTTTACTGGAGATGTTCAGTCCTCTTTGGATAGACGCTACAAAACTTACTTTCTCTTTGATAGCATACAGCTGAGACTGTGCTAGGATGTGTCTGTGAGTAGTGCTATTCTGTCAATCCAAGTTCCTTCATTGTGTCGCATTTATCAGGGCCAGAATTGTGGTTGCCCTGAGCGCACCCCATCTGCTCAGAGGGCAGATAATTGTACAGATGATACCTGTGCATTAAGTGAATCAAGCAGCTTCTGCTTTCCTTCTGCTCTCATTAGATACTTTGCTCCAAGCTTCTACAAAGGAGATAGTTAATTAAGGGTAATTAATCTTTGCAGTACCCAGCACTCAAAAAGAAAACAAACAGCTACCTATTTATCACTTTCTTAGACCAGCTTTATACTTGATCCAGTTGAAGACTGTTAAGTGTGTGGATGTAATTCAAAGTCAGAATTTAAACTACCAAGCTCCAGGATTTACTAAATTTTAGTCAACAAGGGCTTAAATTGAACAAGTTCTAGAACTGAACTCCATACATCTGTTTTATGTAAGTACACTCTGCCATGCTGGCGATGTTTCAAATTTGGTTGAACTTAAAGCCTAATTGAATTACATAACTCCTCCTGACACCACACGCACTTAAATGCAATGCCCCTTAAGAATAGGGACATATCGACTCTATAATTCTGACCTCTGGAACCCAAATTTACTCCTTCAGTGTTTGAAACTTGCCAGTTTGGAAAAGCAGATATAATTCTAAACAGCCTGCTGTTACTGCAGAGTAATTTTATACTGTATATCTGAATCTGGAGATATCAAAACCTGAGAAAATAGTGAATCCAAATTTGGCTGTGCACAAAGATGACTCTTAGGTTAACATGTGTTTGGCCAGGAATACTGTAGTCATTCATATTGAGACTGTCCTCCAGATCTGTAAAGACAAAATGAGATTTGCAAGGCTCAATTTAACTGGGGAGCTGGAGCGATCATGGCCACCTTGCTTTAACATTGCTGTTTAAATCAGGCTTCTGTCAGCATCTGATTGTCTCCTTAAATCTATGTGTGAATATAAAATCATGGACACATCTTCTACCCTCAGCTAGAAGATGAATCTTCCAAAAATGTGCTTCTTACAATTATGTTTTATGATCCTATTATCTTATGAGTGGTACAATACATAAGCTCAGCTCCTTTGAAAACAACGTAATATATACTATCGAAAGATGACATGAAACAACAGATATGTCAGCATAGATCTACATGGAGCATAGGCTGAAAAGTAAAAGATGGCTCTGACAGTAGGTTAAATGGCTGATTCTCCAAATCGGGAATCCCAGTTTAAGACCTGTTACATAATACCTGACTGGCACTGGAAGATAATTTTAGACATAATCATCCAGGAATGATTTTGATGCTAATGGACAATTCTGCTTTAGCAACCTGGAGATTATTTTCATACAATTGCCTTTCGTGAGTTGCCTGGACTTTCACACTCCTGGACAGCAAGCAACTAGATTCCCCTCAGTTTAATTTATGTCCTCTAAATGCCTTTGCCATTGCTTCAAGCCTTGTTTAGCTGAAAATGGCAGCTTCTCTGTAGGACATGGGATGGTGAGTCAGCCTGGGAACTAGACTGTCCTGTCCATGAAACACAGTGTACAGCACCAGTCTGAGCATGAGCCAGTTTGTTCCTACTGCTGGAGTCACTGCCATTGCTGCTGACAGCCCTTTGTCTTCTATGCCTTTCCTTCTTGAAGATACGCTTTTCCCGTTTAAAGAAGATATGTCCATCTGGATATGAGTCTCTGAAACTGACCAATTTTGTTTATGGATGATGTAGATTTACTCACTTCCAGGTTTAAGAAGCCCACTTAGCTATTGGTAGAAATCCCTTATCACTAAGGGATACTTCTGCGAGGGGTTTATATTATAGACACATCTAAGGGCTCTGCTCTGGAACCATGATCCCATTGCTGTAAGAGTGAGCATCAGATTGCAGCAAGGGAAATCCTTATGGATTTAGAAAAAAAGTCTTCACAGTGAGAGCAGCAAAGCACTGGAATAGATGCATGCATCACAGTGAAGTAGAAGCAGTGGCTTCATAGAATCATAGAATCATAGATTCATAGAATCATAGAGTCATAGAATGGCCTGGATTGAAAAGGACCACAGTGATCATCCAGTTTCAACCCCCCTGCTACGTGCAGGGTCGCCAACTACCGGACCAGGCTGCCCAGAGCCACATCCAGCCTGGCCTTGAATGCCTCCAGGGATGGGGCATCCACAACCTCCTTGGGCAACCTGTTCCAGTGCATCACCACCCTTTGTGTGAAAAACCTCCTTCTAACATCTAATGTAAACCTCCCCTGTCTCAGTTTAAAACCATTCCCCCTTATCCTATCACTATCCACCCTCGAAAGTACATCCTTGGTGTTAAATCACATGAAATAGTCATGGAGCAATGCTAAAGCAGTTCTCATATGTGGGAAAGCCTCCCTCAGAGTCTGTCTGCAGTGAGCTTTGGAGTGTGTTTGAGTAACATCTGAATGTTGGCATCAAGAATGACAGGTGGAACTCCGTACTGGCAAAAGCTGGAATTTTGTTCATGAGCAGAGCAAAATGTAGTTCAATACATAAGAAGAAAAACACTCTTAATTTGTTATCTTAACTTATGGACTGCTACATCAGCAATTGGGTGTTTATGCTTGGTGAATGTGAAGTTTATGTTGGGTGCATTTTGCAGTCTTATGCTAAGCCACAAGGTGGCACTGGAAGATTGTAATAATCCATTGTAATTAACATCCCGCCCCCCACNCCCCCTTCCCTCATAAATCTTTGACAGAGAAAGCAGGATTTTTCACATTAAATGATGTAAACCATGGGAATTGGTTATTTCTCTTTCGTCTGATTTTTGGCTTCACATCCCAATAATTTTTAGTAAAGTTTTCTCCGGAGTAAAATAGAAATGCATCTGTGTGCAGTACAGCCATTGCATCAGCACAACAAAGTAACTCGACAAATCAACACGCCGTTGTGTTTAAACATGTATTCATTAATACTGGTGATCCTGTCAGCTGTCCCTCTTTTTGCAGCCAAGTATTCATACCTCAGCAGTAACTGCATGCAAAAGTAGGAATTTCATTTCCTCTGTAATTTCTTTGATACGTTGCCTGAAGCTTTCTCTCCCCTTGCAAAGCAAAGAGGAAAGCCTATTTCAGGTTTTCATCAAAGGCGAAAGTTCTTCCAAGACTTGTCCATTTCTAACAAAGATTTCACAACATTCTGTCCAAAACATCTTGCGTTTTTCTCATAGCAAATGTAGGCTCAGATCAGCAAAAGCATTTGATTATTTTACGGTTGTTACAAGGTGAAATTGGAAACATTTGCATATAGTTTTGCAAAAGACATAACCCCTTCCCATAATCTCACATTTCTCTTATATTCCCTAAATATAAAAACTGCTAGACCCGATTCTAAGTTGAGTAAAGTAACAACATGAGTGGATGCCTGGCTGAAGGCCATCCTTCATATCCGTGAACATCTGAAAGACACAAAACCATAACGAAGCCCAAGGGAATTCTGTTTTTACTTTTGTATACAGAAAAAAAAGAAAAAAAAGAAAAAAAAAGAAAGAAGAAGAAGATAATGAGTGTGACTCAGAGAACCCCTCTAAATAATCAAAACCAAAACTGTGTTAGGATCTTTTGAGCCCTAATAATGGTAGTTACAGGGTAAGATCTTGATCCTGAAGTGCATGCAGCCTTGTCTGGTTTTAAAGCTAGCCCTTGCTGGCCTTAGCATCTTGCTGTGTGAAATCACCTCCTAGATGAAGGCTGAGACAAAACCTGTCTTTAGAAATTCTTGTCACTGCAAGAGGTATCTAAACAAGAATTCTCATAAGGGCTGAACTCTGCTTCTAAACTTTCATTTCTCTGAATAAGAGCTGACCGATAGACTGAATGTAGGTGTCTAAAACGTGAAAGGTAGAAACTCCTGAGTTGTTTCCTTATAGCTCACTTTGCCTTGCAAGACCAACTATATGAAGCTAGGTCATTAGGGAAGATAAAATATCATCCTCTCTCAGGTTCTGCAAAGGATGAGTTCCCAGAAAAATCAGTGTGGGAGGTAGTTTGCAAACTCTCTGCAAGGTAAAAACTGTCTGAAAGTGCTTAGAACTGCACGTATCTCATTGAAAACTCACCCATCAGCCCACTTCATCTTAGCTACTGTCAGTGGCAGCAGTATTTGGCATGAAGAGTCCCATATCTGAGCTCAGCTCTCAGGCTGTTCTAACTGAGGTAATCTGCCCCTTTATCAGCTGTGTCCTTAGAAGAAAAGAAGGTTTCTTTTGGACATCAGCAATTCTAGTCATTCACCATCTGTACTTTCCTTGAAGTCTACAGGACTGTGAGGCTTTTCATTGCAATGCAGAGGAACTGTAAAGAAGTGAGCCTGGAGCAGAAGAGCCAGCACTGCACCAGGTGCTGCATGTTGGGCAGACCATAGTCTTGGCACAAAACTCAAGGGAGGGAGTGATGTGAGGAAGAAACTGCCCTCAGAGCCTCTGGAGGTGCTGATGGAGAGACAGCCTGGCGTCCTGCCCTGTTCGTCTTCTAAAGCCACTCCGTAGAGTAACAGGTAAATGCTGACTTTGAGACTGGTAACCTGGCACTGCTGGAGTGTGACTGAGAAAAAATAGCAGAGCAAAAGACATGAGGAAATCTTCCTTCAGTGACAGCAATGCTGTATCATGGAGTTTATTCCTATTTCAGGCACATGTGATACAGAACTGTGATGTCCTACCCTGCTCTCAGGAAGAAACTTTGCCTTTCACCCTTTTTTCTATGGAGTGGACTTCTGTCCCAAATGCTCTGAGTTTGTACAAAGCACTTTCTGGACAAGCCTTGAAAAACTGTGTTCTCGCAGGAACAGCTGCTATGATAGTGCCCTCAGCTGCAACTGTCCATCCTTCCTCTGGCCCTCCAGGAAGTCCAAGAATCTTCTGGATCTTCCCCACTTCATTCCTCACCAGCACACAGAAAGCAAAGACTGATGGCCTCAAAGACTCTTTCCTCCGTCGATTTCTACTTTGAGACAATTTAACTCTCTTGTGTTTTCATTCTCCTGCATAAAGCTTTCCAGCTGACATTATATATGTTGCATTATTGTGCAATTAAAAACACATGCAGAAAGATTTTAATAAAACCTTTGTTATCAGGCTTTATGATTTCAACAATTGTTGCTATCAGCTAATAATCCCTAGAGTGGCCATCATGAAGTATTCCAATAATTGGATTTTTTTTAAGAAATTCACTTAGCCCTATAGAATTTTTGAAATCTAATTACGTCTCTGGGAAAATCACCCAAGTTGTGGTATTTTCTGGACATTGTTACTCTTTGCTCAGTACAGACTCATTCCAACACTGAATTATTATTTTTTTCTCTTTATCTTTTCTTATGGTTATTATTAAAACTCTATTTCCTGTGTTGCTACTGTAGAAACTGTCAAGATTTAATGGATGAAATAAACATGGAATGCAAATAGAAATCTCTATTATATATATTGTGTTAGACAAGATGCTCTCTATGCAAAGAAGATTAGAAAGCTTTTTTTACTTATTGTATTTATGATCTTGAGATATTTTTTTTCCCATGTGGATTTAAAGGCATTATTAATGGGCTGGTAGATAAATTTGGCTATAACTTTTATTCTTATAGACAATAGTTTATGTCTCACCTCATCTCAAGTATTTTGGGAAAAATCCTGAGTGTGCACAGAGTGTCACCTGTAATAAGCCCAGTGAAGCCTGTAGGCTTGCTCATGTTTATATCACAGAAGCATTGAGTGATCCAGACACTACTGTTAGTACATTACCTTTTAGTCATCTTTGATGCTGCATGCCACATCTCACTCCAGTGTTTCATGATTCCTCCTGACATAGTGACAGGAGAAATAATTAAGAGCATCATGAATTCAAGGTGTTTCTGTTGAAGTGATTGGAGTATTCCTGTATTTTTCTATATGGAATACAGAGTGGCATCACTTTATGGTACGTCTTTGTAAGTAGGCAGAAATCAATGCAATAAAAATAAAAGTCTCACAGAAATATTTTTTGTATTTAGGTTTATGAATAGAAAATACAGTAGTATTATGACCTTGAAAGAATGGAAATAAAATGTGACAAAGGACTCCGTTTGTAGTATTTATACCAACCGTAAAAATACTCTGAAGATTTCCTTGAAACCAAACAAAATCTATTGAAATTGTGAAGAGGGGAAGGGATGAGAAGCGAAGGTCTGATGAATGAATGGTTGGCAGCATGAAGAACATTTCAGTAAGATTATTTACATGAGTGATATGAGGCATCTGGCCCATATACTGTATAGCTACAAATATAGAAAAGCTGTGGAGGCCATAATCTGTCACTGTTGTGTATACGCAACTCCAGTTGAATTCAACGGTACTTCAGTGTGCATACAGATGAGATGATATTTGCTCACAGCATGGGCTGATTTTTTTATTTATTTAAAGGCAGTCATTGTCAACAATTAAGTGTATCCTCTAAAGAGATGGGACAAAGCTTCCATTGATGTTAACCAAACCAAAATTCTTGACGCAGGCATTGGTTGTAACAGTGAAACAGCGTGAGAAAAATCTGGTTGAGGGCAGACTGAAAAATGGTGGTTGGAGCTGCATCAGATTTTCACCTTCTAAGGCTTGCCTCAGCACTCAGTACTCCAGCCCCTCTTGGCTTCTTTGCTTTACTTTCTTTTTTTTTTATATATATTAAGGATTATTTCCAAAAGATGACAGTTTCTATGAATTGTATTGCATGAGATCCAGATCTACTTACTGCTTTAATTTCATATATAATGTGCAGGTGGGTTAGCTACATCGCACAGCAGGTTTAGCCCAGTCATTTGATATTTATCATTACAGCACTGTGTGTTCTTCTAGTGCCTCAAGCAATTAAATCATGTGCCCATCTTCTGTTGGAACCTCCAGCAATTATTAATCACTTGCCATTGTCTTCGGATTTTCTGCTTGTGACCCTTTCAGTTCTGCAAGCTGGGAAGCTTTCTTCGCAATAACAGGGAAGCTACCTAAAGGTCAGAATATATTTCAAAGCTTTAAAAGTAGTCCAATTGCATTTTAAAGTCTAATTGGACTTTTTAAAAGTCCATTAGTAAACCCAGAATTTGCGATTCTTTAAAACCTCACTAGCTGACACCACCTTGCTGGGGAGCTTGTTGCTAGGATTGCACACAGTATACAAATGGTTAGGATTAAAATTAACTTTTAAAAATCTAATATTTCACTTAAGCTGCTCTGCCAATATTACAGAATCAGATAAAAGTCAAATGACTATGTCGAAAAATCCTAAATGTCAGATAAGCAGTGCCATTCCCTTTGAAAAAGTATCACGTGTTCACAGCTGGAATCCTTTGGAACCCGATTTCTGATTTTTTTTTTTAGTTTTTAGCAGAAAAGACCAATAAAAAAAAATCATCCTTGCTTCTTTCTTCTGGAGTGACAATGGAGGGAAGCGGTCCAACCGGCCTTTCTGAGGGAAAGCTTGGTTTCTCTGTAGTTAAGGAGCTTGGGTGGGGAGGTCAGCTGAAGTGAGAAAGCCCTCAGTGAAGCCTTGGGTCAGCCCCTGCCTGTTAGGAAATAGCTTCACTCCCTCTTAAGACCTTTACCTCAAGAGCCTTCTGATGCATCAGGTAGACAACGCACATGCTTGTTTGCAGTGGACCTCGCTGAGTTCCCAGGGGGAGGGGATTTCAGTGGGCTGAAATAAAGAGGAGCCACACTTGTGATTCCAATGGAGCCCAGGGTTCTACTGCAGAACACACCTAATTGAGATACAAGGATCTAGGTGAGAAAGACTGAGGAGACCTTAATTTGCCCAGCCAAAGGAAGAATTCCTCTCCAAGGACTACTTCCGTACCACCTCTGATATGAAGACATTTATGATCCAATCTTGGAGAGGCTGAATCAAGCTGCGCAGGCTGCAGAAAGAGTCGTTCGTTCTTGGAGGAAGCTATATGTTCCTCAGCAACGTGCCCCTGGCAATCAGTCAGACTTTGCATTTGCTCCTCTTGCTCTCCATGAACCTGGCAATCTCATATCTAAGGTAAGAGTAACCATGCTGGGTCTACATACATAACAGCCACATCTCGCAAAGACCTATAGCGTAGATCATCCGTGGGCTCCACTCAGCTGATGGCAAGTTTGTTCTGTGCTAAGAGAGGACCATTTCTCTTCCTATCTATAGATTGTGTACTAAACACAGACAAAGCCTCTCAACTTATAAGAAAAAAGGAGTAGAAAAGATAGGAAGGATGCAGTTGGCAGTAAGGATAAGTCAGCTGTGATTTTTGATTTGTTACCCCTTTGAAACAAGAAGTCCCCAGGCTGCTGCAGCCCGCATGGCATTGCAGGGGCTGTCTGAGGGGCAGGATGACAGCATGATTCCTTGCAGGCTGCATGCTTCTGGTCAAAGCCGTGACGTGAGCGTCCCACATGTCTGACAGAGGGATGGTGCTGGAGCCATATGGAAGTATCCATCTTCCAGGTGTCTGGAGCAGGAATGGCCATGGGGGAAACTATGGTGCCGCTCTTCCAGAGGGGATTCACCACCTTGCCCACTCCCCTTTTATGTTAGTGTTCCAAACTCAGGGCCCGAGATTAAAACAGCATTTTACAGATCGGTCCTCAAGCCTTGGATTGCAAATGCTAAGTACAAGGACATGCTCCGAGAGAAGCAAGGATTTGGCAGGACAGCTGAAGTCCTCCCTCCCTCCCGTTCCCCGCTCTGTGCAGCGTGCTGGCTTGCTTCTTGGTTCCCCTTTGGGAGGTGATAAATCTGAGCTTTGCTATCGAGGCTGGGGATCTGGGAAGGCTGCCCTGTGCTGTTGGTGTCCTCCCCTTCACCCTGTCCCAATGTCACATTGGTAAGACACGGGCTGTGGAGGGGGGGTGGGGGGAGTGTGTGGAAGAGGGCAGGAAAAGAACCCAGAGGACTTGCGAAGAAGAAGGAAAGCAAGGTCGATGAGACCTTTCTCCTTGCATGACAGCCGGCGGGATTCGCCGCAGCATCGGGCAGGGATGCGACTTCCAGCCTCGCTCCGAGGGGCTGCCCAGCCACAGGTTTCTGCCGGCGGGGGGAAAGTGTCCCTTTAACGCCGGAGCTCGGCTCCCGTAGCCGTCACCCATCTCGGTCTGGGGGCTGAGCAGCTGCACGGGACACCCCCGCGGGAAGCGGAAAAACTGAAGGGAAAGAGAAGAGGCCGAGGAGCTCCGCAGGCGCCGGGCAGGGCAGCAGCGCGGCGGGCAGCGCGGGCGCGGCAGGCAGCGCACGGCTCGCTCGGGGAGGGCTCTGCTTCATCACCCCGTGCAGAGGAGAGGATGGGACGCCGCTGAACTCCCCTTCCTCCCTCCTCCCTTCCCCCTCCGCCGAGCCAGCCCCCCCTCCTCCCCCCTCCGCCGCTCTTTCTCTCTCCCCAAGCAGTGAGGCTCGGACAGCGCTCGGCTCTGGCGCTTTATTTTAAGATGATCGGCCAAGGTCCTTGCAGATAGATTTTATCTGAAGTTAAATAGCGGGCGCTCGCCGCTCCCTCGCCAATAAGTCATTTCTAATAGAGACAAATCGCCCTGGACGCCCCGGAGCGCCGCTGCCGCCGCTCCTGCCCGCGCCCCCCGCCGAAAGCGAGCGGGCAGCCGGGGCAGCTCCCTCCTCCCGTAAGTGTCCTCCTGCTCGGCGGAGCCGTGCGCGACTGTGTGCGGAGAAGGGGAGGCGGAGGGGGGGGAGAGCCCGCCGGCCGCCCCGCCAGTGCCTGCGCCGGATGCCCAGCGGCCGCGGGACAGCCCGGCGCGGAGCGCGGCGAGGAGATGCGCAGGGGCGGGGGGCTGCACCGCGGCGCTCGGCCCCTCTAGGCTCGCCCATGGAGCGCCCCGCGGAGCCGTCGGATCCCCCACGCCGTACGTATCCCCGCCGCGGCCCCCTCGCGGGGCGCGGGGCCGGAGGAGGGCTGGGGCCGGGGCTGGGGGGCAGCGCCCGTCGGGGCGCTCCGGGGCGCGGCCCCGACACTGAGCGAGGCACGGAGAGGCGAGAGGAGGGAGGTGGGCGCTTGGGGGCGTGGGGGGGTCGCGGAGCTGCCCGAGGGGCCCGGCGACGAAGCTCTTCGCCCCGGGGGAGCAGCCGGAGCCCCGCTCCCCAAACCTCCTGCCCTTGTCCGCTGCGCCGGCCCCCGCCGAGGGCGGGCGCACAGGGCTGGCGGTGGCATTCCCGTGCCGTCCCGGCCGCACCACGGGGCTCCCCAGCCCGGCTCCGACACGGGGAGCGCTGCTGCCGGGCGCTCCGCAGCCAGCCCGGACCGGGCGGCCACTCCGCTCTGCCGCCGGATTAACTCGATTTTAATCGTTTTCCGTTCCCTCCACCCCCATCCACACACCCCATCTCCTTCTTCTCCCCCGCCCCCCCCTTCCCTACACACCTCTCATCCCCCCTTGTCTCGAGACTAACGTTGTCTTGTGGTCATGAGGTCTATAATTTCATTTTTGTCTAGGCTGGTGAGAGCTCTGCTTGTTCCGTAAAGTGGATGTCAGGTGGATCTATGTTCAGCGAGGAACAAAGAGGCAGCGAAGGCAGCGCGGGGGAAGTTTGAGCGGCGAGGATGCAGGCTGTGTACTGGTGTGCGGTCCTCCTGCTGCAGCCCACCCTCTACTTGGTGAGTGCACGGGCCGGCAGCGGGGAACGCCGGAGAACCAACAAACTCACGGCAGCTGCCGGCAGCCCGCGGCCAGGCCGGGCCGGAGGGGCGCGGGGATCTGCGGGCGGCTCCCGGCAGAGCGGAGGGCACGGCCGGAACTTCTCGTCCCCGGGGAAGGGCCGCGCCGCCGGGGAGCAGCGTGCGCGGGGTCCCGATGCCACCTACGGGCCGGGGCGCCCGGTGCCTGCGGGGCTGCCGCGGGGCTCCCATTGGGGCTCGGGACCGGAGCAACTTCGTGCCCCGCTGCCGTGCGGCCGTGCCTCCCCGCCACCGTTCGGCAGCCCCGGCCCCGGCACAGCGAGTGCCCCCGCGTGAAGCGCCGCTGAGTTCCGCGGCGAACCTCCTTTAGGATTCCCGGGGGAACGCGGGTACACAGAGGCGTTATCTCCGTTAGCGCACACTTCGCTCCCTCCGCAATCGCAAGATAAAAAACCAGGCAGGCTGCTCCCTGCAGCCCGCGCCGCTGCCTGCGATGCTTTCAGCGGGCGAACGCTGGGCGGTAGCTCATCCCTGGGGCGGAGGGGAAGGAAGAGCCCCTCGGCCAGCAGCAGCCGCCAAAGCACCCCGACTGCCGTGCGCGGGAGGCTCCGGCCGCGGCTCCGGCGGCGGCTGCGGGGCGGCGGGGGC